>JAMLFY010000005.1:43712022-44036418 GCA_030441495.1 Dalbergia oliveri
CAATTAATGAAAAGTTAAGTTAAGCTCTAAACATCATCAAATTGGGTAGAACTTAGTTAATTAATGATGTTAATGCCACTTACCCCATCAATGGGTATAGCATCCAATCGTGCCCGAAGTCCATTACCGACGGACATCCTACTCCCAATGAATTCTTAGCGCCTATCTAAATTAATAAAGTCATATAACAAATTCATTGCACTTAAACAAGTACAAACAAACTTATATATGAATAAATAACACATTATCATTATAAAATGTATACCTCGAGCCTAGAGGAAATGTGATTCCTCACCGTCTTGTCCAGGGTGTATAATTTGGGATTCAATAGTATGCCCAAGGATAGCAAGTGCTGCACATCCCGGAAGTCAACAACGGGGTGTTTCACACCCGAGAGAGATGACGGATAAACATGCGAGATAGTCGATCCCCACCTATAAATCCCTGCCTTGCCAAGATCTTTGGAGAAGGGGTAGCCACTTCAGTGGACATGCGATGATGATCTGTCTGTGCACAGAACCGGCAATCAATATCAACAAATATACCTTGTTCCACTGCGAACAACAATCTCGAATGCGTCAGCCGGAAAATTAGAGGTTCTGAAAAGTGTGGTGAGCCAGTTAACTTAACATATGACCCATGTGTGCTTGGGTTCCTGCACTACACCAAGCAAGTCCCGCATATATCCCAATACACTCCGATGTCACCATTTGTCCCATGCTCCTATGTTCCCATGAAGATCACCCGGTTCTGGACCCCGCAATGCAAGCGCATGACCACGTCTTGGAGAGCGATAGTACACTCTCCATATTCGAGATGAAAAGTATGGCTCGTGACCATCTCTCCAGCAAAGGCGCTAAATAGCGTCAAGCGTAATGGAAGTTGCCAAATTGGGCAACTTCCCAAAATTGACCTGTTGAGGGTACTCCATTTGGATGATGCAAGTGACACGTGTGCCAGATGCCTAGGGTGTAACACTACCTATCGGCCATCACAAATTTTTTAATTAACATGATAATTAATATAAACCTAGACTAAATAAATCACAATTTGTAAATAAAAAATAAAAATTTATTCAACTAAGAAATTTTGTTTTAAATTACAAAGTAACTACTACATTATTATTTGACAACCTATATTAACCTATAAAAAAATAAACATTATATTTAAAGAAGTAACGACTAGCATATATATGCTTTGAAACTTCTAAAAAATATCACCATAATTACAAACTAAATACTTGTTAATTAGACATAAACATATACATGAAACAACTTATTATGCTAACTAATTGCTAGATAGGTAAAATAAATATTAACCCTAGAGTAATTTTTAGATAAAATAAATAATTCAACTAAACTAATTATTGTTAATATAGATTATTCAACTAAATCAATCACTAATACAATAAAATTGTTAAACTAAACTAATTATGAGACATATAAATAAATAGATAATAAGAAACTAGTTATATTAGTTACATTTTAATTTCTAAATATCCTAATAACTAACTAATTATTTAGTTAAACTAACAGTATCATTTCAAATAAAACATACAATAAATTTTTAAACTAAACTAATTACGAGACAACATAAATAAATACATAATAAGAAACTAGTAATATTAGTTACATTTTAGTTTTTAATAATCCCTAATAACTAAACTAATTATTTAGTTAGAAATGAACAGTATTATTTCAAATAAAATATATAATATTAAACTATAATCACTTAACTTTGTTGAACTCAAAGTATCCTAATAACTAAACTAAGCTAAATTAACAAATTCATTTCAAATAAAACATATATATATCTAAAATGATTTAATAGACCTTTGAAATAAGAATAATAATGAAAATTAAATAATAAAGAAATTAAATACCCTGCAATCAGCCGCTGCGTGAATATGATCATCATCTAATCCAGATAGGAAGTCTACCATCGTTTAGTAGGCTAAGAACACAATATTTGCTAAGAGATAAAAGCCAAGAATAGTGAAAGGGACGTGTACGGACCACGTTGCGTATCATATATATAGGTAATTGAATATGGAAGGGTCCTTGCATATTCAAAAAAGCATGAATACTCAGGGGCCCAGGTATATTCACTATGTGCTTGAATACGCCTGCGGTCCTTGCGTATTCATGTTTTTTTTTGAATACGCAAGGAACCTTATGTATTCATGCGATTAAAAACGTTTATATCTGTAATTAATAACTTTTCCGTTTATCTTGTAATTAATATTTTTTTTATATTTTATTCGTAAAATTTCGGTATATTAACTCCTTCATGCATAAAGTGAGCCAAGCAAATATTTCAAATCATACTTCACTTTTGAAAAAAATATTTCCCTTCATGTTTGGTTCAATTTGGATAAATATTCATTTAATTTATTTGAGAATGTGAAGAATGATATGGGCTTGTCTATTATAATATATAATAAGAGAATCATGGCGTTGAACTTTTTCTCACATATTTACAATGATAAATGGATAGAACTTGTTGGTAATTTAGTAATTAGCTTGATATAATTAACTAATGTTTAGTATAACAAGAATAAGTTTTAAATTAGTTTTGATTCCTTATACAATCTTAAATTTCATATATTCAGTGTGATTTTTTATGCAAAATAACATATTTAGCATATTTAAGATGATAAAATAGCTTAAATAACATAAAGATTAAGAAAAACTATTTTAATGAGAATTAATAATTATATATAATTAATTGATATTTTGCTAATAATTAGCATAATGAGATTCAATTGTATTTCTAATTGTAAATCAATGTCTGATTCTTGCCATTTTATATTGACATAGATCAAATTATTATTGGTAAGTTGGTTATTAGTAGCTCTATATAATTAACTGATATTTAGCATAATAAGTATTAGTTGTATATTCTAATTTTACATCAATTTTCAATTAACTATATATTATTGTAATATCTAGAAGAGAATAGCTGCTTGCTGAATTTTTCCACCTATTTGCAATGATAAATGGATACAATTGTTGGCAATTTAGTAATTAATAGTTTATATAATTAACGATATTAAACATAACGAAGAATAAGTTTAAATTAGTTTTCGATTCTCTAATTAAAGAAAATAATATCACATAATTCTATACAATCTTAAATTTCATGTATCAATGTGATTTTCCATGCAAATTAACATATTTAGCATTATGGGATGATAAATAGCATAAGTAATATAAAGATTAAGAAAACTATTTTGACAAGAATTAATAGTTATATATTGTTAATCTATACTTCACTAACGATTATTATAATTTTAAATCAATGTCTAATTGTAATACCTTAGGTATGTAATCCGTACAAGTTTCGTATCCTTGAGGTCCCTTGGACCCATACCTATATTATTAGGAAGGCCCCCCAATTACATGAATGACCTTTAAAATTGAAGTGAGGTATTTGATACCGGTATAGCGGTCCAGCCATGTGCATGGAAGGGAAAACTTCGAGGCACTTTGCCAATGGCGGAAATGACCCAGGCCTTGATAGTGATCGTGTGTTGGATACAAGATTTTGTTACCCTGCAATCGCTATAACCTGTCCAGCATAAACAGGAAATGGCGGTAGTTTTGATTAATGGAGACCCCCGACCTATATATCCAAACTCCCTTCTTCTCTCCTATATTTGAACCTTAACAGCTCTTTCCCCTTGCTTCCTACCCATTCACTCTCATCCTCCATCAATCTCGCTCTCCCAAGCTTTAAGGTAAGGCATTCTTGATGGTTATGCTTCATTTCTCTCATTCCTTCCATGTTCTAGAGTTTGTGTGTTATAGTTTCTCATTGTTGTCAAGTGGCGTGCTCCCCAATATTGTTACAGTCTGTTTTAAAGTTGTCTAGAGATTGATAGAGATCATTCATGTGTCTATATTCTACTTTATGGGACAGCGTTGGTGACATTTCAAGCTCTCAAGGTCAAGTTGGTGGCACGCACACACTCCAATTCTAGGAAAACCTTGAGTTTAACCTTATGACCTTATTTTCTTGCCATTATGAGTATATTTGTGCATTTTTATTTTATACATGAAATGAAATGAACATATGTATAGATTTGAACCTACAAGTAGAGGTATGATATGAATGTGATTTCTTGTGAATATGCCCAGTTTGAAGAATTATGAATCCATTGATTTTAGCATGAAAATGTGTTTTAAAAAACCATGAGACCATAATCAATGTATTGTAGGCTATGGAAATATTTTACATGTTGGAGAAAAGAGGTATTAAGAAAATATGTATTGCAGTAAGATTTCCATTGTATCAAACATGTTTTTATGATTTTTGATATCACTACATTTTCAAGACATTGGATTGCAGAATATGTTCTTAGAGTGCTAGTTAAGATATTTTGGAAATGTTGAACAGAGTATGCTTTAACTTTCAAAGTATGATTTCAAGTTTTCTTGATTTTGACCATATTGGTTTTGAAGTATGATATTTGGGTTTCATAGTTTTGAAAAATATGATAGCTTGAGAGATGATTTAGAAATTCAATCATAAAAGTTTTAGAGTACGAATCTTCACATGATTCATGCAGTGGCCGGCTACATACTCTATGGACTTTTGAAATCACAATGTCTACAAATAGATGATCCTTTGGACATGATTTCATAGTCATATTTATGCTAAGGCCTAGACTTAGAGTTACATAGATTCAAAGCTCTCAAAGTACCAAGAGATTTTAGAGTTTTAAGATTTATTTGATTTATGTACAAACTAGTTTTTAAGAGTTTTCATGAAACCAAGAAGTATGAAATTTGTATGATTCAGAGCAACTATTAGATACATATTCCATGGGTCTTGAAATCATGGTACCTACAAGCGATGATTCCTTGAGCATCATTTTATAGCTAAGTTATGCTAAGGTCAGATTGTTAGTGTTATATGAATCCAGAACTTCTAGAATATAGGTAGAAAATTTAGGACCTAGTGAGGTGCCCCAGGAGAACAGAGAATATATTGTTATGTCATATTTATTATGCATAACGAAGAGATTAGAGAAATCAAGACCTAGTTAGGTGTCCCAGAGAACTAGAGAAATATATTGTTATGTCATATTTTATATGCATAACTAAGAAATTTCAGAGGCTTTTGTTATTATACTATATATACAACTATTCAAAGTTTACTGGTTTTCAGGATTTACTACACATTCAATTAAAATGATTTCATGCTAGATTTTGAATTTAGAAATGTTTTCTTTTATGATGACCTGGAATGAAGAGTGCTTTCCTATATTGCTATGTATGTAAATAACAAATGGTTTATGTTTGCTTGTATGTATATTACATTATGTATATCCCCAGTTGCCGTCGGGTGATAAGTGAAAATCCACTCACTAATTCCGTTGACTCACCCTTCTACCTTCTTCCCGGTACTTACAAGTACAAGTACATAGTTCATTGCGATCCAATTGCTAGCAATTATCCAATGGTGAGCTTTATTTACAGGAATACTTAGATTAGAGTCTTGTTAGAGGAGATTGACTTTAGTAGATATGTAAGCAATAATTCAAGCTCAATTATTTTGAGATTATGTATTAAGTTTTAGAAGAGTTAGAACCATATATATACATATATTTTTATAGATTTCAAGTATGAATTTGAAATTGTGTAACAAGCCAGGCATGAACTTATGTTTCACACTTTCAGCAATAAACAATTTTAGAATTTGGTTAAGATGTTTCAGAAGTTGTGCATGTTAGAACATAAAGTTTTATAACTTCGAATATTATGTTTTAGCAGAGAATTGATATTGGTTTAGCAAAAAAAGAAAAACATGTTTTAAATATGAAAGTTTTAATAAATAATGCATTTAGAAACATTGCTACCATAAAGGCTTATGGGAATGAGATTTCTAATGTTTCCAGAATCAGGTCATTACATGATTCTTGCCATTTTACATTGACATAGATAAAATTATTATTGGTAATTTGGTTATGAGTAGCTTTATATAATTAACTGATATTTAGCATAATAAGAATATAAATTGTATATTCTAATTTTAAATAAGTTTTCAATTAACAATATATTATAAAATATAATAAGGGAATAGTGGCTCTAAAATTTTTCCCACCTAATTGTAATGATAAATAGATAGAATTGTTGGGAATTTAGTAATTAAGAGCTCTACATAATTAACTGATATTTATCATAATGAGATGATAAAATAGCATAAATACAAGAAGATTTGAAAAAAACTATTTTAACGATAATTAATAGCTATATATAATTAATTTATATTTTGTTGATATTTAGCATAATGAGAATATCAATTGTATTCTAATTTTAAATCAATATCTGATTCCTCCATTTTATATTGACATGGATAAAATTATTATTAGCAATTTGGTGATTAATTAACTATATCTTATAATATATAATAAGGGAATAGTGGCTCTAAATTTTTCTCCTATTTGCAAATATAAATGGATAGAATTGTTGGCAATTTAGTAATTAATTGCTCTATATAATTAATTGATATTTAGCATAATGAGATGATAAAATAGCATAAATACATAAAGATTCCAAAAAAAAACTATTTTGATGATAATTAATAGCTATATATAATTAATTGATATTTTATTGATATTTAGCATAATGAGAATCAATTTTATTCTAATTTTTTCAAAATAAGTCAGATTCCTTGCATTTATATTGACATGGATAAAATTATTATTGGTAATTAATAGCTCTATATAATTAACTGATATTTAGTATACTAAAAATCAGTTGTATGTTTAATTTTAAATTAATTTCCATTCACTAATTAAGAAAATAATATGACATGACTCTATTCAATCTTAAATAGTTTATAAGCTCATACAATAACAATAAATAACATAAAGATTTGAAAAAAATAATTAACAAATGGACAAAATTATTGGTAATTAACATCTCTATATAATTAATTGATATTTTACTGATATTTAGCATATTGAGAATCATTTGTATTCTAATTTTAAAATTTAAATTAACTTCTAATTCATTACTTATGAAAATAATATCATATGATTCTAGAAAAATGTATATATATATATAATTAAAAAAGATAAATAACGTAAAAAATTCAAAAAAATATAATTAATAAGTGGACAAAATTATTGGTAATCTGGTCATTACTAGCTCTATATAATTTCTTGATATTGTAGTTGTGACTTCAAAAATAGATTTTAAAAATTAATGATGTTCTCTTCTTTGTCATTTAAGATCATTCATGTTTAATTTTTGTTGATGGCATCAAAGATAGATTTACTATTAGATGTGAATTCTAGCAATGAATTGGAATTTGAAGGTGTTGGTGGTTTGTCAATGGAGAGTCCTAAATCTTGAGAATCTAGTTGAGACTTACAGAAGATGAGATAGTGCTCCAAGATGAAAAGGTAGTTCTAGTTGCTTTATGAATCATAGAATCATGATTTGATTAATGCGTTGCTCATTGATTTTTTTTCTTTTTGCTTATATAGGGCAACGTTCATTCAACAATAAGGTGTGTTTTACTAAAGAAGTATATGCTTTTTTGCACAAAGGCAGTCTTTATCTTATGTCAAACTTCATGATCCAATTCAACAATATTAATATCAAGACCACTCAACATAAATAATTGTTCAATTTTATGTATACTACTTACGTGAAAGAAATAAAAGATTCTGATTTTCTAATGAATATGTTTATTCTCAAGCCATTTTCTGGATTATTAAACACAGAAAAAGTCCATGAGCATATTTGTTACTTTGGTGAGTTATTCTATCTTTTTCACTATTTAATGTATGCTATAAACTAATTTTGCATTCATTTCACTATAGATTTTATGGGAAAGGTTGTGAAAAAGGTCTTCCATAAATGCGAGATGCTAAGGGTACTCTAAGTAGATATATATTAAACTGATACTATATAACTTGAAGGTTGGCATTCTTATTATGTTATTGAGGTACATTGATCAGTCCTCAAGGCTCTATAATGGAACAAGGCTGATGATTTCTACCTTGAGGAAAGTACTTTAAGTAAAAATTATTTCTGAAATGGTTGAGAAAAGGTTTTCATTCCTGCATAACATTATTGACTCCTTAATAACATCCGAAGAAGTCCTTCGTTTGCTTGATATGACATCAACAAAAGTCAAGGGCAATCATTATCACATGTTGGGTAGTGATTGGAGAAGAAATTGGAGAAAGTCCTTCCATTTGCTATGAGCATTAACAAAAGTCAAGGGCAATCATTATCACATGTTGGTTAGTAATTGGAGAAGAAATCGATGTTCACTTATGGTCTATTGTATGTTGCATTTTCAATGGCGACAAATAGAGAAAGACTGAATGTTTTAATGTATTCTAATGGTGAAAATATAAGTAGTGAGACATCAAATAACATAGTCTATAAGGAAGTGTTTAATTAGAAATTTATGTTAAAATATTTTATCTCATTGTGTTTGTTTCAAATTCATATACCGTTTGAATTATAGATGTTTTGAATATACATCTTGGATATAACTGCTATATGTCTTGAGAATTACTTGAAACAATTTAAATGTTTCACTAAAAGAATTAATCCCGTGTATTTGGACAAATCACTACACTAGTTGATGGTAATGATAGAAGATGATAATGATAAAACGACTTAACGAATATTTAAAACAACAATAGTTGTTAATAATAAAAAACAAATTTAAAAAATTGTTCTTACTATTGATTATTTTTATTTTTTATAATTTTTTTAAATTAAGATATTTGAAGATGGGGGATGGAGGATGATAGTTGAACTTCAACCTTCTGTAATTTATTGAGAAATGCAAGAGTCTACGTTAGACTTTAGGCTTTTTTTTATATAAACTTTCTATTATTGATTATTTCCTCATATACAATACATAAAATAAAATTTTGTTGTAAAATGAGAGAATAGAAGAGAAAGAAGTAATGGAAGGAGAAGATAGGATTTTCTATTGCTTTCTGTGTATATAATAATGTGACTTTAGGTCTTTATTTGTAAACCTTGAATGCAATATAATTGGAATGATTTATAAAATCATATTAATAGACAATAAATAAGTTCTTAATCAATCATTTGAATTTGTGAATGGGCATTCACATAATATTTGATTTAATAACAATTTCATGTAAGGTGTGCGTTTCATTATTATAGTTTATTTCAAATATATGCATATATACCTATAACTAATACGGTGCTGACCAAAAAATGTTGCACACCAAAATACTAATACCTGCAATTAACATAACAATAATACAGTGACTGTAATTATAATGGTAAATCACAATTTAAAGCCAATGAGGGTTGGCATATGGTAAGGAGTAAGCTTATATCCTATAGGATCAAGTTTGATTCTTGTTGTCGCTACGATGACTTCTTTAGTAGCGATATTGTAAGTGCTCTTAGATTCCAGAGATTGTGTTCATGACCTTTAGTAGGAATTATATGTGTTAAACTCATCTAAACTTTTAAATATAAAAAGATTACAATTTAAAATTTGAATCATTAGTCTCAGCACAAATCAACGTCATTAATTTGTTCAAACGCTTATTCTAATGGTATATTTGGCCGGGTCAGAAAAAGAAAATTATGTATTTATCTTTCAGAAAAATGGAGAGGAATCAATTTATATTTTTGTCATAAAGAAACTAAAGGTAGGACAACTTGTGGTGGAGAGATTTCTTAACTAATTATTCTCATTGAGGCTTTTGCCAATTATAGAATAGCAACAGACCAAAAACTGCACCATATGCACCATATGCTGCAAGAGAAATCAGTTAGCTAACAATTAATTTATGACGCATGTGAAATGTGTAGGGATCTATTTATTGCTAATTGATTTCTATGAATTTTGCCCTTTGAAAATTTACTCCAACTTAACCGATTTTATCTATAAAGAATGGATAAGTAAAATTAATCATCAAAAGAGGGACTTTTCTATTTAATGAATTTTTTTAATTTAAAAGGGTAAAACAGCCTATGAAGTATTGTCATAAACTCTCTGATATCTTTTAGGGTCCACATTAATTAAGGCCACTGGCTCACCGTGTAGCACGCTTATTTATAAAAAAAATGTCTCCCATAATCTTTTTCACCATTTTTCATTTATAAAAATGTCATATTGCTTTTGTTTTTCTTCAAAAACAAAAGTCCATTAAATGTCAATTACAAGCTATCAAAGTATCATTAGGTGTATAAATCGGCATGTATAATCAAGTAATTCATTATAGTCACGTGTTATCATATTTCCTGCACCAACCACTACGTACAATCCACACTATTTATCACTAGTTTATTCCAGCCGCCTTCTACGATGCACACCAGTTTTTAACCACGCTTAATAATTGTGGGAAATCACGTTTGAAGCTCTGGCTAAATACAATTGATGGAGCACTGCACCCGCACGGAACTTCATCCAGCAACGGTACTAGGTAGCACCACTCACACCCTTAATTGTGGAGCACCGGGACTGGTCCATAAGTGATTCTGTTACGTTGATGGGGATGAAACCTTCAATTCACAGTTAAGGACTACGTGCACCAAATCTCTTTTAAAATGGTGCACCACACTCCATACTTCATATGGTGCATAACAAAACTTACCGTCATTCCATCGATAAAAAGTTGTGAATAAAATCAGTCAGTGTCAGTCTAATATCTACCAAAAAACAAAAATGTCAGCGTCAGTCTAATAAATAATTCAAAATTACTTGCCATGAGTCTTGTACTCTCTTTGTTTTTATATTACTTATCATTTTAAAATTTACACACAAATTAATTTAAAAGATTGATAAATTATTTTGAGAATAATAAAAGTCAAATTAATTTTTCAAAAGTATTCTTATATAAGAAATCATAATTTTATTCATATTTGATCTCGAGCGTATAACATTGCTCTTTTTATATTATTGTAATGTGTTAGTCTTAATTTTGTATGTTGGACCTGTTCCAAGCAGATCTTACTTGTACACTTAAAATGCAATGAACATTCCTGCGGTTTTAAGTTGCTAGGTGAATTCCATCCACAATTTCACCTGAGGTCCAACGTGTGTTGTTATGATTGACTTTATTATATTTCAGGGCTATGAATTTTCCTTTCCTTGTTCTTATTTATACACATTTTATACACCACAAGCAAGGGAGAAGACAAGAGAAAGGGTAAGCAATGAGTAGTCCTTCACGGCTTTTCCCTGCAGCCTTTGCCCTCATTGTCATCCTCATCTTGCTGATACCCTTCATGAGCAACAACAACAACAACAACAACAACTCCTCTATCTTCACCGCTAAGCCCTTTTCTTACTTCACCTCCTTTCATGGAAAACCAAATGATCCCTCCTCCACTCAAGGAGGAGAATCCCATCTATGGAGATCTGCTTGGAGGAATGCCTTCAGTGGCTTTGAAGGCGTGAAAACCCATCATCCAGTTCTCAATCTCGAGCTCTCCCCTGATGTCACCAATTGTGGTCCTTCCACTTTGCCTCCTCATGCAATTACATCTCCCCATTGTTGCCCAACCTTACCATCACCCTTCAAAGTCATAGATTTCAAAGATTTTGCCACTCCCAATAGTACACTTCGGGTTAGAAAACCGGCTCATTTGATAGATGATGAGCTCATAGCCAAGTTTGAAAAAGGCGTTGCTCTCATGAAGGCCCTCCCTGAGGATGACCCGCGTAATTTTATACAACAAGCCAAAGTCCATTGTGCTTATTGCAATGGTGGCTATCCCCAACGCCATCCATTTCAACATCTGAAAATAGATGTCCACAGGTCATGGCTTTTCTTTCCTTTCCATCGCTGGTACATCTACTTCTTGAGAGAATCTTGGGTCATCTAATTGGGGACCCAACCTTTGCTTTGCCATATTGGAATTGGGATTCCATAGAGGGGATGCAAATTCCATCATATTTCACCAGACCAAACTCATCTCTTGACCACAAACTTAGACACTACCGGCACATGCCACCCCACTTGGTTGATCTTAACTACCATATAAATACCGAACCTATCCCACAGGACCAACAAGTTTCTTACAACCTAGCCTTTATGTACAAGCAAATGGTCTTAGCCAACATCAAAGAAGTGTTCATGGGAAGCCCCTATCGTTTGGGAGATGAGGCTCAACCAGGCATTGGTTCAGTGGAGCTTGCTCCTCACAACACTGTCCATAAATGGGTAGGTGCAGCTGATACTCCAAACCGTGAGGACATGGGAACCTTCTACACAGCTGCTAGAGACCCCATCTTCTATCCTCACCACTCCAACTTGGATCGATTGTGGGAAGTATGGAAAACGTTGGATGGTGGTAGAAGAGGCTATGAAGACGATCCAGATTGGTTGGATGCAGAGTTCTTCTTCTATGATGAGAATGTTAATCTTGTTCGAGTTAGATAGAGATTGTATCGATACCAAGAAGCTGGGGTATGTTTTTCAAGAAGCTGATCTTCCTTGGCTAAGTGCTCCACCCAAACCAAGAAGAACTAAGCTGCAAAGGGAAGCAAAGAAAGCTTCAATTCTGGGCTCAAACCCAACTACCAAATATCCTCTGGTCTTGGATTCCAAGGTAAGTGTTATTGTAAAGAGACCCAAGAAATTGAGGAGCAAGGCAGAGAAAGAGCAAGAGGAGGAGGTTTTGGTGATTAAAGTGGTTGATTTACAGAGTGATAAGGATGTTAAGTTTGATGTTCATATTGATGATGAAGAAGGCATGCTCAGTGGCCGGACCAGACAGAGTTTGTGGGTACTTTTGTGAGTGTGCCCCATGGACGTGGGCATAAAATCAATACTCGCTATATGGTAAGTATATCCAGAGTATTGGAGGATTTGGAAGCAGAAGAAGACGATACTGTCGTGGTTACGTTGGTACCTAAGGTTGGCAGAGGAGAGGTCATCATAGGGAGCGTCCAGATTGAGCGTATGCCAAAATCGTAATTAATCAATAGTGTGTTTGTAGAGAAAAAACGAAATTGAAAATGATTTGACGTGCAGATCAAATCACGTGTTTGAAATATTAGAAGAATAAAATGTTGTTTTTATTTTAATTTTGATTTACGGATGTATTTCTTTGCTTTTGACTCATAAATCTTATTAAATACGGTGGGATTAATTAGGATTTTGTTCGGAATGTAGAAAAAATTGTATATCAAATTTGTTTTAAAAATGTTAAAGTTAATACAAATGATTTAATGTTTAAAGTTTTATGCATTTCCATTGTTTTCTAGTCTAGATTATATTCATAAATCCTGTTAATTATTATATATGGTATGATTTGTCAAGATGTGGTTTGACTTCAAGTAGAATTTCATAAGCATTCATGTGTTGCCAATGTAAAAGAGCCTGACATTAAATTTTAAAATTAAACAGAATTTTTAGTATTTCATTACAGAAAATTGTGTGAAACAACCAATATTTTCATTATTTCCATCTAGATCGATTAAATATATCTATTTGTATTAGTACCAGGAAAAAAGTGTATTGTTTTGGATCTGCATAAAATTATATATAACACAGAACGTGTTGAAATCTTTTTTTACATAAAGAACGATTATTTTCAATCCTTTTCTTCATCATGTGCTTCGCTCTACCAAATTCCCACGAGGTGGGTCCTTTTCGATATGGGTGACCGTGGCTCTTAAAGATTTGTATTCGATCACATGATAAGTATATGACAAATTTTTGTATGCACCGGGAGGAATAGCCATTCTTCCTCCCCAATGATTTATAACCATGAAATATTTATGTGGGACCAATGTGTAAGTACAAAATTCAGAGAATATGTGATGTACATAGTTTGTAGAGGAAGAAAATCCTTCCTCCACGGAGTAAGGGAGAATTACTCTAAGTATATTCGTGTTGTAACATCAGTTGCTCAGGAATAGGTGGTCCCCCTTAGGTCAATATTGATCCACTCTTTAATATTATTAAATATAATATTAAAACAAGTCAATGAACTAGATTTATCAGATAAAATAGATTTATTCTAATTCTAAAATTAAATCAATTCATGCTTTATCAGATTTATCCTTCTGTATATCTCTTTTTTTCATTTTTTTCTATCTATCGTACCTCTCTCTCCTCAATTCAGCAACTATCAAGGACACCAAACTCAGTGTCTCTGAATTTCAAAGCATAGAGGCCGAAAGATTATTGGATCAAAGTTATATAACATTCATCTTCATCAACCCATGAACAAGAGGATAAACCATAAGTTTGTGGTTGGCAAATTTAATGTGAAAGGCTATGTGATGAGGGTTGAAAATCCTATCTGAAAGAGAACAGTTAAAGCCGCAAAGAAGCTACTTTTAAGTAACTATTTTGAAGAGAAAAACCCTTATTATTAGGAATATTAAACCATATTGTTAGCCTCTATTTTGCTGCTTCCT
Organism: Dalbergia oliveri; assembly: GCA_030441495.1. NCBI lineage: Eukaryota > Viridiplantae > Streptophyta > Magnoliopsida > Fabales > Fabaceae > Dalbergia > Dalbergia oliveri. The sequence continues at coordinate 43,726,420 of JAMLFY010000005.1, forward strand.
AGAAAAAAATTGCTTGTTCTTTAGAGGATATTGATAGATTGTGATTAGAAAGTTTTCACTTGCTTTTGTCTAGTTTATTAAAAACAAAAATGCTTGTCTTCTTGTCGTAGCTACTTATGTGCGAGCTTCAATTGAAAAAATGAGAAAAAAATTAAAATGTTATTGTTGTACATGTTTCTGTGTATAAAGAAATAATGAGGCTTGATTTGATTCGGGATAAAGGGAATGGTGCTCTGTCAATTTACTCTAGTACAAGAGACTGAAAAAGTTATTGCCTTATTTTGGGTCTTTGGATGTTACTGAGGTGTAGATGGGATAAAAAGTTAAAAACCATAAGAAAAGGGGTGGGGGACTATGAAACCAACCTTGGACATAGTGAGTAATAGATTTATTTGCTGAATTTTTTTAGATAAAAATTTGGTATCTAAAATTTTTCTTTTCTTTCTCACCCTTTTGAGTGCTAGCGGTATTGCTTCTCCTCTAAATGGAACAAAGTTTGATTTTTTATTTTGGCCAATCAACCGTGGTTTCCATCGTCATTTGAGTATCACAAGTAGGAATAGAAAAGTAGTCCTGAAACAACTGGTTTCGAGAATAAAACATGAAAAACAAGATAAAAAAGAAGTCAAAATAGTACCGGAAGAAGAAAGTATTAGCGGCGTTGAGGCAGAGGAGCCTGCTTGGAGAAGATGAGTGAGAGCAGAGAGAACAATGAAAGTTTAGAATGTAAAAAAGAAATTTAAAAGGGCTAAACTAATAATTTTGCCTCACTTTAAGAGAGGACTAACAACACGGGTCTTTTTTTTTTAGATATGGGATTTTATGATATATTTACATCAATATAGTGTTTTGAAAAAATCACGCAATATGATTTTTTTTAATATAAAATCCGTCAAAACAAATTCAAAGACAATCAATCACATTAGATTCAAAATTAACAGAGAATCGCCAAACCCGATTTAGATCAATCAAATCAATTCAAAATTAATACAGAATTCACCAAAATGACTTCAGAATTTGGCTTGCCAATTTAGAATCTTCCTATAAAGTAAAAATACAGAATCGCCGTACCTCCTAAAAACATCATATATAAATAAATTTACCCATTATCTCATATAAGTGTAAATCACTTACCAAAACATCATATACAAATTATTTTTCCCTAACATTACTCCCTAAAATATGTGGAGTAACCAATCATTCACCCAGTTTATTAACGTGTATTGCTGAGACTGAATTTGTGGCCTCTTCTATATTGGATCCACAAGAGGTTAGGCATGATCTTTGTTTTAAGGACAGCAACGATATGCCGATAATTGCTCATGGTGACATGTCCATATTGGTATGAAACCTGCATTTGCTAGGGATGCATTCATACAGATTTAGAAAGAAAGAGGTCCATTTGTAGTTTGATGTTTGTAGCATGCTGTAAAACCATTGCTCCTATGACCTATCATGCATTTTGTGAGTTGAGCCTGTATTCAATTAATTATCTGAATCCAAAGAAAAATTGATACGACCAAAAACAAATGCTAAGCACAATCGTTTTCGATAGCACCTTGCAATAAATTTGAAGCTGTTGATGTAAATAGTGATCCTATTTGATAGTAAGTCTTGTAATATTTTTCAATCTGAAAAATATTACTCATATCATACATAAATAAGTACTTTTTGAATAAAAGAAACTAGCAATAACTAATGTTTACATAATTAATGGAAAAACAGTTCCTTAGGTTTATAATAGAGAAATTAGCCTTTCAGATTTAGAAAATTTATATTAGTCCTTCAAATTTTATAAAAGGGACAAATTAGTCCCTCTATCAAATTATTCTTTGACTGTTAAAAATGTCCATTATTCTATTAACTTACTTACGTGTACTTTTAAATTTTTATAGAAGTCATAACTTGCCATTTTTTCTATTTCTGGAGAATAAATGTCACTAAAGTCAAAATCTTTCTTCTATGATGAGATAACAAATAAAAAAGGTCTAAATGACTTCTTTTAAAGAAGTGAGATAGTTAGAATCCACTATAAAAATTAATAGGACATGTAAATAAGTTGCAGTATACATAAATAAGTTAATAAGACATAACTATACAACAATTTTAGAATAACTAATATGTCCCCTTTTATAAAATTTAAAAAATTAATATGAAATTTTTTAAATTTAAGAAACTAATTTATTCCTCATTATAAATATAGGGGATTGATTTGAGATTTTAATCTAATGAAAAATAGTTTGTTGAAAAAGAAAAATACTTCACGGTTTGAAATATTGTTCAGACTCCAGATCAAATGAGTTGGCACATGACTCATTCATTATCATCCATCCCCTTATATTTAGGTTCAAGGAAATAATCAGCAAAGAAAAAAATAAAAAATAGGTGGAGTTCGGACCTGACTTCAGATCGACCAGTCCAACTCTTACTCTAACACGCCTGCGAAGTGTGAGCAACTGTAGTAATGTCACGGAAGTTTTTTCTACATACAAATTTTTGACGTAGGGGTTTTTTTTATATGAGATTTTAATAATATATTTATATTAATATAGTGTTTTAAAAAATTTCACACAAATATTTTTAATATATAATTAATCAAAAACAGATTTAAAAATAAAAAATAAATGAATATTATATCTGTTAAAAACAGATTTAATATAAAAAATTAATATTAAATCAATCAAAAGTAAATTCGGAATCTGTCAAAAATAAATTTAAGAAAAATAAAAAATAACACAGAATTTATTAGTGAAATACTCATAATAAAAATAATTTTATTATTTATTTAAAATACACTCATTTAATTATTGTAAATCAATTCACTTGGTCAGAAGCTTATAGTGAAGTTTGTCGTGAAGGAGCACCATGGGACCAGCGTTTGCAGAGTAACATTATTTGTATTGAAGTGACAGATGTGACCAGTCGTTGGGTTTTACACGTTCTTTATTAGGATGTAGACCAAAAACTTTGGTGGCAAATAATTTGGTTCGTGATAGTTGTAGCCTTTTTTATCATCTATTATTTAGCATTGTTAAATTTTATTTGAATTGTATAGATTTAAAAACACAATAATTATATAAAAATATAATATTTATACAAAATGATAAAATGAAATAGTTGTTTTTTAAAATTACAAACTTAATTTTCCTCTAATTTTCAATTTCCTACTGATGTCAGATCCTTGTTTATATAGTGGCGGAGACCATCCTCAAACATGGCCGCCACCTTATCTAACTACCACCACTTCAACCTAGCCATCACCACCAGCCACCCAACTATCATAAGCTTTCTGGAGGTAGTTGTTGGAGTTGAAGTTGTGACGTCTCTTTGTCATGTATCTAAGTTGTGACATCACTTTGCCATGAATTTGAGTTACATGTGATAATATAAGAAACTTCGAAAAACACAAAGGAACTTGTCTCTGATTCCTTTTCACCTCAATTTATGTTCTATTGTCTTTTAAAAATCGAATTTTTTTTATAGGCTAGAAACTTGTGAAATGGATTGAAATTATTGAGATTAGGATTTGATAATTGATGAAGGCAGAGAGGAGAGGGGAGTGGGGAAGGAGAAGGAGAAAGAGATTGGGGGTAATTGCGAAAATAATAGTTAACAGTAGCAGTTCAGCCTCATAAGTAAAAGATTTGGAAAACACTTGAATATTTTTTTTCTTTGATTTATCTCCATGTGAATTTTTGTGAGGTGCTTATATCATCACGGGTTGCCACCGCCACCAGGAATAAGATTTGGAAGAAAAGAAAGAAAAGAAAATTTTAATATGTGCTATTGTTGCTTAATATTCAATTTTAATAAAAGAAAATCCACAAATTAATTAATAATTCACAATCTTGGGAGACGGAAACATAGGCTTTGATGAGGGGGTGGTAGGAGGCAACACCATTGTCCCATCACCGGTGTAGGTAAATCCATAGAAAATGGGGTGAAGTAAAGAGACGAACGGTTGAAATTGATAATTGAACATTTATAAAGGACAATTTAGTAATTTGAAAGTGGATCATCAAATAGTCCAAAACACATGTAGGACCAAATTATCATGCGCTAAAAATTTTTAAATAATATTTTTTATTATACATTTAACACTACTTGAACCTTTTGAGGAAAAATAATTTGTATGTGGTGATTTGGTATGTGATTTATACTTATATGAGATAATGAGTAAATTTACTTGTATATTGTTTATAGAACCGTCTGTGCTATTCGCGTTATTTTCATTTTATAGGAAAATTTGAATGTGTGCAATCAAATTTGAATTCGCGTTTGGATTCTCGGATTAATTTTGAATATGATTTGATTATCTTGAATCGTAAAACCTTAATTCTTGGATTTAATTTTGAATCTATTTGATTTATTGTTCTTGAATCCATCAAAAGACGGATTTATATTGAAAAAAATTATATTACGTGATTTTTTTCCCAAAACACCATATTGATGTAAATACACCGTCCAAATCCTATATGCAAAAAAAAAAAAAGACCCACCTTTTGAGATGTAATTTCAATTGGACAACAATTTAAATCTAATAACATGTTTAACATCAATTTAATATTAATAAAATTTTATATATTAATTAATCATAATATATTTAATTTTGATATTAACTAGGCCATGATATTTGTTATTTCAACTTCAATTTAATCATTTTATAAAATTTAAAATTTAATAAAATAACTAAATTAATATTAAAATAAAAAATATTATAACTAGATTGATATAAATTTTTTTTCATTATAATCCAATATTAATTTCAAATTAAAAAAGTTTAATTATTCTAATAATTTCTATAATTTTATTCTATTTTCAATCAGATAACTTTTATTTAAAATTTTATAATTAAACCCTCAGTTAAACAAAATCTCCTAATCAAGTCCCGGTAACGATTATTACAAAAATTTGTTTTTAAACAAATTTTTTTTTATAAATATTCCTTTTTGTCCATCTCCTTTGATCTTCCACTCTTTTCTCTGCCAGAATCCTCCTCCACCACCCACTTTTCTTCCTTCATTAAAGCCATCAAACCCAATAAATTTTACAATCCCAAATCATTCATCACCACCACCGGTTTTCTTTTTTTTTTTAGAAAGATGGTTTCAGGCTTTTTTTTTTTGGTCAAATAAGAAGATTTTGGGGTGGAGCAAGATACGAGAATCAGTCCATGATAAAAGCAAAAGATGTACGAGCTCAGCAAGTTCTCTAGCATGGGTTCTAAAGTACTTGCACAACATTGTCAATTTCTTGGAGGCCCTCGCGAAGGAATCAAAAGCAAATTAGTTAAGATGGCAGGGGGTATTTGGATTTGTAATGCTATTTTGATTTGTATTGGTTTTGGAGGGGCTGGGCAGTGGGAGGGGTTGCAGTGGTTTATGTGGTAGTTAGCCTTCTGCAAAGGAGCCGGATTAAATCCAAGTTGAATATGATAATAACCCGACTGATGATAATTGGATTGACTAAGCTAACCGACCTTCAAATAATATATTTGAATTTGTATATTATACAATAAAGTTATAAAATTTTATAAGTAAAATATAAAATTTAAGAGATATTTTATAATATATATTTTAAAATAAATCATATTAATATAAAAATAACATTAAATTATATCAAAATATATTAATTAAACAAAAAAATCTTATATCATTTAACTGATTATTATAAAAATATATATTTCTAAAAGAATTATTGATTTCAACTAAGTTGGATCAACTCAAAATATAACCTAAATCAAATCAAAAAAGTGCACTAGGTCAAATATTAAGACCCTAGACTCAACCAAATAGTTTTGGCCTTGGTTAGGTTGATACTTTGAGTTAAACACCTAATATGAGTAGTGGAAGTGATGGATTGAAAGGTAATGATTTATCTAGAGTGCACTATACTAAGTAGGTGTGTTGATATTCTGTATCATATTTAGTCATGAATCTCAAATTTATATAGATTAAACGATTTTGATAAGTGAGACGTGTGGTGCACTTGACTTTATTCTGGAACACCATAATATTGGCCAAATATTTTTGTAATGGTGAATGTAGACTGTGACATAATTGCTTTTTTTTCACATTATATAGACTTGATAAAAAAATTTTAATTTATAAAAACTTAATTGAATAAGTAAAATTATAGAGATAAATAAAAAAATTAAACCAATTAAAAAATATACAGATAAAAAAGATTATTTACTCTAAGATTTATCTAAACTTAAGTTGTTGACTAAGAAGTTATATATTCTTATTAACAACATATTTCGTCAATCCAATTATTAAATTATGCGATATATATATGAGGAATGCTAACCTTCACACCTTCATGTGGAGGTTAGCAATATTCATATTTTATGTTGGACATAAAATCATTTTCTTTCTCTTGATTCAATGTGAGATTTTGAATAGTATTGTAATTTTGTTTTGTCCATATTTATTACCCCTCTTTCCATTTTTCTTTCACCTAATTACCCACCGTTTACTATTTGCGCTATATAAATTATTTTTTAAAAATTATATAATATTATTATATGGTGGATAAATATGTTTTTAAAACTTAAAAAATTAAATAATAATTAACGTATACAATCGCACCAATAAAATTTAACATTGTAAATTTTCCAGATATTCATGAAGCTACCAAATTTAATTAGAAAGCTTTACGACAAAAAAAAATAATAATTAGAAAGCTAACAAATAAAATAATTAAATTCTTTTCGGTGTACAAAATTCCCACTTTTATAAATACATTAGTTGCCGTCATTTACCACATACCACTGACTCATTCATAATTAATTCACATATATTCAAATGTTTTAGATAGATATATTTTAGATTTCATTATGATATTTATGTGACATTAATTTTCAAATATTGTGACAGTGAGAAAAAAATTTCAGCAAATTGATTACTTATGATGCTAATTATTTATGATTTTTAAAATTATTAAAATAATTATCCAACATATAATAATATATTTATCTAGCATATAATAATTAAAAAATTATTAAAATAATTTTGAAATATATTTATCCAGCATATAGTAATAATTGATATTTGTTTACAATTTCAAAAGCATACTATTGATAAAATAAAATAAAATGACAAAGTATCAAATTATTTTTAAATTACATGAAATTTTATAAACTTAATATATTTGATAGGAAGTTTAAATTCAATAGTTGAATTGATGAGATTTCATACCAAAAAAAGGTTATTAGATGATATAAGTATACCAAAACTTATATTGGATTAAACGAATCCATCCCCCTCTTTCTCTATATATATACTACATTTGAAATTGATTAAACTGATTGAATAATAAATCTTTGATTTACTCCCTATTATGTTAGCTTAATTCTTGAGTGATGAAATTTTTTTCTTTAAATCACTTATAAAATTTATATTTATAAATATTAATAACATATTTTTATATATCCATAGGGATTAAAATTGAAAATAACAAGTACCTTATTTAAAACCATAGCTTTATATAGATAGTATTATCCAAAATACTTTTGAAAGGTTATGTTTGATCTGTTCATTTCAAGTCCAGACACAATTTCTTTCAGGGAACTTTACATTTAAAATCATAGTTTTTATACTAGAATTGGTGATTGAATTGGGTTTACATTTAATCATTAGTGATTATTCAATCTTCATAGTTAAAATCATTAAACGGATTTATACAAAAAAATATATAAAAATATATAAAAATTTAAATAAAATATAATAAAATGACAAGTAATTAACAATTTGACACTCTTTAAGGGGTTAAAATACAAAAAATATAAATAAATAATTAAATTCCTAAATATTATTCACATTTCACAATCATGAATCACAATTGATAAGTTCAAAACATAATTACACAAACAAACTTATATAATTTTACATCATAAACTCAAAAGTCATGACAATACAAATAAAGTTCCTGTATTTTTCTATAAGTCAGATTAGAAATATTTTTTAAGGTTTTAAAAAAGACATCATTTAGAAAAAAAAAAAAAACCCAACCCAACTGAGTCACCTTCAGTTGCAAGTTCACAATAAAACCTAGAAGTTGAACCAACGGATTCAATTTCAATGCCGACCAATCCAAATAGTGACTTGACTTCATGGTTTTTCACCATTTCTTTTCAATTGACCGCCAATCAATTTTCAATACCATATTTAAAATAATTATATGTCATACATTTAAAATTTATCTAGTGTTTGTGGTATCTACTCTTATTTTTATTTTCTTTAACTCCCTTTTGTTATCTTTTGCATGTCTAGGGTATAAAAAAATAAGGTTCAAATATTTTTATTGATAAACAAATAAAGTGATACTTCCAACTGCTAACAATCCAAATAAATTGCTGGCGATGAATTTCTTTTGGCCTGAACAACAACCCGACCCCACCAACCCAAATAAGAAGGAAAAAAAAAAGAGGAGAAAATTAAGAAAAAAGGGTGTATGTGGTTTGATTACTCAGCCGGAACAATTAATTAATGTAATACTACAAAACGTGCACTGAATGGTTGGACCACGATGCCTTGGAGGCTGGGTGGCAAAACGTACAGCAAAGAGGCAGTCTTCACCACAAAAGGCACGAGGAGCAAAACTTGAACTGGGTTTGGTAAGGAGGAAGGACCATGGAGGTCCTGGGCCATGTTAGCAGGACCCTCCAAGGCATCGTGGTCCAACCATTCAATGCACGTTTTGTAGTATTACATTAATTAATTGTTTTCCGGCTGAGTAACCAAACCACATACACCCTTTTTTTCTTAATTTTCTCCTTTTTTGTTTCCCTTCTTATTTGGGTTGGTGGGTCGGGTTGTTGTTCAGGCCAAAAGAAATTCATCGTCAGCAATTTATTTGGATTGTTAGCAGTTGGAAGTATCACTTTATTTGTTTATCAATAAAAATATTTGAACCTTATTTTTTGATATCCTAGACATCCAAAAGATAACAAAAGGGAGTTAAAGAAAATAAAAATAAGAGTAGATACCACAAACACTAGATAAATTTTAAATGCATGACTTATAATTATTTTAAACATAGTGTTGAAAATTCTTGAATCCTCTAGCTTTTATTAATAAATTTTTTAATTATAAAACTGGTATAAGCAACTATTTCGGATCTGTCCCTCATCAAATTTCCTTTGCTATCCGTTCAATCCCTTGTATTTGTTATCAAAACTTGTGACTTGGTAGATTTAACTGATCCTAAAGGGTTTGGTTTTTTTTGCTTTTTTTTTTGCTAAATAATGTCTTTTTTAAAACCTTAAAAAAATATTCCTAATTTGATTTATAAAAAAAACAGGAACTTTGTTTGTATTGTCATAACTTTTGAATTTATGATGTAAAACTTTATAAGTTTGCGTGTAATTATATTTTGAAAACTTAGATTTGTGATTTATTATTGTAAAATATAAATAATATTTAGAAATTTATGTTATTTATTTATATTTTTATATTTTGACCCTTAAAGAGTGTTAAATTATTAATTAATTTTCATTTTATTTTGTTACATTAAGATGACTAAAAATGCTTAAATTAGTTATGTTGTATGAGGAGTCTCGTTAGTGGGCATATGGGTCAGGTAGACTGCACAATCCCTTGCGGAAAAACCAAAGTCTCCGTTCGGATAATGATTTGGACAAGCAAGATATAATTGTTCTCGTTTTTCTTCCATTAAATATAATTATATTGGAAAGGAATTTTTCTTTTTGGTCTCGGAAAAGGATTTTTTTTTTGAGTAGACAAATTGGAAAGGAATAAGGATAGCAGTAGTTACTTTATTTATTGGGCTATGAATACGAATTGACAAAATTTTTAACCCTTTTTTGGTCATGTATAAATTTTTCGAATCCAATTGAGCTAGCATAATCATCGTTTCAAGTTGGACTGATAACATGACCCAAACTCTATTATGTTATTATTAAAAAGCCTGAGACATCATATGTTTGGGCCAAACACATTTATTTGTGTTTGGCAGGAAAAAGAGTACGCACGCATGACCAGCAATACAAGTTTGCTTTATTTCTTCGTTACTATCAACAATAGGATAATTGTTGACTTGGCTGGGCAAGATGCATAATTTAGACCATTAGAGATTATAGGGAAAAATGGTGCACAGAAACTATCATGCGTATATAAGTAGTAAGAGTAGAGTTTTGCTACAATGTTTTAAAAGTGGATGTATATTGAACATTTATTTTATTATTATAGGGTCCATTTGGATAGTTTAACTTTTGACTTTTTCTAACTTTTTGAAAGTTAAAAATCATATTTTTACTTTTTATTCTGTTTGGTTAAACAACTTTTTACTTCTCTAAGTTATTTTTAGTGTTTTTTGAGAAGTTAAAATATCTAACATTTTAAGAAACACTTTCTAAAATATTAAAATAAAATATTTTTATTATTATATATTTGAATATAAAATAACTTATTCATAAGTTACTTTTCAAAAGTTGCTTCTATATAAGAGTTTAAATAAACTATTTATCCAAATAGGACCTTAAATGTGATAGGTAAATGAGATAAATAGAACCATCATTACATCTAATGGTGATAAAGTGAGTGTCTTAATAAATACTTACTTTTAGGGTGTTGAAATAGCAAAACTTGAAAGAGTGATTCTATAACCTCCTAAAAGTGTTCTTAAACATTGTCCTAAGTACTAAATGATATGAAAAAATATATATAATTAATGTTTTGAAAACTTAAAATGTAATTGATTCTTCTTTCATTTAGTAGGTAAGGGGAAGTTTAGGAGGATTTGTTAAGAAAATAAATCATTTCTCAAATATTAAATACTAGTGCTTCTCAAATTAATATTTATCAAGAATTATTTATTATCAATTAGCGCTCATAGGATTGTCAGTCTAGTTTTACCTCAAGTTAGCTCAAGAAGGTGAGGAACAAGTTGTTTTGGTCATATGCTTATTCTTTTTTATTTTTTGGTCTGCCACATTCCTTTTGGTCTATGGGATTTCATGAGACATGCCATGTCCACTAAGCCTCAGCCTCCTTCCCTCTAATATCATCTTAAGGTTATGGGTTAAAATTCTATACTAAGGATATGTTTGGTTAGAGGATAAAAAAAGAGTTTCATGTAACATAAAACTTAATCATGGAAAATTTACCTTTATTTTTACCCTTCAATCAAATATATTTTAAAAGTTCGCTCAAGTGGAGAGGGACATATAATTGTGGGCTAAAAAAAGTACTAGCCCAATTAAATTTGTAATTCTGAAGCATTTTATTTTGCCCCCAAAAAAACCCGTTTTTATAAATTATATGTTAATTTAATTCTAATATTATTATTAAGGGTGGAGTAGAAAATGATAACAAGCTTGGAAGGCATCCGAGGTGGTCTGAAGAGGAAGTATGGGATAAGCTTTTGGGTTCTCTTAACATGTTTACTGTAAATCATATTTGAAAAACCATTCTTTTAGTCTAAAGAAGACTTGCAGATTTGAAGGGATTTTGTTTTTCGTATTCAAGAATTTGGGAATGATGAATTGTTATGAAGTAAATATTTAAATTGGTTCTTGACAATTTCATTAATGGATAAATTGGTTATTGATAAAAAAAAATATTAGTGTTAAGATCCCTCACAATTGTAAAAATAGGACATTATAGGTCCTTAAGTGTCATTGATAGAAAAATTCAACCTTGACAAAAAATATTAGTATTGAGATTCTCACAATTGTAAAAACTAAAAATAGGACACTATAGGTCCTTGACATTTTCATTTTGATGGACAAATTAGTCTCTGATAAAAAAAAAATTAGTATTGAGGTCTCTTACAATTATAAAAATAAGACCTTATTGTGTTGTTTTGTAATATACAATCATTGTGCTCTTTTAGAAAAATGATTATGAATTTATTATATTAATATTATAGTACCCAAATAAGGTAGTAATAAAGTATAAGGAATTAAAATCCAAATCATATTCTTTTTTTAGAAGGATAAGATGTGGGCCAAGGGTTTCTTTCTTGATAATGGGTACGGTAAAATATTGGAACATTTATGAGAGGAATCTGAAAAAAAGTAAAAAACTAAAAATAAAAGGGTGTATTTTAGTTAGTGTTGCTAGGATTAATGAATATCATATAGATCAATAATTAAAGTTTATGTTTGAATTTAATATTTTCCAGTTGAGTCAGGAACATATATGTCATATTTTTATAATTATGAGCGATTACAACACTAATTTTTTAGTGTTAATGATCAATTTATCTATTAACGATATTGTCAGGACCTACATGTTCAAATTTTCATAATTATGAAGGACTTCAATACTAATATTTTTTTTATCAAAGACTAATTTATTTATCAATAAAATTATCAAGGATCAATTTGAGAATTGTCATGACCCGACTTGGCACGTGATCGACATGTGAAATCCTAATTCTCACGTAAATCTCGTGACCTCTAAGTCTCTCTATATGCATATTTTAATATTAAATCCATATATAAAACATCATTTTCATCTCTAATAAACCTTTGGCTCTTTGAAAATATAATTATTATAAAAAAATTATCATAATTAACTCTAGCATAATTCTTTGAAGTTAGAAAACAAATCATTTCTCAATCTTGAATATATCTCTAACTCAAAATATATAAGTTGCTCACTATACAAGATATACATGAAAACTAGAATCATGTAAATACAAAATAATCATGATAAATCAATGCACTCTATCTCTATGGTTTCGGACCTACTTCATGTACACTGGAACACTCTATCTCTAATCAAAATGCAAAAAGAGTACTTCACTCCAAAGTGAAGCTCACCAACTAGAACTCTCCTCCTGGGGAGGAGGTGGATAAGAACCCGCGCGCTCGTAATTGTAATGGAAAAGGGAGAGGATGAGTTTCATCTAAAACTAAATGAGCAGGTTTCACTCATAACCCTCTCATGGGACAACCAAGAGAACAAATAATCATATATATATATATATATCCATCAAAACCAGTTAATGCAATTTCTAAAATCATTTCATTACATGTACATAATAGTTCTTAAATCAATAATCTTTGGAAAACATAAATATAGTACTCTACTAGAGAAATAGGGATCTTGGTTATGCCTTGCATAACAAAATATAAATTCTTTGGTTACATATGTCAACCATATTATAACAAATTCTCTGCTCTATGATCCCTTAGGATCTAAATTGGACACTAACTAAGTTCCGTTCTTTGCTCTATGAGATTGTCCTCTGGGGACAACTTAGTACCAAGATTAATGGTTGTTCCAGCCATTAACTCACTGATTGTTTCTCTATGACTACCGTAAATCTCTAAATCATGAAATCATATCATTTATCTAAAACTATGTTTTGGGTATAAAACTCTATAATACATAAATACTCTACTTTTGAAATCATCATGGAAATTTCTAAAATCTAAATGAAGTCATAATCATACTCTAACTCTTTAATAAATCATTTAGCAATAATGGTCCCATGAGTTTGCATTAAAACAAGTATTTCATGCTCTTGTTGAAAATCATCTTTCTCTTTCATAAATATAGTAAACGGTCATAATCTCTAATCTCTTGAAACATTCTCTAAAATCATGCAATCATGTCATAATTTAAGGAAATTAACCTTAATGACCAACATAAGGGTCATGGTTCTGAACCCACTCACCTGGAGGGAAGGAAAGAGTGACGTCAACACCCACAACATTTCCGGAGTGGAAATGGCACCAATATCTCCATTAAGTTACAAAACTCAAGATTAGACTCTAACAACCTCTAGATGGCTCAAACATAACTCTAACAATATTAGGGGCACCCCACTTAACAACAATGGAGAACCAACAATCCATTCACCAAGATATGAAATAGGAAGAAAGGGACAACAAAAACCCATAAAATCTCACCTTTAATCACTTGGAAGAAGAAGGATTGGAGTGGATTTGAGGGGAGAAGGGTTTGGAGGGAGTGGAAGAGGGAGAGCTTTGGGTTTCTGGAATGAAACGAGCTATGGGGTGTTTTAAAAGGGTTAAGGGCTTGCTAAAACGAAACTCTGTTTTGCATATCTGACATTAGACACGTCGCTAGTGAACCTGGAGAAGCAATCACTTGTTGCAGTGAGCCTCCTAGCTCCTTTGCTCGCTACAACGAATATAACTTCCTACGAGGCTATTCTGCAAAATTTTGAGCGACAGCACCTAACAACACCCTCAACTTATTTACATTTCTTAATTTTAAGTTAAACATTTAACTTTAAAACATAGCTCCCATTTGGATTAAAATAAAATATCAAAAAAAGAAAATCCAACAATTCAAAATCCAATTTTGGGTTTTAGTTCAAATAGGAAGTTTTCGATTTTCTAAACTTGTGGGCTAAAAAGAAATGTTTAAGGGTTTCTTAAAATTCATTAAAAATCACTTTTCAACTTATTTTTCCTCTAGGAGCAATTAGGGACTTTTGATCCCAAGAATGTTACTCTAACATATAGCTCTCCAAGGAGGTGTAGGATCCAGACTTAGTGAAGTTCAGGACTTGCGATGGGTCAGGGAACCCTGAGGCCATACAGAAATTGTCTACTGACACGTGTACACCGGGTATTACATTTTCCCTCCTTAAAAGAGATTTGGTCCCCAAATCTAAAACATACCTTGAGGAGGGAAAAGATATGGATACTTGATCTTCATGGCTTCCTCGGCTTCCACGTGGCTTCCTCGCGAAGTGATTCTTCAGATGACTTTCACTAAGGCCACTTCTTTGAGCGAAGCTTTTTGATCTGCCTATCTACGATGGCAACGGGTTCCTCTTCATATGACAAGTCCTTATCAACTTGAATCGCTTGTGGAGTGAGCACGTGACTGATCGGGCATATACTTTCTGAGCATGCTAACATGAAATACTAGATGTATCTTTGATAAACTGGAGGTAGTGCCAATCTATGGGCCACTACTCCAACTCTCTCTAGAATCTCAAACGGGCCGATATAGCGTGGATTCAACTTACCCCGCTCCTGAACCTCACTACTCTCTTCATGGGAGACACCTTCAGGAACACGTGATCACCCATAGCAAACTCTAGGTCTCTACGGTTCTGAGCATAAGACTTTTGCCTTGACTAAGCCTCTAATAACCATTCTCGGATCAGCTGAACTTTTTCTAAGGTCTCTTGTGCTAGATTTGGGCCTAGGGCTTTAGCTTCTCCAACCTCAAACCACCCAATAGGAGATCTGCAGCGTCTACCATACAACGCTTCAAATGGTGCCATTTGGATGTTAGCTTGATAACTGTTGTTGTATGAGAACTATCTTGAGTGGCAAGTGGTCACACCAACTCCCACCAAAGTCTAACACGCAAGCTCTGTATGTCCTCTAAAGTCTGGATAGTTCTCTTGGCTGGCCATCTCCTGTCGATGAAAAGTTGTGATCAAAACCACACAAGTCCCGAGAGCTTCTTGGAATGCTCTCCAACGAAGTGAACTGGGACCTTCTATCTGATATGATCAACGGCACACCATGGAGTCGAACCACCTCATCTATGTAAAGCTAGGCATACTGAGCCACTGAAGTTCATCTTCCTGGTAAGAAGTGAGCGAACTGGTCATTCTATCCACAATCACCCATATGGAATGAAGCCTCTCAGTGGTCCAGGATAACCCGACTACAAAGTCCATGGTTATCCTCTCTCACTTCTACTCTAAGATCTTCTCTGTAGCAAGCCCATAGGCCTTTGGTGCTCAGATTTAACTGCTGACACACCAAACACCATGCCACATAGTCACCAACGTCTTTCTTCATGCCTTTCCACCGGTATAGCTATAAGATCTTAATATCATTTTGCTAACCGGATGGATGGAGTATGCTGCACCATGGGACTCCTCCATCACTCTTTTCTTCAACTCACCCACATCGGGTATACATAGACGATCCCAAAGTGTAACACACCCTCCACATCCATAGAAAACTCAAACTCTCTCCTCTATGTACATCCTCCATAAGCTTAACCAATTTCAGGGTCTTCCCCTATCATGCCTTAATCTGCTCCACCAAGGTGGACTGGGCCCAATGTGAGCGAGAAGGCTCCTAAATCACCAAGCCCAAACTGGACTCCTCTCCTCTAGCTTATGGATCTCTTCTATCAATGGTTGCCTCAAAGCGCTATATGGGCCAACTTTCCATGGACTTTCTACTCAACGCATCGTACATTAGCCTTGCCTGGGTGATAAGATATGGTGTAGTCCTAGTCTTTTAACAACTCTAGCCATCTATGCTACCAATTTCAGATCTTCTTGGAAGATATACTTCAAACTCTTGTGATCGATGAAGATCACATGTCTCTCCATCCAGGTGTGCTCAGATCTTCAAGGCAAAGACCACTATTGTCATCTCTAGATCATGGGTTGGATAGTCTTCATGCCTCTTGAGCTGCCTAGATGCATAAGCCACTACTTGACCATGCTGCATAAGAACACAGTCAAGTCCGAACTAGAGGCATCATAGAATACCAAGAAACCTCCCATGCCAAGGGCAACACAACACAAGAGCAATGGTCAAATAGGTCTTAATCCTCTGGAAACTCTTTTCATAAGTATTCGACCATTGAAATGTAACACCATTCTAAGTCAACTTAGTCAATGGCGCTACTCTGGAAAATCCTAACAAATCTCCTGGTATTCCGCCAAACCAGGAAACTGGATCTTTGACACTGTAGATGGCCTTGGCCACTGCTAAATTGCTTCAACCTTCTTTGGGTCTACTCAATACCAGCCTTGGACTCCACATGCCCAAGAAATGCCACTTGATCAAGCCAAAACTCACATTTAGAGAATTTGGCATACATCTGATTCTCCCTTAGGGTCTCAAGACGATCCTAAGGTGGTGCTCATGCTTCTCTTTGCTCCTAGAGTACACCAAGATGTCATCAATAAAAACAATCATGAAGTGGTCTGGGAACGGTCTGAAACTCTCTTCATTAGATCCATGAAAGCTCAGGGGCATTGGTTAACCCAAAGGACATCACTAAGAACTCATAGTGTCTATAGCCTGTCCTAAAGGCCGTCTTGGGCACATCCTCACCTTGATCTTCAACTAATGATAGCCCCATCTAAGGTCGATCTTGGAGAAACACCTAGCCCGTTGGAGCTAATCAACAGGTCATCTATGCGGGCAAGGGGTACCGATTCTTGATTGTAACTTTGTTCAATGTCGGTAGTCTATGCACATCTCATAGACCCATCCTTCTTCTTGACAAACAACACTAGAGCACCCCAAGGCGGGTACTGGTCGGATAAACCCCTGTCAAGCATCTCTTGCAACTGATCCTTCAACTCTTTCAACTCTCAGGGAGCCCATCGGGGGAATGGATATGGGCCTAACTCCTGGCTCAAACTCTCTCCCAGCTCTATCTCTCTCGGCGCATCCCTCATAACTCCTTCGAAAAACATCGGGAACTCGCAAATCACAGGACTGACTCCAAACTTGGCACTCCTCATTTATGTCTCTAACTGAAGCTAGAAACCCATAACTTCCTCTATCTATAAGCCTCAAGGCACTCATGGCCAAATCAAGCTGGTTGGGACCAATCACTGGTACTTGAACTCAAGCTCGCCTCTAAGAACATCAAACTTCACAAGACTTCCTGCAAGTCAACCATGGCATGACATGAAGCTAACCAATCCATACCCAAAATGACATCGAAATCCGACATATCCAACAAATGAAATTCGAGCACTCTATACCTCCAACCTTGACCTCACACTCATTATAGATAAACTGAATCAGAAGGGTCCCCTAAGGTATGCCACCAAAAATGCTTCTCTAAGGTGGAAGCGGTCTCGAACCGTGTGGCAAAGACGGAGACACATATGAATATGTAAACCCAAGGTCAAACAATGAAAAAGTTGCAAAGGAGAAAACCTGATGATACACTGTCACAACATCGGTTGAAGGCCGCTCCTGGCGTGTGAGAGCAAACAAATGGGGCTATCCACCCTCATCTACCTTTACCACCCGAACCTTACCCCAGGCTCCTGCCCCCACTGCTCTCAGGCTGAGTGGGGCCACCCTAGGTCCCTGATGATAAGGCTGAACGAAGTAGTGCGCGCCAACCCTGACTAGATACTCCTCTTGAAAGGGCACTCTGCACGCTTGTGGCCTCGCTAGGCCACAATCATAACAAGCAAAAGTGCCAAACATACACTGGTCGTCATGTCTCCTCCACAAGTCTAACATGATGAGAAACTCTGAACCAAACCTTGGCCACTATGCTGGCTACCACCTTCTGCTCTAACTCAAGAGGCAGGCCTAGTGGGTGGACTCTAAGAAGGCAGCCTACCGACTAGAATCGTTGCTAGCCCTCCTGGCCAGATCCTCTGCTCGACCAGCTCCCCTATGGTTCTGGCCTTCTGCTAAAATCTCTAAGGCTCTCTGCTGCCCCCAGCCTCTAATCTTGATAGCCGTATGTACTCTCTGTGCATAATCCATAGTGCTGACATGTGGTTGGAACTGAGAAACATATTCTGAGGCAGCCCTGAACAATTGTCTAACCTTCTTTATCTTTGGTCAACATACCAGGTCCTGGGCTAAATGTGTGAACTTCTCATCATATTCCGCGCTGACATGCCCGACGTAATCGGAGCCTTAGAACTCCTTAACTGTCTGAGCCCGACAGCTCTCTGAAGAAACCTCCTCAAGCATGAACTCGGAACTTCCTAGAAGGGTGGTGAGAGTCGCCATGCCCTGAAGGAACTCGTCGTACCAGACCAGCCTAGCCTCCTAGCTGGAAGCCAACCAACTCTGTTGCCCTCTAGAAGACGGTTGATGACTCTGATGATTTCTATACCTCTCGAAGGAATGTCTGAGGATCCTCCATGTGAGACGCCCTGGAAGATGGGTGGATCCATCCTCCTAAAGCGCTCTAATGCAGAGTCGTCTTGATCTCTGGCTGGTGCCTAAACGGAGGTGTTTGAACCCAACCTCGGTTTGCTTGGTCAACGCCCCGTGAGGGCAGCCAAAGCTTGCTCTAATGCCATGAAACGAGCCTTTGAGACGGAAGATCTATGCTCGACGGTAGCGGTGTGAAGAAGGATGACGTAAAGGAGGCATGGAATGAAAGAACATGAATACAAGGGATTTGAAAGAAGGACAAGACTCTAGCTTTGAACCTATACATGACTGACCACTCTAAAGGCCTTAAGTAACGCTTCGTTAATGCAAATGGGTGTGCTTTCATTTACATAAACATCATGCTACTTGTGGACACTTGCTCCAGTGACATCAGGGGAAACCTAGGCTCTTTGATACCACTTTGTCACTACCCGACTTGGGTACGTGATTGGCACGTGAAGAATCTTCATTCCTACGTAAGCCTCGTGACCTCTAAGTCTCTCTATATGCATATTTTAATATTAAATCCATTTATAAAACATCATTTCCATCTCTAATAAACCTTTGGCTCTTTGAAAATATAATCATCATAAAACAAAATATATCATAATCAACTCTAGCATAATTAAGTTAGAAAATAAATCATTTCTCAATCTCTAAACATATCTCTGACTCAAAATATATGAGTTACTCACTATACAAGATATAATGAAAACTAGAATCATGTAAATATAAAATAATCATGATAAATCAATGCACTTTATCTCTATGGTCCGGACCTTGTCATGTACATGGAGCACTTTATCTTAATCAAAATGCAAAAAGAGTACTTCACTCCAAAGTGAAGCTCACTAACTAGAACTCTCCTGCTTGGGAGGAGGTGGATAAGAAGGACAACAGCTGACGTAAGTGTAATGGAAAAGGAAAAGGGGTGAGTTTCATCTAAAACTAATGAGCAAGCCCTCACCCATAACCCTCTTATGAGACAACCAAGAACAAATAATCACACACACATACACACACACACACACACATATCCATCAAAACCAGTTAATGCAATTTCTGAAATCATTTCATTATATGTACATAATAGTTCTTAAATCAATAATCTTTGGAAAATATAAATACAGTACTCTACTAGAGAAACATGGATCTCTAGTTATGCCTTGCATAACAAAATATAAATTCTCTAGTTATGCATGTCAACCATGTCATAACGAATTCTCTACTTTATGATCCCTTAGGATCTAAATTGGACACCTAACTAGGTTTCGTTCTCTGCTCTATGAGATTGTCCTCTTGAGACAACTCGGTACCAAGGTTAACGATCGGTTCCAGCCATTAACTCACTGTTTCTCTATGACTACCGTCAAATCTCTAAATCATGAAATCATATCATTTCTCTAAAACTCTGTTTTGGGTATAAAACTCTATAATACATAAATACTCTACTTTTGAATTCATCATGGAAATTTCCAAAATCTCTAATGAAGTCATAATAATACTCTAGCTCTTTAATAAATCACTTAGCAATAATGATCCCATGAGTTTGCATTAAAATAAGTATTTTATGCTCTTGTTGAAAATCATCTTCTCTTTCATAAATATAGTAAACCGATTATAACCTCTAATCTCTTGAAACATTATCTAAAATCATGCAATCATGTCATAATTTAAGGAAATTAACTCTAATGACCAACATAAGGGTAATGGATCCAAACCCACTTACTTGGAAGGAAGGAAGAGTGGCGTCAACACCTACAACGTTTTGAGGAATGGAAATGGCACCAATATTTGCCATTAAGCTACAAAACTCAAGATTAGACTCTAATAACCTCTAGATTGCTCAAACATAACTCTAACAACATTGGGGAAGCACCCACGTAACAATGGAGACAACCAACAACCCATTCACCAAGATATGAAATGGAAAGGAAAAGGACAACAAAACCCATAAAATCTCACCTTTAATCACTTGGAGGAAGAAGGATTGGAGTGGATTTGAGGGAGAAGGGTTTGGAGGGAGTGGAAGAGGAGAGAGTTCGGGTTTAGAATGAAATAAAGCTGTAGGGTGTTTTAAAAGGGTTAGGGCTCACTAAAACGAAATTGCATCGTTTTGCACTATCTAGACATAGACACGTCCGAGTGGTAAATCTCGTCACAAACTTAGAGAAGCAATCACTCACTAGCAAACATATTCAGCAACAAGCCTCTTACCTTGTCTGCTGGTCAGGCGAGGTGCTGCTGTAAAATTTTGCCGCAACAGCACCCTCAACTTATTCTACTTCCCATTAACTTTAAAACATAAAAGTAAATAAGAAAATCCCTATTTGGATTCAAATAAAAGATCTAAAAAATCAAAATTCCAACCATTCAAAATCCAAATTTTGGGTTTTAGTTCAAATCCGAAAGTTTTCTAGATTTTCTAAACTTGTGGGCTAAAACGAAATGTTTAAGGGTTTCGTAAAATTCATTAAAAATCACTCTTCAACTTATTTTCCCTCAGGAACAATTGGACTTTTGATCCTAAGAATGTTACTTAACATATAGCCCTCCAAGGAGGTGTAGATCAAGACTTATAAAGTTAACTTGGTAGTGGGTAGGGGGCATTAGGCTTAGAAACTTATTTCCTGACACGTGTACATAAGGTATTACAAGTATTTACTTATTGTTAAGTGGAAATTGATGTCCCTCCCCTTTACCTTCGTCGTATTTAGGAAGGCTGGTTCTTCACTCCATGCTTTAAAATTTTAGAGGAAATTATATAACTCTTTTATGAGATTTATTTCAATTATAATGAGCACGAATCTATTTTATTAAATTATTATTAAAAGCCCTTAGTGTTCATAAAAGTTGCACTAACCTATTCTATAAGTAGTTTATTATTTTTAGTGATAAAAAGATAACATGTATTATATATATGTGTGTGTGTGTGTGATAAAAATATAACATTTTGATAATTTAAATTTTTTTTATCACATGAAAATAAAATTTATAATTATAAATTATGATAAATTTTAGATATTTTAGTCAATATATATGTTAAATATTTTTAAAATATTATAATTTTTTCAATAATAATCATGTAAATGTTGCATATTATTTTTTTTGTCACTAAAAATCATGTACAAATTGGAGGTACGTTTGATAGTATTTTATGAGGTGTTTTGCAGAGTGAACTTGTATTATATAAAACTTTAAAGATTAATATGGTTTTACTCTATTTAATAATGATAATAATAATAATAATAATAAAATAGAAATTATTGTCCTTAATATCTATATTGATTATAATCATTTTGGATTCTAAAAATTTTTATAATATATTTACAAAATAATATTATTGAATTTTTTTTATTAGAACAACTTCTATATTATTTTATTAAATAATACAACTATGACTTTTAAAATACTCTTTCCGTCCATTTTTAATTATCTTTTAGGAAATCAGCAAATGATGGATACATTAGAAACCTAAATGGCTATTGTCACTCCCACTTGCATTAATTGTTATTTAGTTTCACTAAATTACCTTATTCTATTTTAATAAAATAAAACTAATATATACAATGACTATAATATAATGTCTAGTTCTAAATGTTATTATCATGGCATGACAAACACATTTATACCATAGAATATGAGCACAACCCTCTATCTAATTTGATTTTTTTTCCCTCTCACATTACTTAAAGCAAATAATCAAATAAAACTAATACATAATTGATATTTATTGTTTATTAGTCATTATAATGATATCACAATTTGTTATTGTTAATTTTATTAAAAATAATTTAATTATTAAAATATTTAATATTATTTTCATTAGTTTAGTTACAAGTATTTTACATTAACTTATTTGATGTAATAATTAATATTTTATATATTGAATTATTTCTTTAAAACTTTCTTAAGGTAATAATTACCTAAATATTTTATAAAAAATAAAAATAATGAGTAATGAGTAATAAAAAAGATAAATATTGAATCAAACTATACAATGCACATACTATTATTTAATTTTAATGTCCAATGTTTATTTAATTTGAAAAATATTAAATAAACTTATTATATTAAGATTTTTTTACAATCACTTACTTTTAATGGCTTAAAGACACACATATATTTGTCCTTCTCTAGTTTTTTAGTTTTTATTTTGAAATTTATTTTAAAAAGTAAATTATATATATATGTTATCTAATAGAAAATAAATACTATAGCCTTTATATTATTCACACATCGAAAAAAAATTAACCCTTTTAAAATTTTTTGATGCAAATAATTAATTAATTTAAACTATAAAATTACCTCAAATTTTAATAATATGAATAAATAAAAACTATAATAAAATATGGTATCATTTCATTTATTTATTAGTTTTTTATTTATATAAACGCTGGATGTTATAAAATATGTAAGTAATTATTACCATAATTTATTATCATGTCTTGCTATTACCCAATTTTATTTATTATTTTCTTAAAAATATTCAACATTATATTATTTAGATATTTTGTATACAAAATTTAAAGCAATTTAATATTTGAATTAAATTATTAATACTTATAATATCTAGTAATTAAGTGAATATTAAAAATAAGATAATAATAAATATTTTTATGTAGTTAAACTAATTTTTAATAGTATTATGAATTATCTTATGTTAAGTATGTTTTTAGTTAAAATAAAAGAGGAATAATTTGATAAAACTAAAGAATAATTAATGTAAGTAGAAGTAGTAATAGTCATATAGGAATGACAATAATCACTCCCTAAAAACTCAATATATCTTAAAGTAAATTTTTATTAATTC
Organism: Dalbergia oliveri; assembly: GCA_030441495.1. NCBI lineage: Eukaryota > Viridiplantae > Streptophyta > Magnoliopsida > Fabales > Fabaceae > Dalbergia > Dalbergia oliveri. The sequence goes on from JAMLFY010000005.1 coordinate 43,750,089, forward strand.
TCTAAAAGATAATTAATAATAAACGGAGGTAATAGTTTTGGGAAAGCTTAAAAGTTCAACAACTCTCAATAAATCACATCTAAGGGTATTGAGAGTTGTTAAACTTTCAAGCTCTCCAAAAACTGTTACTGATTTATTATTAATTATCTTTTAGAATTAATAAAAATTTAGTTTAAGGTATATTGAGTTTCTAATATACCAATTATTTGTTAATTTTTCAAAAAATAATTAAAAATGGATGAAAAGTATTTTAAAATTTATAGTTGCATTATTTAATAAAATAATATAACATTGCTCTTAATAAAAAAAGTCACAATAATATTATTTGATAAATATATTATAGAATTTTTTTAGAATCCAAAATGATTATAATCAATATAGATATTAAGGACAATAATTTCTATTTTTATTATTGTTATTAAATAGAGTAAGACCATATTAATCTTTAAAGTTTTATATAATACAAATTCACTTTGCAAAACACCTCATAAAATACTCTTAAAAGTACATCCAATTTGTAAATGATTTAGTGATAAAAAAAAGGCAACATTTACATGATTATTATTAAAAAAATTATAATATTTTAATAATATTTAGTGTAACTTTTATGAACGTTAAGGGCTTTTAATAATAATTTTATACAATAGATTCGTGCTCACTATAATTGAAATAAATGTCATAAAAGAGTTGTATAATTTCCTCTAAAATTTTAAAGCATGGAGTGAAGAACCCACCCCTCTTGAAATACCCAAAGGTAAAAGGGAAGGGACATCAATTTCCACTTAACAATAACTAAATACTCAACTCAAATTGATCCTTGACAATTTTATTAATAAATAAATTAATCATTGATAAAAAAATATTAATATTGAAGTCATTCACAATTATAAAAATAGGACACTATAGGTTCTAATAATTTCATTAATGGGTAAATTGATCACTAACATTAAAAAATTAGTGTTATAATCCCTCATAATTATAAAAATAGGACATATAGATCCCTGACTCACCTGAAAAATATTAAATTAGACATAAATTTTAATTATTGATTTATATGATACTCATTAATCTTAGCAACACTAACCAAAATACACCCTTTTTATTTTTAGTTTTTTGCTTTTTTGCAAATTCCTCTCTTAAATGTTTCAATATTTTACCGTACCCATTATCAAGAAAGAAACCATTGACCCACATCTTATCGTTCTAAGAAAGAATATGATTTGGAATTAAATTCCTTATGTTTTATCACTACCTTATTATGACATACTATGATACTAATATAATAAATTCAAAATCATTTCCCAAAAGAGCACAATGATTGTATATTGCAAAACAACATAATAAGGTTTTACTTTTATAATTGTAAGAGGTCAACACTAATATTTTTATTAGAAACCAATTATCCATCAAAATGAAAATGTCAAGGACCTATAGTGTCATATTTTTACAATTGTGAAGGATCAACACTAATATTTGTTGTTAATGACTAATTTGTTTATCAATGAAACTTAGAGGCTATGATGTCCTATTTTTGCATTTGTGAGGAATCTTAACACTAATATTTTTTGTCAAGATTTATCCATTAATGAAATTGTCAAAAACCAATATAAGTATTTACTTGTTAACAATTCATCATTCCCAAATTCTTGAATAAAAAAAAAAAAAATCCCTTCAAATTCGCAATTCTTCTTTAGACTAAAAGAATGTTTTTCAAATATGATTTACAGTAAACATGTTAAGAGAACCCAAAAGCTTATCCCATACTTCCTCTTCAGACCACCTAGGATGCCTTCCAAGCTTGTTATCATTTTCTACTTCACCCTTAATAATAATATTAGAATTAAATTAACATATAATTTATAAAAACGGATTTTTTTTGGGGCAAAATAAAATGCTTCAGCATTACAAATTTAATTGGGCTAGTTCTCTTTTTAGCCCACAATTATATGTCCCTCTCCACTTAGCGAACTTTTGGATATATTTGATTGGAGGGTGAAAATAAGGGTAAATTTTTTATGATTGAGTTATATGTTACATGAAACTCTTTACCCTCCAACCAAACATAGTCTTAGGGTAGAATTTTAACCCACAACCTTAAGTTCATATTAGAGGGGAAAGAGGCTGAGGCTTAGTGGACATGGCATGTCTCATGAAATCCCATAGACCAAAATGAATGTGGCAGACCAAAAAAAGACAATAAGCATATGACCAAAACAACTTGTTCTTTACCTTCTGAGCTAACTTGAGGTGAAACTAGAGTGAAAATCCTAGAGCGCTAATTGATAATAAATAATTCTTGATAAATATTAATTTGAAAAGCACTAGTATTTAATATTTGAGAAATAATTTATTCTCTTAACAAATCTTCCTAAACTTCCCCTTACCTACTAAATGAAAGAAGAATCGATTACAATTTAAGTTTTCAAGACATTAATTGTATCTATTTTCATCATTTAGTTGTTAGGACGATGTTTAAGAACACTTTTAAAGGCTATAGAATCACTCTTTCAGTTTGTTATTTCCACTAAAGTGGTATTTATTAACACTCACTTTATCACAATTAGATATGATGGTGATTCCCATTTATTCATTTACCATCACATCTAAGACTTTATTTGGATAAATAGTTTATTTAAGCTTTTATATAGAAGTAACTTTTGAAAAGTAACTTATGAATAAATTATTTTATATTCAAATATATAATAATAAAAATATTTTCTTTTAGTATTTTAGAAAGTACTTTTAAGAAGTTAGATATTTTAACTTCTCAAAAAGTACTAAGAATAACTTAGACAAGTAAAAAATTATTTAACCAAATAGGATAAAAAGTAAAATGTGACTTTTGACTTTAGATAGCTAGAAAAAGTCAAAAGTTAAATATCCAAATGGACCCTAATAATGATAAAATAAATGTCTCAATATACATCCACTTAAGGCGTTGAAATACCAAAACTCTACTCTTACTACTTATATACGCATGATAGTTTCTGTGCACCATTTTTCCCTATAATCTCTAATGGTCTAAATTATGCATCTTGCCCAGCCAAAGTCAACAATTATCCTATTGTTGATAGTAACGAAGAAATAAAGCAAACTTTTATTGCTGGTCATGCGTGCGTACTCTTTTTTCCTGCCAAACATTATGAAAATCCATTATCTAATGGCTTTTTTTATTGTTACCTCCTTCATTTTGTTACTCTCTCTCTCTCTCTCTCTCTGTGCAAATCTCCCAAGTCCTGTTAATGCGTTACATCCCTATTACTAATTGTTTGTGTTTGAACAATGTGAATGCTTTACACTTATCTCTGAACCTAAACGTTAAAGAAATAAGAAATAATCGTAAACTTGGAAATTAAACAACTTGACAGTCACCAAATCTTACAAGTCCTTACAGAATCATTTCTACCCAACAGATGCGAAGTTTCAAGTATGGTATAATTAAAATCACTATTGTGGCTTTGATGGAGTTGGGGATGATGGTGGCTTCAAATCTGGGTACTGCAAACAAGAAAGATGAGAAGTTATAATCATCTTCCTTTTCTTCCAACGTTACGGATGTATATAAAAAGGAGAACACAAATGCAATGACTAAGTTGGGATCTCTATTAAGTATTAATGGAACAATTAACATATCCTACAATGTACATCTCCATCCGAAATAAAATAAATGCAATTCACTCTTAAAATTTACATAATAACGGAAAGTGACATACCAATAGTGTTTGGCACATGATTGTTTAAGATATAGTTTATATCAATATTCAATACTTTTAAAATATGATCACTCACGATTTAGAAATATTACATTACTAGTAACTAGTAATTACTCATGAAGTGAATAAACTATATATAGAAATAAATGAATTGCATGCAGATGATTCCTACAATTGATATCAGATAATCTTAAATATAATGTTCTCACCAACCATCCAATTGCGACTGTTCATGGATGCAATATTTTATGTTCAAAAGGATACCTAGGAGGCTAGGAGCTACTATTTCTGTTCTTTAGGTTTATTTATTTATATCTGTCTGTTTTGTTTGACTTTTGATTTTAAAATGCGTTCTCTACCTACAATTGCAAGAGTTCATTCTCCATTCGAATCAACTAAACAAACATGGAATTGGAATTGGTCACTTCCGTTCCCATTCCATTCCCTCCAGGCTCCAACCAAACATGCGACTAGAAGGATCATATAAAAAGCCCCTTGTTAATTGTAACTAATCTGAGGAATATTTGAAGCAACTACAGGATAGGAATGGCAGCTTCAATGCAGCTTCAACGAAGCCTCCTTGACAAATAACAAGTCCAATGGCTCCAAATACCATAATCCAATCTATGAAATCATTCAAATCAAGGTGCGAAAATGAGCTGTGCCTAGGGTTATTTACAAACCCAATCTATGAAAGATGCTGAATAAGGTCTACAATACCAATGGTGATTTACAAATAGGCTCAATGAATGCAATGAGATACAACTCAAGTTGTGTAGCTCAGCAGTCAACATTAACTACTGTTGGTTCTCACCTAAACATGCTTGCTTTGAACAGGAAGGGACAAAATGAAGGAAGTGAGAGCGAGAGAGAAGTGAGATACATACATACATTGGGATAGGGAGACAAGGAGGCCACCGAACTGCTTTTCACTTCTGGAACAGACTCTGCAGAGCTTTTCACATGACCATTGTCTGCCTTTTGATTTTCAACTGCAGGGATATCTGGGGTTAAGGCACTCTCATAATTATTATCATTTTGCTGAATGGCTCCATTTCCATTTGTACTGACTTGTTTTGAAGCTTTACTCTTTTTCCTTCTATTAATATGCACAGAAGGGGGCAAAAGGGTATCCTGTATAGCCTGCAATCACAAGACCAAGTATAAACTGCAGTTTCCACAATCAAATACATGCAGTCCTCAGTTGGCATCATGTTGAAGTGTGGGGATTGAATTCCCCAAATTTGATTTTTGAATCCCATATCTAGATCTTTCTATGGATTCAAAAATGTATAATGGCAACCTACATCAAACTTGAGTAGATTTCTAAGGTGAAGAAAATATTCATAGGATGTACATGTTCAGTGTGTTCTGCTAAACAAATAACAGGCAGAAGAGAGGATGAGAGAAGAGAAAGGCCATACCATCCACCCTTGTTGGCCTCTAACTCCACCTTTGATTGCATAGGCTTCTTTGAAACCTTTCTTGAATAGTAACTCAGAAACTTTCATGGAATTACCGTCAAAACTACCTTACACTCAAAAAAGAAACAAATGAGAAATTTCGCTAACAGGTATAGTATATGGTAAAAGAATCAATAAAGCGACTCATATAATCTTAGTTAGAGTCTTGCTATAAGCGGTTTTTTCTTCTATTTTTAGTTAAAGGTCAAATGTGAAGGAAAAGATAACATACCAGAAATGTCATCGCTATTTAGTTTGAATAGGTGGAAATCGTGTAATCCATAAAAATTATTCAAAGGGCTTTGAAAGGAAGTTTTGGCAGTCCATATGAGAATTTAGAAATCCGTTACTTTGATAGGGAAAAGGAACCAAAACGGAATGAATTTGAACATCAATTCATTAGTAAAAAACCGTCTCTGACTTTTGAATTGCCAAAACAAGAACTTTATGCAAGAGTTTAAGCCCCAAAAGGAGAATTAGGAAATTTTCTAATAGGGGATCAGGCTTGTGTTCCCTGGGGATGGAAAATTCGTCCACTTGGTTTTAACATTTTGCAAATTCTTCCTCAATTAGTTAAAAGAATGAAATAGGCTGATATTATGGCAATACTAGGTAGCATAGATATCATTATGGGAGAAGTTGATCGTTGAAATGAAATTTGATACAAGTCATACAACATAAGTACAAGATATCAACTCTTTTTCCATATTGGAATCTTTAAAAGAGGTCCATGAAATTCTATGGGTACCTGCTCCTATCTTTACTCTTGTATTGGCAATCACCAACAAATAACCCTACTGTAGAAACAAGAAAATGCAGAGCTGCACATGAATTTTGGCTAAAAGATTTCCAAGGCACTTTCCAAGCCAGATAACCACGGTTTGAATCAATCCTCTATCCAAAACTCTTCCACAATAATGTATTGAAGGATGAGAAAGGCAATATTTTGAAAGAATCAGGTAAATACAAGCTATTATCACGTGCAAAGTCCAGAGAAAGACTTTTTCACATTAAAATAAAATCAAGCTGAGAAAGCAATGGTTAGAAAAATGAATTTTATTTCTCCAAATTATATGCACACTCCAGAAACCAAAATAGAGGCAATAGACGGTGTAACTTATTCAAAATGCAAAATTATAATTTGCAGGGGCATTTATTGTATCCCAGTATGAGAAAAGCAAAACACAAAGAAAATGTTAATTAATAAGTTAAACAATTTCAGTTGATTTTTCATTAATTCAATCTTACTTTTATTCATTTATTCATTTTAAACTTCGGTAGCTAAACACACACATATCTTCTAAATGATCATACAAAATTTTCCACTTTGTTCTAAAGTTATAAAAACGCAACATTTTCCCTTGTTTCTTCTTTTCATTCTTTTAGTTTCCTTTTCCACTTCAATTACACATGATTGAGAATTGAATTTCCAAGTTCTTTCTTTTTTTCCCAAAAAATACACACTTACCTGTCCAAAATGCAAAGGACAGTGTTTGGAGGGTCCTTGAATCTCCCCATAACCTTGTTGACAAACCCATCTTCGTTTCCATTTGTGAACTCAACCTGCACCACTTCCTTTTGAGCAGTTTCAAGTTGGGAGAGCCCAGAAGCTTGAGATTGTTCCTGTCCCTTATGTCCAAGAGCTGCGCATCAGGGTCATCCCTGAGCTTCCTGAACGCGTCAATGGCTGACACTAACTTGTACTTCCTGAAATACTCTTGCGTCAGAGGTATGACAACCAGCCAAATGAAGGTAACCCCAGCAACGAAAAATGGGTATCGGTTAAAAAAGTCATCAATGGAAACCAGAATTGCTTCCAAGTTGATTTTTCCTGCATCTGCCTCAACTGCACCTTCAGCAGCACGGCATGGGAGAGCAGTGAAGAGGTCAATCACAGTGAATGAAACGCAAGATCTTGCCAAGAGGTTTTGGGGCAAGAGAAGGTTTTGAAGTGAGATAGGAGAATGGGGTTGAGACGAAGATGCACACGATTGGAGTGGGGAGTGTGGACGGTGATGGTTTGAGAGTAGAGAGGAGGCTTTGAAGGTGGGGAGTTTCTGGGTTTTGGGGTGGTTTTTGCTGGAGAGTGGATAAGAGGAGAGGGGCAGAGACAGTGAATCCATGAGGAGTGGCAAAGTGCACATACAAGGATTGAGAAAGGGCTTAGTATTAATATATGGTGCCCACTCCCCTATAGCTATTTACAGTTGTTTTTAACCACATTTATAAAATGTAGTTAAACACAAACAAAAATGTTGCCAAACACAGAACTATCCAACGTTGTGTGTACTGTACAATACTGTAGTCCGAATTCAGTTTTAAAAAGGCCATATAACCACATTTACAAAATGTGGCTAAGTGCAATAAAATTAAACATCCCTTCCTCCTGCTCATTTCAATCTCATTTATTTATTCTAATCCTCACTCCTCCACCTTCAAGGACCATCCCACCTCCACTCTAAATCCACATAATGCAAACGTCGCTTTCGTTCCTTTCCAGGCACAAGTGATGATGGCGGAAGGGAGGCAGGCCTCCTCCTTGTCGTCGTTGTTCGCGCGCTCAGTGAAATGCTCTAAGTCCAGTCAAGAGGGGATAGGCCCCAATAAACCAATTCACAAAGGAGAACAATCCACAACAACCCTTAATTTAGACACAGCAAAGCATTACCCACAAATTCATTAAAATCATAAAGCAAAACAAGCTTAGTTTCATCCTCTGGTACCTTCAAATACCCAAAGAAAAAATGTTTATTTTCTGCCTATGGCTGCCCAAAAAGCTCAAACAAAAACATCAAAACAATAAAACAAATAGAGAAGCCCAACCCTCTCAAGAGCTCAAGGAGGGGAGACGATGATGGTTCCATCTTCGTCGTAAGTGGCAGAGTTAAATAAGAAGCAACATTTTCATTCTAAGGATTGGGATTGGGGTTGGGGTTGGGATGGTCCTCGGAGGTGGGGGAGTGAAGGTAGGGAATAGAGGAGGGAGATCAAAATGAGCAGATGAGGGTGACGTAAGCTATGGTTTTTATTGCATTTAATCATCAATTACAACATGCATTGACCATCACCTGCATCAGAATACCATATGCAATCTTTGTTGTCTAGCTCTATCCTTTTATACTTGACAGGTATCTACATGTACATAGGTAGGTACTGTCCGTATTTTATTTCATTTACTTGAGGTGAGATTGCTTATTTTGTTATAAGTAACAAATACCTAAAATAATTTAAAAATTCAAATCATATAAAGAAAGTAAATTATGTTAGGAATTAATTTCCATGCAATTGACGATATAAATTTACGTTTTCGTCTAATTATGTATGAAAAATGATTGGTGTACAATAAAATTATACAATAAACCTATACTATATATCTTATCACCATTAGATGTGATGAGTGGTTCCACTCATTCTACTCACTCATCATATCTAATGGTTATAAATGTCTAGTATAGGTTTGTTGTGCACCTATAGCACTTATTATGTATTGCCAACTTACATATTATCACATTAATAAATATGATTAACTCATACATTTACTTATTAAAATGTTATATGAATAGAAGAATTTGATTGGATAACATTATAAAAATTTTTTTACACTGTCAATACATCAATATTACACTTGTTATTTTATATATTTATTATATTTGTAAGGTTATGACAAAAACTTTCTTGGAAGCTATGGTAATAGTTATCGAAAAAAAAAATCTAACAATTTACCAATTGGTGAAAGTAAACCCCAAAATAGAATTGATCTAGTTAAGTGTATACTTGGTTCTGCATTTGTAGAATTAATTTAGTTAAAATTGATTTTGAAATAAAGTGATTTATGTTTTGATACATTTAATTGAGAAGTGATTTTGATTGAAAATATTGTTTGAAGGGTAATAAAAAATATAATTTTAGATGTATAATTACCATAAAGGATGTGATTTTTAACATTTTTTTATATGTTAAAAATTATTATTTTAAAAAAAAATTGAATAAAATGTTTTTGTAATTAATAATAAATTACATATACTAAACACAATTATTAGATATCATATAATCATTAATTGTTAAGCAATAAATGCGAATAAAAACTGTTTATAATTAATATAACATAATTTCAAAAAGAATATGAAAAAGTTAAAATGATTACGTTTGAAAATTTGTATTTTGAAAAAAGGAATTTGATTAAATAATATTATTGAATAATACTAATAAAATCACCTTCGGTTAAATGAGCACAAAAGTAGGTATGAATTATTTATATTTATTTTTCCATTTTGATTTGACATGTGCATCTAATTAAAGGACAAAATAGGAAATTAACCTTTATAAATTATAAATTTCTCACTGAAAATGTTGAATTCAGAAGCAGCAAATAGTTACTTCTTCAACGTGGGTTTGCAAGAACAATCGATTTTGGAACAAAAAACCAAACATATTTTTTAATGAGCAAAATCAGGTCTAGCAAATTTCACCGGGATTTTAGAGCTCCTTAACGCACACCCAAACACGCTGTAAATCCTGCTCGGATACAGAACAGTACAAAAGCATAAATCAACACTTTATATTTTCTAGGCTTCTATGACCTCTTTCCTGTACAAGATGTACATGGTTTTTGTAACTGCCAGAAACCAGACTTAAGATTCATGCATATCAAGTTTTTTTATCCAAGCTGCTAAGGAGATCTTCCATGCATCCTTTGTAAGCATCCATTCCTTGAACATGCTTTGCAATGTCTAAGCCAACAGTCATCCATTTCTTGCCCGCTTCAATCTGACCCAACCGCACTGGCACTGCTGCTCTGTTCCATGCTGTCATGGCTAGCCACTTTCCTTCTTCAATGGGATACTCATCTTCCTTCAGGCCAACCATTATCCGGTAGGCTTGCTTGTACATGCCATACACAAGATCATCATCTTTATCGCCCTTGTGAATGCTGGCAATGGCTATAAGCTTGCGAAGAACGAGAGCTACATTTTGATAATCAGGAGTTGGTGATGAAAGGAAAGATGAGAGGCATTCATTTAGAGCAAAAGCGGCTACTTCGTGATTAGACCGTGGTCCCTGTGAGGCATATAGGCCTATTTGAAGGAGGTGATGGGGTTTGCAAGCCTTGGAACTGGCAAAACTTCTAACAATATGGAGTTGTGATCCTAAGTCATTCAGCCTGCCTCGTATATCATAAGCACAGAAAGTGTGTATGAAAAAAAAGTCAGGCTCAATGGTATTCGTTTGATCATCATTGACAGAGTTCCCAGCTGAAATTGACTTCAGCATCTGCATCCACATAACACGGGAGCAAGAAAAATTCAACAGAATTCAAAATGCAAACAAGCCTAAGAAGGAAAAACCCTCCATAGTATGATACAGCTTATTTTATGCATCATGTCAACTTGACCTATTTGCAAAAGACTAAATGCTTTAAGCACCATGCAATGAAGAAAACGACAATTTCATACCTGCCCCGCTCTATCTAGCAATTGAACAGCTTGCTTGACTTCAATTTCTGACATAGCAGTCTTCCTCTGAAATTCTAAAGCCATCATAGATGATGCGGAAAGTACTAATGATTTGCAAACCATGACATTGTTCTCATTATCAGATCCCTCAAGCAGGGCATAAAAATGTGATGCCAGTCTTAAGAACTCAGCTGACATTTCATAGTTCTTATCTTGCGCTGTTTTTGTACCAAAGTTCCATGAAGTCACAGCAAACCAATTCCGCTCCCGTCTTCCAACCTCCTCTTTTCCAAAGAAGCAGTCAGGACTGATCTCAGAAGCTCGTGTATGGGCATGTTTTAAGAATTTGAGGACTTGCAGCTCATTACCCCGTTCTTGAGAGGACCATTACCAAGGTTCGCAGAACTGTTACTTCTGCTGTTGGCATGGACTTTCCTGATGCATAGAAGTTTAGCATGCTTGATAAAGAAACAACAGCTACAGTAAGAGCATGGCAAGCAACAGCTTCGTGGGCTGAAAGTGACAGAAAATCTGGTTGAAAGTCAAGGCATGTAGTCATCGCTTCAACTTGAGTAATAGCAGCTTGGTGGTCATTCTTTTGGAGATAAATTTTGAACTGAGTTAAACAAATGAAATGTCAACGTAAGTTATCATTCCATACCAATTAAAAGCGTTATCCTAATGAAAAGAAAGAGGTTTTGGTTGTAAGCTATGACCAGCTTAAGGCAACATAGGTAATCAAATGTAAAGTGCCTTGGTAGGATACAAACCTATTAGTAAACATTGTAAATTTATCTGCTAATTTATGCAACCTATTTTTATGTATACATAATTGCTTGACATATATACCGAAGGCGCTACACAGAGAGAGAGAAAGAGAGAGGACGGCACCTTAAGAAAAGCACAGACAACGTTGGGCTCAAGCTGCAGAAATGGAAAAGCGTGGATAACAAATCCATATTTCATATATAAGTGAATCATTGCAACAAATTCAACATTCTCAAGACTCATGTACAATACCTTTTCAGCCTCATTTATGTATTCTTGGGCGCGATCCAGCCGCAAGAGACCAAGGTGGCAGAGACACAAAACTCTGAAGCCCTTGGCTCGAAGTATTCTGTTCTCTGTATCATATGGAATATACAGCATTGATTTTTCAAAGAGTTCTGCACTGGTCTCATAATCTTTTGATTGAAAATGATCAGAAGCACTGTGAATCACGTAAAAATATTGAGATCAGCGAGTTCCTAATCATATGTAATGAAAATATTTATCAGGTAACCAATATGTTATATCTTCAGCAGTGCTACAGTGGACGTCATTTCTAATGTGAGATGCAAGTTCAATGACTCGTATTTATCGAGCCTTTTAGTTTAGTCTTACAGTAGAAAAATCATGTAAACAAGTTACAATTCATCACTTTGCCAACTGTCATCCATTAATATTAACAAAGTATGGCTGAATTCTGTCAAATATTTCTTACTTTGTCAATTGTCAGGTTCAAATTCAAATGTATGCAACTAAGCAGCTAAGAGAAACAGATTAGATTAGCATTGGAGCAAAGAGTCGTACCAATTCCAAAGAACAGCATGCATTGCCACTCTATCCTTATCAGCTTCCTTGCCAGCAAAGAGCGCCACCACCCTTTCATCAGACACCAGCTCAGCAACCACCTTGGCCCTCACTCTAGCCCCTTCAGCACCACCACTTCCAGCCACCCTATGCGCCACCCTCACCGCCGCGCCGGCACTGACATGGCACCTCCCCAACAACCCCAAGAACACCCCTTTCGCCGTCTCCGCCCCGGCCGTCCCGCCCCGGCAAAATACGCCTCCACCGCCGAAACCCAAACCCCTTCAGGGATCCCCTTATCAATGACCATCCCCCTCAGCTCCCTTTCCGCCTCCCCATGCCTCCCCAACCCTAACCAAGCCTTCATAGCCAAAACCCTAACGCTAGGGTGATCATCACCGCCATCATTAGCATCTCTCAGAACCTTCACGCACTTAATTACACTCTCAAACTCCTCCTTCTGCAAATGAATCGCCGCAATGAACCTAAGAGCCTTCCACCTCAGCCCTCGCAGGCCCAATTTCTCTTCTCGTGTTCTCGCCGCACCCAATCCCTTCTCGCAAACCTCCAATGCCTCGTTCATCAGCTTCAGCGCTTCGCCCAAAAAACCGTCATAACCGCTTCCGTTGCTTTCTACTTCGTTGCTCTTCGATAGCGCGCGCTTCCCGAACGCCATGCACTGCTTCGCGAGCTCTATGTGGTGCTCGCAGGAACCGAAGAGCAAGGTCCTGCTCCGGTTCAGGAGCGCAACCGCGAGGTTCGGATCCCGAACCTCCCACGCGGTTCGGGAACGCGCGAGGTTCAGATCCAGGAGCAGCTTTCGCTCTCCGGCGTCGGAGATCGAAGCAGCGTCGAGCTTGGAGACCAGGTCGGTGCCTCTCTCGAAGCATTTGGAGGCGAGATCGAACCTGCGGAGGTTGTGCCAGATTAGGCCGGTTTTGTGGTAGAACGACGCCGTCTTGATCGCCGGAGAGGGCACGCCGGCAGTGTCGCCGGCGATGGAGAGGAGATCCGCGGCGATGTGACGGAGTTCGGCGTGGTTTTCGGAGGCGGCGGTGACGGCGGAGGAGGAGCGGACAGCGGCGGCGGTGTTGGAGATGTCTACGCAGGCGTTCCAGAGGTGGTAGCTGAGCTTCCAGATCTGGAGCTTTAACGAGTTGGAAAGCGGAGCGAGCTGACTTAGCTGATTGACGCGTTGCCGTAGATCGGCGGCTGCGGCTGCGGTGGCGGAGGTAATTTCTGGCGAGGGCTTGGCGGCGGAGTGGGTTTCGAGTTGCTTGGCGGTGGATTTGATTTGGGAGAGGAGGCGGTCGTCAGCGTCCGTGTCACGGTGAGTTGGCCGGAGCTCCGGTGATATGATCTCGGCAATTCTCATGTTTGTTTTTGGCGGGAAATTTTGGAAAGATAAAAAGTTTTTCACATTTGGTCGTTTTCTGTTTTTTGCATTATGCAATTTATTACCTCTTTTCTGGAATAGAAGGGGGACAATTTTTCTAATAATGAAAAGATTTTCATTATAGTTGCAATTTTCAAAATTTTTTATTATTTTATTTTGATTTTAGCATCTTTTATAAAATAAAAATGCTATGCAAATCGTTGATGTTATATACTTGTATATTGTCATTCAAACTTTTTTCTATTTGAGTCGGATAAAGGTATTAATAACGAGTTACTTTCTTTTCTTTTGGTGGGGTAATGAGTGACTTTCTTATTGTCTGAAATGATGTTTTGCCGCCACTGCTTTTTGGATAAATGTAAATTCTTCATATGCACAAATGATTATTTTGTTAAAAGTTCAGGTAGCCAGTGCATTACACAAGTTCTTAAAGGAAAAGTAATCATCAGGTCCAACCTAACAATCATTATTGTTAAAGTGAATACTCTATTTGGTCTTTTCAGATTTTTATGTTAGACTATTTAATACTTAAAAAAAATTAATTTTATAGTCTCTCAAAATTAAAAATGATGACACATTATTCCTCTGTTAGCTTTTTATTAGTGCACTTACACATATGACATAGTATAATGATAATGTTATTAAAACGTTAAGGCAAGCTAATGAAGTTATTTTGGAACATATTACACTTATTTTGGTGCTAAAATTACACAAAATAAATCACTTATGATTTATAATAGAGATTTAAATGACTCATTTTGTAAATTTCAACTATCAAAATGAGTTATTTTAAACTCTATTTCACTTCAAATGACATATACATCACTTAACATCATATTAGTAGGTCAATGTGCAATTCTATTAGTGTTTAAAGAATCACATACATACATAGGGACTAATGTGTCCTATTATTAAAATCTTAAACGGGTTTAATTTCATTTTTAAGGACTAAATAGTCTTATAAAATTTTCTTGAGGGAGTACATAAGTTATTTACTCTCATTTTTCATATTGCATTTATATTGTTATGATCTTTCGTTGTTGAAAATGTTGTAGACAAAATTTATATTCTCATGTTTCTTGTATAAGCAAATTGGTATAGCAAAATAGATATAGATGTTAATTTGATTGATAACTTTGTCGATGTTAAGTCATTCTTTTCTCTGTATTTCTGATTTCAAATATTAAATATCTTTGGGAAGAATCAATAATGCCTTCAACATTCTTATGGGAAAGTGGCAATGCATATCTGCAGTTTATTTTGCCAAGGCAAAACAAATTGTCAAAGCTTTCAGTGATGGGGATGCTTCAGCCGTTGAATTTCTGAAATGATTCCCAAAGTAGCCTTCGACATGTAATTAAATGATAGTGTAAAGCTCATTCATATTAATACTATACTAATACATTAAAACTAATTTTTTTTTTCCAAATCAATTTTCCGGTTAAGCTATCCTTAACTTTTGCAATTCCTGTCTCGCTCTTTTTTCTTAATATTAAGCTATCCCTGTCTTTGCAGGATTTAACGTGTAATATCCCTGAATTTAACATGTGATATTAAGGATTTAAATATTAAAATTAAAATTTTTACTTTTTAGAATGTTTTATTTAAACAACGGATATTAGTACTATGTTGGCGCCATTGATTGTCTCGCCATTGTTCACTCACGGGCAGTTTTTGTTCTTCCTTTTTAACAAGAAAAGTTTAGTCCAATAATTCCACAGTTCGCAAGGGAAAAGGAGGCCACGAGTCAATGAAAGAGTAAAATGCCAAAGTAACGAATAGTAAAAGCAAGTGGATTTGTCCGGAATCCTGCCTTTAGTTTTTCATGTGAAAGTAATATGAAAAACAATTCACCCGATACTTTATTTTACGTGCATAACAATTTTAATCTAAGTAGTAATGAGTCAAAATAAGTCCCATTA
Source organism: Dalbergia oliveri (assembly GCA_030441495.1). NCBI lineage: Eukaryota > Viridiplantae > Streptophyta > Magnoliopsida > Fabales > Fabaceae > Dalbergia > Dalbergia oliveri. Next base: position 43,765,608 of record JAMLFY010000005.1, read on the forward strand.
CAATAACTAGCGACTAGAGTGGAGTGACATTTTTTATTTTTTGGGTATTTATGTAGTTAAATTTTTCACTTTTATTAAAAATAGTTTTTGGTATTTATGCTTGGCAATAATGGTTCTAATGTGGCTTTTCGGGTTTGTGATTGGAAGGACGAAGAACGTGATATGTGAGAGTTTAAGCTTTTGGTGGTAAGTTTCATTGAGAATGAAAAGATATGAAAGGAGAAGAAAGGGTGTGGATGAAATAAGATGAGTGGAAGTGTTGTTTCTAGAAGTTTAACAATCATGTAAATTATAAACATGGAGTTGGCTGGTGGTAGAGGTACCTTTATTAGATGTTATTTGTTGATAAAATATTGAAATATAAAAGTTAAAATATAGAGAATTAAAATAGTTTGTATGTGAAACTCAAAAAAGGTTTCATTTTAGTTTAGAAACATAAAAAAACAGTTATTTCTTGAATCCCCTTTATTAATGGTATATATTAAATAATAATATTCTTTAATATTATTATGCATAATAATTTAATCTTTTATTTTTATTTTAATTGGATTGAAATTAAAATAATTATGTTTATCTTCAATTTCAATTATTTAATACAAAAAGCTCTCGCACTTGAATTTATTAGCTCGTAATAATATACTTTTTGTAACTTAAATTTTCATATTTAATTTGCTTAAATTTATTGTTATAACTATAACTATAATCAAATACATGGGTATATATGTAACTTAAATTTATTGTTATAGTATCTCAAAATACATGTGTGGCTCAAAATCTTGCAAAACTACATGCGCGGCTCGAATCCTACTTGCAAAACCTAGAGCCCTCTAAAATTAACATAAACCTAAATTAAGCTTTACAGCAATGGAAAGCTCACCAATGGATAGCTGCAGCTATTGGACGTATACATATTTGCACCAGCAACTATGAAAGGAAGAGAGAAAGGGTGAATCAATGGACTCAGTGAGTGGATTCTCACACATCACCCAAATGGGACAACCAACAACCATATATAGATATACATGCCTGGCAAAATATTTTCAATATTTATATAACATAGGTATTCTGGGAAAAACTTGTTCCATACCATAACCTCATAACAAACATTTCTACATCCATAGTCTATCATGAAAATATTTCAATTGAGGTGACAACTCATAGAGAAACAGTAACACTGTAACTATTCATATAATAACAATAGCAATACCTCAACAGTTCTCGGGTTATGCATGTCAACCATGGCATACCCAATTTTTTGCTCTATAATCCCTCAAAGATCTAAATCGGATACCAAACTAGGTTTTATATCTGCTCTATGAGATGTCGGAAAGGACAGCTTGGTACTAAGATTAATGATCATTTTTATAATCGTTAACTCATTGTCTATTTCTCTATAGTTACTTTCTAAACTAGTTTGTACTTAATTCATATAATCTATAAACTCTTAAAATCTCTTAAGCTCTAGAAACTCTGAAACCTTGGATCCATATAACTTTAACAATCTGACTTTAGTATAACTGTGGTTATGAAATCATGCCCAAGGATCGTCACTTGCAGGCAGATGATTTCAAGAGCTCATAGAATATGTCTGGTAGTTGTTACAAATCATACTAAACTCCATATTTCTGAGTATCATGAAAAACTGATTTCTTTTCTCTAAAATTCTGTTCTATGCTCTATTATGAGTTCAAAACTCTTCCATATAAATTTTGTACAACTCTGAAAATCATGATAACATTTGTATTTAAACACTAAAGCATACTCTACTCTCTATATTTTTATAATAAATCAACTTAACATTCTAAAAGCTTTCTAAAATCCAAAGTCTGGAGTATATATATAATGATATCATAACTCTTAAAACATATTTGTTAAAATAGCAACTAGATAAAAATCATATATTCTTCCAACAATCATTTCATTAGCATATAAAACATTTTCTATACACACAACATAGCAATCATGGTCCCATGGTTTTGTAAAACTAATTCTTTCATGCTATCATCATAAATTATAATTTTCTTAGCTTCACATAATCGGGTAAAATCATTTTCTATCTTTTTTCTTATCTCAAATCTCATATTTGATAATCATCATGCAAGAAACATATTCATAATGATAAAACTAAGGCTATGAGATCAAATCTACTCACCTGGAAAGGGAGAACAAGAAATGGCAACACCAAAGGAGCTCTATGGAGTAGGGATGACACCAACAACTGCTATAGAAACCATAACTCTAGATTAATCTCTAACATCCCCTAGATAACTCTAATATAACTCCAACAACATTGGGTGAGCACCCACTTGACAATAAAGAGAGAAGTAACAAAGCACAACCTAAGATCATGAAGAGGAGAGGAAGGAGATGACAAAACCAACATAAACCTTTACCTTTGATCTTGGAATGAGGAGGAATGGTGTAGGATTAAGAGAAGGATTGGGAGAGAGTGGGAAGGGGGTTGGAGGTCAAGGGTTTCAAAAATGGGGAGGGAGCTCGATTTTGAGGGTATATAAAGGGGGTAAGGGTTCACTTATCAAAACTGTATCGTTTTGCACTATGCGACATTAGATACGGTCGCTATAGCAAGACGCCGCTTAACGAACTTGGAGAAACAACAACTCGTTATAGAGAACATATCTCGCTACAACCAGCCTCATAGCCGCCTGCTCGCGTCGAGGCTGTTTTGTAAAATTTTAGCAACAGCACCCGCTGCATCCTTCTCTCATCTTGGCATCTGGGTTATCTCAACACTCACTTATTTACATTTCAAGTTAATATCCTCATTTATTTTATTCTCCATTAACTTTAAAACATAAATGTAAATAAGGAAATATCTCCTATGTGGATTCAAATATAATATCATAAAAATCAAAATTCCAACAAATAAAAAAAATCAAATTTTGGGTTTTAGTTCAAATATAGGAATCTTCAAGATTTTCTAAACTTATGGGTTAAAAACAAAACGTTTAAAGATTTCATAAAATTCATTAAAAATCATTCTTTAACTTATTTTTCTTTGAGGAATAATTACCAGGACTTTTGATTCTAAGAATGTGGTCTATCATATAGCCCTCCAAAGATGTGTAGGATCTAAACTTAGTGAAATTCAAGACCTGACAACATGGATGGGCCCAGGGACCCTAAGGCTATATAGAACTTGTCTAGTGACATGTGTACACTGGGTATTAAGCTACCCTTGTTGTCAAGCTTTCCTATCACCAAGCCAACATATGCTCGAACCATGGCTCTATGATAAGGGTAGAAAGGTATGGGTAGAGGTGGTACATGACTCATGGTTGATATGTGAATAACGATCCTGTCACGATATCACGGTGGTGTCTAGCGTAGTCTCATGGTGGTGTTGTGCGATGATGGACGAGTTGTGGCTTGGGGTGATGCCAAGAAGGATAATGGTAGTTCACAATGGCTAGGCAAAGTGGTGGACTATGAGCTAGATAGAGAGTTGAACGGTGGTGGAGTTGTCGTTCTTCACGTAGAGCCATTCATGGAGGTTACTATTTTGGGGTAAAATAAAAACAAAATATTTCCACCTAGGCACCTTAGCGCTTCAGCGACCTGATGAAATAATTGTTTAATAATGGAGACGTGTCACTAAAGCCTCTTGAAAGTTTGGTCGAGTTATCTAACTCAGCTCATTGTTCAACATATAAAGATATTATTAACTGATAAACAAAAGGGTCACATACAATATGAAATGAAAAGACAATAAAAAGGGAAAAAATGGGAGCTTCCTTCAAGCCGAAGCACTCTCCACCCCACAAACTATGGTCACCTTTTTCTTTATAAATAGAGGAATAGGAGGTTGGAGAGGACGAGCTGACTCTCATATTCTCTTACAACTAAAATGTGTTTCTCTTGTATTGTAGTGAAAGGCTCAACCTCGCCGCCAAAATAATTGGTGACTCCACTGGGGAGGCAAGAGAGCATCGCAAAAATCCCAAAATCCTCATCACCCAAGTAGCTTCATCATGACTTCAAAGGTTGGGAAGCCATTATTGACCATGGATTAGCTACAAAGGAAGGCAACAAGGACAAGCAACCTAACCACGGTGGCTTTTGTGCTTATTACATATGGAATGCAGTACGAGCTTAGTCACCAATGGCAAGCGGCACGAGCTCGGTCTCCAACGGCAAGTGACACGAGCTCGATCTCCAACGTTGAGTGGCAGGCCATCTTATCTAACCATGGAGGAGAGTGCTACTAACCAACATCACGCCAGCTCTTCGCAAGCATCTCCATGAAGATCCATGGGCACAAGCTCTAAAGCCAAACACTTCGTTCCTTTTTTCTTTCTCTGTGTGCTTCAAATCCCTAACTCTCCAATATAAGATCTAATCCTCTATTGTCTAATGAAGGTCTATAGGTTTGGCATCCCAATGATGAAGGATCGATGACTGGAAATTAGAGCCCAACACCGAACCATCTTGGTCCCACCAATCATGCGCTCCCCAATTGCCCAACTTCAAGGCATACGCTTGTGGTGTTTGTGTCGATGCTTGTAGGCTGGAGTATACAAGGTGATAGTATTTCACTCCTTATTCTGGTTATCATTTTCCAATCCTTATTAAATATGGTATAATAGTATAAGGAACACTTATAAAAAATAGTATCAAGGAATTAGGATCGTGATTTTGGGTAAAAGAATTAAAAGTGATCATAATTCAAATAAAGGCCAAGTTCCCTAAAGTTATTTTATGGGTAACAAATTTTATTCAAGTTGTAAGGCATTTGTTAGAACAAGTGGAGTATTTCACCTTTTTGATAATAATAAAAATTTAAAAAATTATTTAATATATATATGTGTGTGTGGGGGGGGGGGATAGTTGTATGTTCATTCTTCCATTTCATAAAAGAATAACTCAGTTGTTTTAAGTCACAACTCCTGTATTGATAACTTCCAGAGAAGAATATCACTTATTATTAATTAGGAAATCAATTTTAAATTAATTCTTATAAAATGGATTTTAGTTCAGCGATTATCTTAAATGATATGATGTTATGTGAAAACAAATCACTAGAAAAGCTAGCCTTGACATACTCAAAAATATAAACATACTTTAAAGTCTCCTAGAATTTGCTAAAAAATTCTTTCCGCACATACAAAGGATCATGGTGTATTTGATTTTTATGCAATAACATGATCTTTATGCTTGTGTCTCAATCTCATGCTTGGCAACATGAATTTATAAAACATAATCCTGTATGAATCATAGATATATCAATTATTTATGTTGGGTGGCTTTTATTGAGTCTCGGTTCTAATTATTGAAGTGTGGAATATTCTTATTTTTTACTAACACATAAGATAGTAGCGCATGGAAACTTCATTTTTAGGTCAAGCTTATTGAAAGACTATTTCAAAGCTCCTAAAGACACCCAGAAGACCTTATAGTGCATTTATCTGTCCGTGCAAGTTTTCACACCACGTTGTGTGCGAGGCTATACCACCATTTAGTGAAAAGTTATTCGCCCGCATGAGCTTCTTACGCGGCATTGTGTGCGAGGTTATACTCCGTTTGATGAAAAAATTTCCGCCCATGCGAGCCATTGCCGCCACATTGTGTGTGAGGTTATACCACCATTTGGTGAAAAATTACTTGCCCACACAAGCTTCTTACGTCATGTTGTGTGCGAGGCTATACCACCATTTGGTGAAAAAATTTCCACCTGTACGAGCTTCTTACGCCGCGTTGTGTGTAGGGCTATACCGTTTGGTAAAAAATTCTCCGCCTCACGAGCTTCTTACGCCACGTTGTGTGCGAGGCTATACCACAGTTTGGTGACAAAAAATTCGCCCACACGAGCCATTCTCCCGCATTGTGTGCGAGGCTATACCACCATTTGGTGAAAAACTATCGGCCCATGCGAGCTTCTTACGCCGCGTTGTGTGAGAGGCTATACCATCGTTTGGTGAAAAAATTCTGCCTACATCCATCGCTCCTGTGTTGGCTTTACCACCTCCTAGTGCATATTATCTTGCGCGAGCTCTTATGTCGCGTAGTAAGGCGAGGCTTTACCACATGTGGTGTTTTACATCTGCTTGTGTGAGCCTTGATGATTGTGTAGTGTAGGAGACTTTATCACCCTATAGCATGTATTAGGCCTTTTACTTGGGGGTTAAGATTCGGGCCAAAGAGAATCATGCCACGAGGAGATGGAAACTAACGAAAACGTGTAGTAAGGTCCAAAATGGTGTAAAAAATGGCTGAAAATGCTCAATAAACAACCATACTTCCTTATTGAGCAGGGGGCTAATGTTTTGGGAGTAACCTCCTAGGCGGACTCCTGGGAGGACCCGGCAGTGATGACTCACCCCAGGCGATCTTCTTCCAGAGGCCCTAGGCTTGACTCCTGGGTAGAGACCCAGGCGGTGACCCTCCGTGGGGACCCCTAGGCAAGACTCCAGTGAGACCCTAGTAGAGGGTGTATGTTGAGGAAGTGTGAAGTCTCATTTCATCACTTCTTATCACATCAATTCACCTCATTACCCAAGGACAAAACCACCCCATTCAACTAATACACGGATGACACGTAGCATTGTGATGTGATTGCTCTCCCCAACAACAACAACATAGCCTAGGTGTACAATGTCAGCAAACATGAAATAGTAAACAATTAAGTGAAAATGAAGAAAATCAACTATACTCAACAAAGAGCTACACCTCTTAGTTGAGTGGGGGCTAATGTTTTGGGCTACAATAAAAAATATATTCCGCCTAGGCACCTTAAGTAGCTTTAGCAGACTTGATGGAATAACTGCTTAACGATGGAGGGTGTTGCTTAAACCTCTTGAAAGTTCGGTTATAGTTATCTAACTCAACTCATTGGTCAACAGATAAAGATATTATTACCCAATGAACAAAAAAGTCACATGCGATGTGATATGAAAAGATAATAAAAAAGGGGAAAAGTATGAGCTTCCTTTGGGCCGAAGCACCCCTCGACCCCATAGACTACGGTCACCTTTTCTTTATAAATAGAGGGACGGGGGCTAGGAAAGGAGCTGACTCTTATATTTTCTTACAATTAAAATGAGCTTCTCTTGCCTCATAATGAAAGGCTCAACCTCACCCTCAAAATAGTTACCATCGATAATGAAGCTATGGAGGAGGATGATGAAAACAATGAACGTGATAGTGAAAGAGGGATGGATGGCTGCTTCTAGTATGTATTTCCATTGAAGGGAGATAGATGTTCCCCCTAGAATCTCGACCATTAGTTTGAAAATGAACGATTGAGATGTAAGGTGTATCACACTCACAAAGTTATGGGGAGTATTGCAGAATTCGCCTGGAACCAAATAAGCCCTTAGTTTGTATAATTTTGAACTCCAAAGTATTGTGCCTTACTATGCTAATAAATTGGACATCAGGTTTCTACGTTTAGAAGTCATTCAAAGTGAAATTGAGTGATCTCATGAAGGCTACTAATAACTAAAGTAAAAGCAATATTATTGGGTAAGAAACAGGAACGTTACAAAGTTGTCCTTGATGATGGCAAATTACTCATGGTTAAGAGATTGTAGTCTCAACATTTAAGAAAGAATTTATGTTTGAGATATCTACACTAGGGACTGTCCAACATTGAAACTTGGTCCCCTTTTAGGTTTTTGTGTTGCCAAAAAGGAGAGGCTTTTGGTCTATAAAAACATGCCAAATGGCACCCTCCATGATCAACTACATCTTGTTGCAAATTTTGAGCTGAAAATTTCTAGTTTTGGCCTCGCTAGACTGATGAATCCAATTGACACACATTTGAGTGCTTTTGTGAATAGGAAGTTTGGTGATTTAGGTTATGTGGCTCTTGAGTATACAAGAACTTTGGTTGCTACATCTAAGGGTATGTTTGTGAGTTTGGATTTTGGAGGAGAAGGGAAGGGAGGCTTAGGAGGACTTATAGTGTAAAATTATATTACAAGTCCTTCCCTTTCTTCCCTTTCCATCCAAAACACAAACTTACAAACATACCCTAAAGGGGATGTTTACGCTTTGGGACTGTGCTTCTTGAGTTGATGACAACTGAAAGACCTACACGTGTCTAAAGTAAGTTTGGTAGAGTGGATAAACTTTCCAAGGAAGTTCGAGAATGGATTCAACAGCTCTCAAGCAATTCACAACTTCATGATGCCATTGATGAATCACTAGTTGCCAAGGGTGTTGATGATGAGCTCTTCTAAGTTCTTAAGGTTGCATGCAACTATGTTGTACAAACTCCAAAGGAAAGGCCTGTTGTGTTTGAAGTATACCAACTTCTAAGAACCATTGGGAGTAAATACAAATTTTCAACTGAGAATGAGATAATGGTACCTATAGATACTGGTTATGTTGATAACTTAGAGCTACTAATTGTCCCTTAAGAAGGAAAGGATTGAAAGGGTATGTGAGATATAATAAGATGTTTAATCAATTTTAATATGCAAGTATCTTTTACTTTATGGTCCTAAAATAAATTTGTGTTATATATAGGTTTCATGGTCTAGATCTAGTTGGTTGCTATCAATATTGAAACATCAATTTAATTAATATCATCAAATCATTATGAGAAATCTTAGGTGCACTGAAAGTAAGAGAAAACATTTATCCTGATTCATTTATTAATTGATACATAAGTTTTGTGGGTTATTATTGTCTCCCACTTCCCCTACATTTTCAATGTAATAACTGATTTGTTAATCAATAAATGGAGTAGAAGAAATATTTTGTCTTATTCCAAGAGCACCTAAGAATTTCTAATCATATCGCCCATTATATAGAGAATCCTTTTTTTGTTCTAGTTTCCATTTCCCCCTAATGTATATGCTTGGTCTTGGTGGAAATCTCCCTTTTTCATTATGCATTATTTTCAGTTACATAGTTTATGAATTCAATGAACTCTATCCTCACATGGTTCAAGGTTACCAAAAACCACACAAGGAAGCTACTGAATACCCATGGACGTTTTCAGCTATGCATGAAAAATTGTGGGTATAGGTAAAATATACCCACAAATTAAAATGTTGTAGGTATAAATTTTAGTGATACAAATTAGAAAAACTATGTCACTTTGAATTTCTTGTTGTACCAAAGGATACTAGAAGTAGGTATCTCTTATTAAGTTAAAATTAAATTTTCTCGAATTTTGTAAATATTTTTATGACTTTATTTTTAAGGGAGAAATAAATTTTTTAAGTTGTTATTTAATTAATTTGTACAAAAAATTTTGGATAACCGTCATGAAACAGATGAATGAAGGGTGCAATGAAATTAAATTTCCACACTTCTCTAATTATAATTAGACTTCTAAACTTGTTCTTTTTTCAAAAAGACCAATTTTACCACATTAAAAGGTATATTCTAATTTTTACCATAAGTAAAATTGGTGGGGATGGCTTGCTAAGAAAGAGGCTATGAAAAATGATTGGTTGTTGTCTTGGGACAGCCCTCCCAAGCTATTACCAACCTCTTGTCGGATTAATCGATTTCTTTTTTTTTTCAATGAATTCAAAAGCACGAAAAAAAAAAAATGGTTGTGACCACATTAAACTCCTATTTTTAAATTACTTTTTTTTTAGGTGCGGCGCTCCTCCGGATCCACCCAACCAGCACTCTACAAGTTGTTGCTTGGAGGTGAAACCAAAACCAAGACTAAACCCCATTATTACATTCGACACTTGTTGTTTTAAGCTGGTCTATCTTCCCCACAAATTGGAATGAAAATTAACCAATAGGCACCATGGAAATTGAAAATAAAACATGGGAACGGAACTAGCTCTACTGCCCTTGGAAGACAACGACGAACGATCCATAAGGCATAATTTTCATGTTATTCAGTTGCTATGAAACAACAATGAATTATCAAACTAACAATTATTGCACTTCTCGAGTGATTGAAATTAGTCGAATTAATTTGATACGTACGTGCTTCCAATTAAAACAACGATCTCAGCTTCAGATGCCAAAATTGGAATAGGATAAAACAGAAAAGCGCGTGTTATTCGTCTTCAAAGTTCGCTGCGTATATTACCTAAAAGCATCATTCAGAACTGGAATTTAACGATTATTGTCAATGGAGCTATTGATGACTCAGCGGCGATCGGAGAAGAAGGTGCCATCCGATGGATAAAGATGTGAAATCTTCATCTACGACAAGCTTTGCCTTACAGTGAAAGAGAAATGGATCATAGAGAGGGAGAGAGGCATCGTGTTTGTGGTCCAACAAAAGGAGCTGGAGCCTGGAGGGACGGAGGCACCGCTGTTTTGGCAACGCTTATACTTTAATTCCCATTTGTAATGGTGATGCCTAAAATCAAAACTGAGGCAACGTTTCAAAAGTGTAACAAAAGTCTACACTTTCACTAAAATCACAAGTGTTGCCTATAGTCAGGGAAGGTGTTGCCTTTGATTGGTGAACAAAAGGCTCTGATTTTGATATAAAGCTGTGCTTTTACCAGAATCACCGTTAGTATTGTCTATGGTTAGAAAAAAGCAACACTTTAAAAGTGTTGCCTTTAGTCAAAAAAATCTGAACAAAAGCCGTATAGTTAGAAAAAAGGCAGCGCTTTTAAAGTGTTGCCCTAAGTCAAAAAAGTGTTGCCTTAGATTGATGACCAAAAGGCTTCACTTTTACGAAAAATACCATTAGTGCTGCCCGTAGTCGTAAAAAAGGCAGCGCTTTTATAGTGTTGCCTTAGATAGGTCAATAAAAGGCTACACTTTCACTAAAATACCACTAGTGTTGCCTATAGTCAGAATAAAGGCAGCGCTTTTAAAGTGTTGCCCTAATTGAGAAAAAGTGTTGTCTTAGATTGCTTATCAAAAGGCTACGTTTGGTTTCACTATTTTCCGTTTCTATTTTCACTTGGAAACAAGAAATGTGGATGAAAATACGTTGGGTTGCTTTCTTTAAAAATATTTCTAGAAAATATTTTCAAAATGAGTGAAAAAGTGAAAATGACAAATCCATCTTTTCAATGTTTTCTTTGGAAAATTTGAAAACAAGAATAGTGATGAAAACGCGTGACAGTGTTGTAAATAACATTATGCTCCATTCGAATCCCACCATACACATATTTGCTTTTGTTTTTAATTTGTATCAAGCTTTGCAGAGAGAGAGCTCTCTCCTATCCTTCCCTGCTCCTGAAAACGGGGTAGAAGAAAGGGGATGAGGCGGTGGTCAAGGGTGAGCGGAAGGGCTCGATGGAGCTCCGTGGGCCTGGCGGAGCTCGCATTTCGCAGCGATGGCATCCCACCTTGCGGCAGGAAGATAGCGTCAGAGCGACGACCCAAAAGGAAACTGAAGGAAGAGCAACGGTGGCGCGAACCAAAACCAACGAGCACGACGATAGCGGAGCGGGCAACCATGAGTGGAACCACGACGCTCTCGAACTTCGATGGGTCAAGCCTTCGCTTCTTGAAGGTTCAAAGACCTCTTTCTTCCTAAGTTCCACCACGACGACGTCCTCCTCGGTGACAAGTTTGTTGGTGAGTGCCGCATCCCGTCGCCGTCTGGTCCTTGACAACTTCCTGATGTGGCGAGGTTCGTGAGCTACGAGGTTCAATCAGTGAGGGCAAGCCCAAGGGATCTTCAATTCATTCGTGAGCAAAAGTTAGATCGATGGTTTCATCTCTAGATGTTGGTGAATCTGGTTCTCTATAAGCTGGATGTTCAAGTTGTTTAAATATTCTTAAAGAGAGGATGACTTGACTGTGGTCTGTTGTTCTCTACCAAGTTGGATGTTCAAGTTGTTTGAATATGGTGAATCTAGTTCTACCAAGTTGGATGTTCAAGTTGTTTAAATATTCTTAAAGAAGAGGATGACTTGAACTATGGTTTGTTGTTCTCTACCAAGCTGATGTTCAAGTTGTTTGAATATTATTGATGAACTATGTTAATCACCTCTTTAAAAATATATTTTGAACTCACATAAATCAAACATATTTTCATTATTTTCATTTTTTGAAAATAATCTGCATTTATAAACCAAACACATTTTCTGATTATAAAAATTTGAAAATGAAAATAATTTCAAAATGAAAGCAAAAAATAAAAATAAGAAATATTTTCACAAACCAAACACAGCCTACATTTTTACTAAAATCACCATTAGCGTTGCCTGTGGTGAAAAAAAAAAGCAACGCGTTGCCTTGATTCAGAAAAAGTGTTGCCTTTGATTATGAAGAAAAGGCTACACTTTCTCTAAAATTACCGTTAATGTTCCCTTTAATATGAGAAAATACAGCCATCACCGATCTCGGGGCTCATCAAAACATTTTTGGGCTGTCATTGGCATCTACTCTTCACTGCCTTTAACTCCAAATTCCATCGCCGTTGATGTAGGGCCACAATCTCTATATATCGATCTCCTTCTCTTTCCTTTTTCTCTCCACTATTTTCGTCAGATATTGATATTGATAAAGCCGTCCTACATACATAATCCTTCTACCTCTTCCTTGTTACTTCTCATCTTACTGGAGCATGCATGTTTAGATTGTTGTGTTACATACGAACGAACCATCTTAAGAGGTTCCCATAACCTTTTTCCTTTTTAGAAGCTCCTCCAATCCTTTCCCTGATGGATTTATTCCCAACCTTGTACAGTGTCGTTTGTCTGCTCATTCATTTTACAACATTCTCATTTCTACGACCTTCATCTCTAGTTCACCACACAGCATTCCAAAGGAACCTGGATTCTAGCCTTCCCTTATGCTTTTGATTTTGCCCCTAGAGGTGCGCGCGCTTGAATTTTTTTCACGTAATATCCAATGAAATGAGGGAACATACCTCTCCACCATGAAGAAATTGATGGTCTTTAAGACATTAAATTAATAAAGTTAGTGGCCCATATTATTTGTCCGTAATATGTTGTGCACCCTTCATACATTGTTTGAGCGGGCATGTGTCAGGTTTATGTAGACAGAAGCAGTCGAGCAATCTGATTTCTTTCCATATAAAAATTGCAGTCACTTATGACCTTTTTTTGTGTTTATCGTCACACTGCATTCAGGGTACAGAATCTTATCCTTTAAACATAGCCGAAAAGAAATATGAGATAATTTTCCTGGGCAGTTGCGGAGGTGAAATTAGATATAAAGCATTCCCTGGGCTTGAATTACTCCTGCAAAATAAATTATCTGCTATTAATTTTGTGAAAAATTGACCTTGAAGCAACTTCATATATCTAGATAATCTTTGATATACGTAGGATCGAGGATGGCTAACTCAGATAATGCAGTTGCATATACTATATATATATTAAACGGGTTTATGGTTTATCTTGTATCCATTTTTCAGGGAATTGCAAGGAGGCTGGTGAAAGCTGCCCTTCAAGAAGCAGCAAAGAAGAGAGAAATGAGATATTCAGACATTGAGAAAATTGATCCTGGTGTTCCTTAAGAAAATTGATCCTGGTGTTCAATGGCATTTCCACGATGATATCACTGTGATTGTTGTGTTTATTGACTCGAGTTTCGTGAGTAGGGCAAGTTCTGTCAAGTTAGGTGGCTGTATCAACCTGCCTTCTAACACATTGGCATCTTGTACCACACCAACAGAGGCTGGTGCTGCCTGATTTAAGTTGTATCATATCTTTTTCATTCGCTGTATCATTGCTTGTGTGAATACCAGGTATCTTCATGTAGCAATGAAGGGAGCAGCACTTCAATTCTTTAAATATGAACTGTAACATTTAGAATTCTAATGCTTACGTTTAGGTTCTTTTCCAAAACTCTATGGAACAGAAAAATATATATATTCTGACCGTCATAAGAGTTGCCTTGGCACCATTTTCCCCCTTGTTTTGGTGAAGTTGTGTGATTTGGGTTGTAAATGTAACATAAGCCATCATCAGTGTTCCATTTGCATGTAACTGTTGCTGAGGAGACGTGCATAAGGGAGAGGAGAATCATTGTCAGAGGTAATGTTGTGAAAGAAGTGAAATTAAATAAATGACATATTGTTACACCTGCAATTGTTTGTTGTTGAATAATGTTATGGAAATAACAAAATTGCACAACAAATGCACATTACGCACCTTATTACCATTAGATGTGATGAGTGGTTCACAATTGCTTTTTTTTTTTGGTAACTACTTTTTTATTTAATTTCACTTTTTCCCCTTGTAATTGTCTGCATTTCTGGGGTGTAGATAATCATTAGTATCTTTATCTCTATATGTGCACTTGCTATGGATCCTCTTTAGGCTTCACTTTCTAATTAATTAGTTTGAGAAAGGAATGTACTGTGTTCATAAGCTGGTGTGATAATTATTATAAACTTGGCAGGTGTAGCACATTTTGTATTTCTATTGCTTGTTATTGGGTCCACTGCAAGGCCTTTTAATCCACTCCCCTAGCAAAAGTGATGATGGAAGTAGACAGCCCCTACAAACTTTGAGCCACATGAGAAACCATCTATACATGCTAGAAATATAAATGATGGAAACCAACTTTTAATGGAGCTTGCAGCAGTAAAGAGAAATGTCGGTGTGATTAAGGAAAAGGTGGATGAATTTACATTCACTATATGAGACAGTTTGTGTGTTATGATGGCCACGTGGTGCCTTGTGTGCGTGTGTGTTTGCTTATTTGTACTCATTTGACTTTGAGTTTTATAATTTGAGTGAGTTGAGTGAAATTCTGATTTAGATTTTAGTTTGACTTGAATAGGTTAGGTTCTAGAGTCTTGGGTTATCGTTTGGCAGAAGCTGGTTTCCATGTTGTTTATGCATTTGATTTTTTATTAAAAATAAGTTGTCACGATAGTTTGGTTCATTTTCTCCTTTTTAAATGTGGCAGCACCAAAATGTTCCAATCATAGATAATTTTTTTTAAAAAATAATTAAAATTTTCAACTTGTTCATGTACATCTAGCTTGCTACAGGACAGGTTGCTAGCACTGGAATGGTTCTTCTAAGCTACGTTCAGAAGGTATATGAGAAGGTGAGTTGATCATGACATAGTAGATTAATATGTGTTGTTTTCAATTTGGCATTTTTTATTTCTTATGCAAAATGCACCTTTCAAGTTTCTCTAGCTAGCGAGTTAATGTGTAACTACTTGTCAAGAGATGTCACAGCTAGCTTAGGCCATGGTTCCTTAGACAGGTAGCTTTTTATTTTCATGAATTCAATCACATGGTAGAATTAATGCAAAAATGAATGTGAGGACTCTAGTGAAACTAGAAGGAATGGATTATAAATTGGCAGTTTATCTATCTGCGCAAGGCATCTAGATACATTTTTAAGTTTCACTTTTCCTTTATGTTTCACCTCAGTTTATCTGCATGCATAATAACACCATAATGTGAATAAAAGTGAGTGTGCTTGGTTTGGCTTTAATTTTTTTTTTGGCCCCATTTTGTCATTGCCTGAAATCGTGTTTATTATAAAAAAAAGAACTGTTAGGTCTGTTTCTAACTACATAGGGTTGAATGGAGTCTTATGACGCACTTTTTTTAATACTCACTCATCTGTTTGTTTCAGGCTCAAACCTTTTCTCATTTTCAGCCAAGTGTTGGCAGCTGTAGATTGTTTGTTTTTGGTAAATGATGACTATTTGCTTGGCTAAGAAAGGTGTAAGAGTTTTGGAAGTTGTGACTTCTATTTGCTTGATGGGTATTGTAGTCAGTTTAATATGAAATAGTATACTGTTTCAAATTTCTTGTAGTGCCATAGGAGGGTCATCATGCTAAATTTTATTTCTTCGGCTTGCTTGTTTTCATTTTACATATAATCCATCTGCATCGTAGATGCAGAAGACATTTAATACATAAACACTGCAATGTTTGGAAATTAAAAGAATTAAATATGTGGATTTTGTACATTTAAAATCGGAAAAAAAATCCGCGTCAAGAAAAAAGAAAGAAAGAAAATCGTTATACATTTATACCTGTTTTAGAGACTGAAAGTGATCGAGTTAATAAAGTGATTAGCACTACACTGACATTTGGAGAACATCAAGTTGGTTTAGAGTTCTCTGGAGTAATTTAGAGATCGACCACTGAAAGGATTTTCAGGAATTGAAAACTATTGATGTGGCTCTTTGCTAGAAAGATTCGATGCATAATAGGGCCGTGCAAACTTCAGACAAAAAGGCAACAAGGACTATACAAAAAACACGTGTTTGAACACGTGTTTTTGAAGTGGTAGTCATACACAATCCAAACACATAAGAGATACTCATTCAGTGCTTTCCGAAAGAAAAGGGCCGAACCCGAACCCGAACCCGAACCCGAACCCGAACCTAGTTCCTCTTCCTCTCCCCGTTCTAGTTATAGTTCTAGGAATAAAATGTTTACCATGATACAAGTCAAATGAAATCCTCTCCCAGCGCACTGCACTGCACGGTAAGAAAACAATGCAACTTCTACTCGACTTCTGTTAACGTTGAATAAAGTCTTATAACGTATGCTACTGTTATATGTTAGTACAACAACTTTAGTTAGTTACGACTCAACACAAGAAATATTGGTTCAAATACAACCCACGGAAAGAAAAAACACATGCAATTTCCAATGGCTTAGGAACAAAGCTAGACCCAAATTTTAGGAGGGACAAACATTAAAAATAATATACATATAAAAAATAATAATATATATCATCAAATTTTTAATCTAAATTTTAAAAGAAAATCTATATATTAAAAGAAAATTGGTCCTGAGTCTAAATGAATTGGTTTATGAAAAAATATTTCCTAGTCCTTACAATTAAAAATATAAAAAAAGTTAATTCATTTCAATATTTTAATGAACTTATTTATTTTATTTATATTTTTTATTAACAATTAATTTGAACTATTTATAAATTATTAAAGATTAATTTATTCTATCAATATTTAGAAATGCTAAGAAAAAACTAACTTGTCCCGTACCTTTCATTGAGTCATGAAATGATTTTTTTCTTAAATAACCAATTTGTTTGACACTAGTTGTTATTCTAAAATAAAATACACATTCTAATCAAAACTTAAGACACATGTATATGCATAGCACATTATTTATTATAATGTTTAAATATCTAAGTAAAAGGCTTATCATAACTGGTCTCAAATATTTAAATTATATTTTTTAATTTATATAGAAGTAAACAATAAAAAATAAAATAAAAATGAATGATAAAATTGAATTATTGAGATATTAAATTTATCTAATATATTCCAAAAATAATAATAACATATCGTCGTATAAATCCTTATAACATACTCCACCCCTGCTTACAAATCAGATGCACGGTCACGAATCAACAAAAATTATTTAAGGACGATAATCAATTATATTAAAATCATTAAAATGTTTCATCAAAATAAATATATATATGTAAGGGCTTAAATAATTTTTACGAAAAAAGGTGTTCAGAAACCTACTACCACCAACAATTACCAAGATTTTTCTCATTAAATAAAATCGACCATATAAATCAATTTCATTGTATTCAATCATAAACCACCATATCTATAAACAAGCCAACTAAATCTAAATTTCTCTCAACAGTTTCATATCATATAAATAATAATAATAATATTCTTCGTCTATATTATTCATATTATTCTTAGTCTCCCTCTACTAGTAAAGATTATGCTACCCTTCATCTATTGTACTCATTTTACAAGTGTGTGCATATAATTCCCCCCAACGTGACCAAACTATTTCTGCCATTTTTTCATAATAAGCTCTTCCCCAACTTTCTCTCCATTGCAAACATGTAGAAGAGAAGCTCAAATCACGTGATTGCATTATACGATACAGTCATCATACAGCTCAGAGGGTCACGAACCTTGCATAACTTAAGCTTAGACACTCACCACCGCCTACACTAAACAGCTTGCCACTTCCAGAACAACTCTAGCATCACATTGAGAGCTACTCCAGCCTCCTTCCCCATCCTACAGTCATTATGTAATCCCAAATTCACGTCCTAAACGTCTTTGTCATTCATCTTCCTGCCAAGGGTCAAGCATCTAGACATCTTTATCACTCATCTTGCTCCCTAGGCAAGTCTTCGAAGCTAGTTGTCCTGCTTGCGAGGTTTGTTTCAGTGAATAATGTGCCCTACCTTCCATGTGCTTTGTCCTTTCTAGCAACTAATTTCCACAACTCTAGATGACTCCAGGAACTCAACCACCAAGGGGAAGTAATTACTCTTCTACTTCTCTTCCCCTTGCTTTCCATTCTTTAAAAATATACTCCTCACCCTAACTTAATAATCCTCTAATTCAGATTATATCATGCAAGAATAGTTCAACCCAAGTCCCTTCAAGGCTGTGTCACCCTAGAATTGAATCCCACTCATGCTATTTTGCTTGATCTATAGCTTACCCTCTCCCTACACCAAACCAACAGTTCGACCCTTTGTAATAAAAAATACAAAAATTGCACCATATTGCATTCAGCTAAGCAAACCAAAGTAAGAAGAAGTTAAGAGTAACAAGACTGATGAATTCACTAATACGGAAAAGCAAGTCTAAAGTGTGCCTCATCTAGTTAACCACCACATGTTGAAAAAATTGTTTCAACTTTCAATAGCTAATTGGCAGCCTCTTGAGAATCAATGCAGACTGAATAGATAACACTGAAAACCAATCAAGTCTACTTTATTTGCCAAGATACAGTACTTACTGCACTGCAGAATTAAATGTCTGGAAATTAAATCCCAAGAAGTTCAAAAGCACACTGCAAAACTGAATGTATGAAAATGACTAATCATTTTGAAGTGGATTCTTTCAGGTATGCAATAAGATGAGCACGCTCCTGCGGCTTCTTAAGACCAGGGAACACCATCTTCGTCCCTGGAATATACTGCACGGAGAATAGAAGAAAACCCAAATCAGTAACACATATTGTGGTGGAAACAGATTTTCAATGTCACGTTGCAATGTTACCATAAAATTTAACAGCATAATAACAGAACTATGGGTTTGTTTGTTAACATTTTCTTTAGAAGAAAAGTACTTTTTTCAGGGGAAAAAATCTTCTTAAGTCTGTGTAACTTGTTTAAATAAACTTTAAGAAAGTATCCATTTTGCAGATCTTTTGAGAAGCAGGTTAGAAGCAGCTTGCATTTTGTCTCAAAAGTACATTTTTTTAACGGCTCATCTACAAACATAGACCACAGCTTGTAAATGATTACTCTTAGCAAGTAGCAACCACCCGACATCATATAGCAGCATCGTACAGTATGATATCAATATTGTCATTTGTCATCATATTATAAGGAGTTTTAATTCTGGAATTTCTTTGTTCGATGCCCAAAATCTATAATCTTAACAATTAGCACGGCACACAGAGAGAATAGTAGTTTAATTTGTGAATAGGGTAGGGTAGGGTAGGGTAGGTAGAACCGACCTTTTTGGGGTTAAGCAAGTAATCATACAAGGTGTTTTCCTCCCAAATGACAGCCATGTTCTTGTTAGCCGCAGAATAGGAGTAGCCGGGAGTGGTGCCAG
This sequence comes from Dalbergia oliveri, assembly GCA_030441495.1. Classification (NCBI taxonomy): domain Eukaryota; kingdom Viridiplantae; phylum Streptophyta; class Magnoliopsida; order Fabales; family Fabaceae; genus Dalbergia; species Dalbergia oliveri. Next base: position 43,785,048 of record JAMLFY010000005.1, read on the forward strand.
ATTGCCTTCCAAACAAACCGTTGAGATTGGGGCCTGCGATGCGAGTGAGGTGCAGAGAGAGAGAGAGAGGGGTACAGTAATACTAAAGATAGATAGATCATAGATGGATCTAATGAATGAATGAATTAAGTGAAAATGAAGGAAGGAAAGGGTGAGTGAAGGTACTTGCGGTTGTGGAGGTTCAAGTAGTAGGGGGAAGGAAGGGAGCTACGAACCTTGTTTGTGGCCGGCACCTTTGTCGACGGTGTGGCACTGAGCGCACTTGGTCTTGAAGATCTTCTCGCCGGCCTTTGGGTCTCCGGGAGGAGCCTCTGAGAACGACGCCATTCGATTCGATTCGATTCGATTAGATTTCCTGCAGTGGCACTGCCCCAAGGAACCTTCCAGAATATGCTGCCTGTTTGGCTCTCTGGTTGGGACACGACACGGACAAGCACTACACTACTTAGTAAGTAATATAAAGCCAGCGAAAAAAGTAAAATAGAGGACGGGATTTGGGGGAAATGCTATATTTAAGGACGCTGCTGCCTCGCCTTGCCTTGCGCCTTCCAGTGCCAACCAGCTCTCTCCTTCCTAAAATTACCTTTTTATCCGATTGGTTTCAATTTTTAGATTTTTAGTCTCCAAAAATTTATGAAAGGGATATTGAAAATTAAAAATTAAAATTAAAATTTATGGGTCTATTTGATTTTAATTTTTAGTTTTTATTTTCAGTTTTTCAAATTTCAGGAATTTATAGGAAAACTGAAAATTGGAATTTGTAGTTTTAAAATTTTCAATATTTTTCACAAAATCTAAAAGTTGAAAACTAAAAATAAAAATGAAAACTGAAAGCTAAAAACTAAAAGCTAAACTAACAGATCGTTATTTCCTCATTTTTTTTTTTTGGTCCCACATCAAACCCAGTAATATCACAAATTCACTAAAATTTAATTGAATTTAAATCAAATATATAGATCAAATTCATATATATATAATTTTTGAAATAGTGCGAATCAACTATATTTGTGGAAGAATATAATGGAGTGCAATTTAACTAAATCTCAAAGGTAGTTTGTGCTATTTATTATTCACTTCTAAAGTAACAAACAAATACCCTAATAATGAAATACATTCATTTTTCTCTCTCATCATAAAAGAGTCATACTTATGAGTTCACCACAAGTTAGAAATATAGTCTTGAACAAACTTTCTACGGTCATTTAGTTTCAACATCTTTTCACACTCGATGAATGTATCACAAAAATTAGTGTGACAGTTGACTATTAAGTCAACAACAATAACTGGGCTCAAGTTGGCGAGCCGCTCGTGGGAATCGGACTCATCTTATTTTGTGATGCTATGGGAGTGCCATTTTTTTTGGTTGAAGCTTTGGGAGTTCGGTTTAGTCCCTTTTAACACTTTCACTTTTTTTGGGCCTTTGGCCTCTTTGTATCAACATGAAGAGAGGGAAAGAAAAAGTAGACCTTACACGTGTTAATTCCCTGACAAAAAAGCACGTGTTAAGTCATAAGTGAGCAACCATGTGAGACAAAGTAGGAACTATTGCATATAATTAATTAAGAGGAATGTTATGATAACGCACAAAAGCGATGCATATACGCGACGCATATGGTATTGTGCAAGGCTAATGAAGGAAGCTCTATTATACACACACCGTAGAGAAGCCACATGGTGGACTACTCTATTATACACACACTGTAGGGAAGTCACATGGTGGACTAAATTGTAAAAGAAAATATCAAAAAAGAGAAGAAATAAAGGACCGCATGAATGCGCGAAGGGAAAAAAAAAAGAGAAAGATTCAGAAGCACCTCTTAGTCTCACTCTCACACTTACACTCTGTAGTTTCCCAGTCTCACTTCTTCATCCATCACACGCAAGCCACAATCCAGACAAGCTATCACAACGGAGGTAGTGGGTCTCCGCGATGGAAGCAATGGGTCTTCACGATGGAAGCACTTCTAGTTACGCAGCCATTGCAAGTTCACAACGTAGTCGCCGCAAGTCTGTTACGTCTTCCACTTCCAGCAACCTGACTAGTATGTCGTCCTCTAAGTCGATCGCCGCACCAACGACCTCAACCTCATCAAGTGCCACTACCACCGTTGTTGTTAGTGTTGTCAAGCTTGGGGTGCTTGGGGTCGAGGGGAGGGGGAAGGGCATCGCTGACGAGGTTGGCGGCGATCTCTTCGGCACGTTGCTTGGCAAGCTCGATGCCGGAGGCTTGGGAGCGAAGCAAAGGCATCGCAGAGCAAAGACGCGGCATTGCAGAGCAGGGGCAGAGGCTTTGTAGAGCAGAGGCAGCGGCGTTGGAGGCGAACGATGGTGGTGCTCAGGCGGACTGATCACCGGCAGCCTTTGGGAGAGAAGATGGGATGACAAGTGTAAAGGGAAAGTGAGGCTTGGGATTTGGGAGAAGCCTAATAACCCTATTCCTCTTTATTTGCTTTTAATTTTCAACTTTTAAAGGGCAGAAATGACAACCCACCGTTATATACCCTCCAACCGCCATTTTTTTCACTAAAACTGGCGGTTGATAAAACTGCCTTAATTCACACATATTATGGCGGTCGCCATAATTTACTTGTTTTTTTTGTAGTGTTGGCTGTTGTCAAGACTCAAACATTTTAATATTCTCTACACCAAAAGTATTAATACTGCCTCCGTTACTTAGAAAAGGATAACTACAAATCTAACATTATCTAGAGAGGAAACACAACATAACTGATGTTGTCAAATCAAAAGGTCAAGGCAAAGGGACAGGGAACAATAGAATGCAAATGAAGGATTGGAACTTCCATTCTTATCTTTGTTTGTTTGTGCATATATTCTAAGCACAAAAACGATATAACAAAAAGTTTTACATGCAGTTTCATCATAACATTATACCAAAACCACATTTGTGGCTCACTCTAAAGATCAAACCTGAAATGCGCAAAAATTCACTGAAACAAGCTTGAAAATAGAAGTAGTATTCTTCTTTCATGTCAATAACATTGCAAAATTTACAAACACTTTGCATTTTTTAAGTTTCAAAGACTGTTAATCAAACTTTAACTTTACCAAAGAAACCTCAAATTATCATCATCATAATAATAATAGTTCAATTCAAATTTCTAGCATCAAAACCCTAAGGAACTTTCACCACAATGTGATTTCTCAAAATATTAGAAATTGTTAAGATCACATCACAAAGAGAACAGAGAGCGTAGTTTGCCTTTAAGAATCAAGTATACGCGTTTTGCAATAGAACCAATAGGAGATCATGAAGCAATATTGCTTATTTATGATTCTGTTGGTCGTGATGGCAAAGATCGATGATGAAAGTGAAGAGAAGGACAAAGAGGAGGAGGAAGAGGTGGTTGATTATGCGAGTCCGTTGATGGCAGTGAAGAATGATGGTTACGTCGAAGATTGGTGGCAATGGCACGCGGCGGCGAAGATTGGTGGCAAGGATCGACGGTGGCGAAGATCGGGAAAATGGGTGGTGAGACGCGAAGAGAGAACAGAGAAAAGCAATTGAGAAGAAGTGTCTAAAATGGTAAAAATGAGAGGCTAAAGAGTGTGTTAATCTGTCATTTTCATTTTTTAGTAAGGCATTTAGTAACATTTATTTGGAAAATGTTACTTAAAATGGTATTTTAGGAAATCGGTAACATTTTGAAAAATGATGCGAGCAAACTGATAGTAAAAGTATAAAGTGTAGTAGTGCTTTTTTGCAAGTTTTCCGATTTTTTCCGCCTGTTGTTTTCGTCTATGGGAATCATATTTATTTTCATGTCGTTTTTTTTTTCTCTCTGTCTTTATCTTAATTAGTTTAGTTTTTTTGTTTTCTTACGCTTGAGATAAACGTTTTAATAATCATCAGGAGCAATTAATCTGTGCCGTATTCTCATGCAATTATTCTCTTCTTATTACCTAACTTCAATAGTGAGAATACAAATAACATAGTTGTGGAACCCGTGGCCAAGAGTACTTATTCTTTTGTCTAAAACGTTGCAGACGCCGAGCAGTCTCGCAATGTTAGGTTGATTGATGATTGAGTCGGCTACACGATAGCATATAGAATTGTAATTTACGGATTTTAGGTTTGATTTTTGCATTCAATTGATAAATGATGTATGAATGTTTATAGTGAACCCTTTTTCTTCCCTAAACCATAATGTATATCTATAAAAATCATATGTTTTCAAAGTTCACTAGATTTTAATTAATCTAATTAACTTCTACTGAATAATTGGTTTATTATAAAGGTAAAATTCTCTTAACTATGATATTTTATTCCCAAGACTCAAATCTGAAGATTTTATTTAGAAGAACAAGTATTGAATCATTAAAACTAATCAAATATCATAAAAAAGAAGAAGAAAAACATCAACAATTAAAATTAATTATATTGACAATGTTCAAAAGGAACTTTGTAACATATTTTAATTTCAAAACAAGATAAAAAAATTATAAAATTAATTTTAATATACTGTTAATATATCTATTATCTAATCATATATCATCATATGTTTATGCCCTTTTGATTTATTGACGGTAATAAATTAATAAACCTATCTTACACAAGTAATTGCAGACCAAGGTTAGTTGTGGCCTATCAGGCTAGTATGCAACACCACACAATGGACGTACATTTGTCAACATTTATTAAATATGGCTACATGTCTACAAAGTCCATCTAAATATTAGTGTAGTTAGCCACATTGACAAAAAAATGTGATTAAATTCATTCATTACGTATTTTATGATAAATATATTATATGTTGTGTTCTGTATTTTATCTGATGCCGGTTTGTCTCTTTGATTTTTCTCAAATTATTATCTAGAGTTATTATTCATGTTATGCACCTCATTGGTTTTTTGGTGTCATACATACAACATGTTTTGTTAGTGGGGACTTCTATTATTTTTTTTAACCTATACTTTTGGTCTTTGCCTCTTTTACTTTAAGATTGAGTAAAATTCAGTCTCTATAATTTAAAATTTTTTAATATTTAAATTTTTTATATTGTAAAAATCATTATAATCAAATCTCTGATGAGCAACCTATATCGTAACAAAAATTAAAATTTCAATAACTTTTGGTAAAATGAGGACAAGTTCTACTAATAGTCAATTAGATTTTTAGGTATCTATTATCTTTAAATTTTATTATAACAATAGGTTGTTTTATAAAGAATTGATTACAAAATTTTTACAGTGTAAAAATTTAATTATAAATTAAGTAAAATTATAGAAACCTGTAAATTAATTAATTTTAATAAATAAATGACTCATAATCAAGTAACTCCATGCTGAATACTAGTCTTTTGAAAAATAGAATTATTATTCATTTTTAGCGTCATATTTATTTGACTTAATTATAGATGTTTTTACACATATGATTATTTTATATATGATATTTGAGTAAGTTTTATACAGAAATGTAGAACTATAAAAGAAGTTACATAAATATATGGTGTTTAGATGAAGTTGTCATTACCAACTTTTAGGAGATAGAAAATAAAAAATGTTATTCAAATACTAAAAAATTATGTGGGGATTAATCATTGTGTTTGACAATTGATATCTTAAAAAAATCTAAAAAATGGGTGTTTTAATAATTATTGGATATGATAGTAGATTTCATACATACTCCATCCATTATATAGTATCCAATGATAATTAAGTAGTTACTCTAATAAACACTTATTTTTTAGATGTTTAAATGATATTCCTAATGAAAAATTATGCGAACAACACTGAAATCATTGTTGATGATGACTTTAATTGTAAATTATTGTTATATTATATTTTAAATTTATTATTGGGCAATTTATTACTATATTATTTTTTCATAACAACGCTGAAATCATTGTTGACGATGACTTTAATTGTAAATTATTGTTATATTATATTTTAAGTTTATTATTGGGAAATTTATTATTATATTATTTTTTTCATATAAAAACAACAGTACAAGTGAACGCGCTGGTGGTGATTTCATACCAACTCATATTATGATAAATTTCTCAAAGCAGCCATATTTTAACGTTTAGATATCACAAAAGCTATAACTTAAAAATAATATTTGATATACAATAAAATTATATAATAAATACATATTATATATTTTATTATTATTAAATGTGATATATAATTCTTACTTACTCATCATATTCAATAATAATAATAATAATATATAATATATATTTATTATATAATTTTATTATACTGTATTATTATTGCTCATGACTTGAAAAATGAGCCGTCTGCACACTCTCCTTTTTTCGGTAAATTGGTATGAAAGAAAACAAAAGCAAAACTACAATGAAGTCACGTCACGACATATAAGATATCACACACAATTCATGAGGAGGTCTTCCTATTGCATGCTGCAATCTTAGTCAGCACTTATTTTTTAGTGTTTTTTCATAGTACTTTTTTTTGGTAAATTACAACAAGTGTTTTTCTAAAATTCATCAAAATTACACTTATTCCCATTTACATTTTAAAATTATACTCATCTCCTCTCCTTTATTTAATAATAGAACAGAAGCATCCCTCTACAATAAACAATCATTATGTCCGTTAGTTGCATGTGAGATACACATTGGCTTTTTTTTTAAAAAAAACTTGGAAACACGTGTGTAATTCTTTGTCTACCCTTTGTTATTATTTGCCCAACTCCCTTCATATTTTTTCTTCTTCTTTGACCAAGATCGCGCTCCCTTTCTCATCCCTTTCAAAATCCTGATTCCTAGCCATTAGCATCTCAATTGACTTGTCCCGAAACATATTTTACATCCAAATTCTTTCCCTCAATAATAATTATTCCCATTCTAACAAGAACCTTAAACTCAACACAACTCAGCTACAAACTAGAGCAATGTTGCATTTCCGACCAAATCAAAGAATGACATTGGTCCTTGGCCTTCAATTCCAGCGGCATCTCAACACAACATGACGAAGTTATTTTTCACATGACCCAAATTTCAAAACGTACAAATGTAAGCGTAGTATTGAACACAATATTAGGCATATTGTAACAATTATTGATGAAACAACCAAATTAGATGTTCCTACCATTCCTACCACATCCAATTTCTAAAAGAAAAAATAAAAAAATTAGAACCGTTTTTGTTTCGAGTGAAAAAGAAGAAGCTGAACAAGGGCCTAGGGATAGGACTCATTTTCTATGACACGAGAAGAAGCTCAGCACACAAGGAAACAAGAAGAAGAAGATGGCTCGTAATGAAGAGAAGGCGCAGTTGATGCTGAACCGGTTCTTCCTTGCATCGGAGTGTTGTGACTTCTTCGAGGCCAACAAGTGGCGCCAGCAAATCATGCGTGAGATCGGCCATAAGGTTGCAGAAGAGATCCAGAACGCACGAGGGCCTGAGCGAGAATCATATCGCCTTCGTGACCTCAACAATGAGACCATCCGCGAGAAGTCTCCACTGGGAGTGCCGCCTCGTCGAGCTCTCGACGACCACAATCACACTCGCCATCCATTCCGCCAAGATGACTGATCTCGAGGGCTTCCGCTGCTTCGGCGCTGCCAAGAAGCTCCCCGGTGTCCGCAAGTACGGCCGCTATAGCCCCATAGGAAATGAGGGAAAGAATGGGATCGGAGTTGCTTTAAGTGCTAAGGGTAAATTGGTCATTGCATATGGATGGTTAATGGTGTTTAACTCTGTTTGAAGGAGGGAGTCGAGTGTAATTTTAAAATCTAAAATGGAAAAGTGTAATTTCGATAGATTTGAGGGAAGTTTTTGCAATTTGCCCTTTTGATGCGATATATCCAATTTTTTCCAGAAACATATATGTTTTGCCAAAATAAAATAGAGCATGATAAGCATGTTCAATTAAGAAGGCAAATTTATTGCAAGACATGAGTTTTAAGGATGGTGATGGATGTTGATTAATGCTGAGTATTATGTAAGCGTAAAATCTGGAGTTAGTTAGCACGTTTATGATGGTAACCCGCATTATTGGGTTAAGGCTTGAGAGGTACGTAATTATAGTAGTGTTCATCAAATCAAATTGACCAAATTAAAAGTTTTAAAAGTTCATAACAAACTGACCAAATTAATTCAAATTGATTCAAGTAATTAGATTACTTTAAGTCAAAATCGAATTAAACTAATATTTGTTCAATTCAAAACTTCTAACACAATGTATCACCCAATCAAACTATACGTTTGAAACTTATTTTTAAGCTTGTGAACTTTTACTTTACATTTAGATTATAATAGGTGTATCACTTTTATTGTATTTACTTCACATTTCTTTAATATGTTTACTTGAGTTAGAATAAAGATATTTGAACCCAAAAAATGGGCACCAAAAACACCAAGACAGAAAAGAGTATGATATGAAATTATTCTTCAAAAAATTTGAGTAATGGATAAGATACATGAATAATTTTATACTCTAATAAAAAGAGAAGATTATATTGTGGGGAGGAGAGAAGATGGAAGAGGGAAAAAGTATATTGTGGAGAGAAAACACATGAACCATATATTATTTTAAGGGTGTTGAGTGTTTAGAAAAAGTTGAGTTCAAATAACATTGTCTGTCAAAGCTAATATTCATTTTAGTCTTGAAATTACATGCATAAGTCACTGCCATCTCTAAAGTTTATAATATGACTAATTAGTCCCAAACTTTAATTTGCAATTATGAATCTTGTTAGCTCCCAGTGAACAAATCCTAACAAATTATGAGAGTGATTTGAGTTAAAGTTATTTTTTTTGGACTGATTTGATTTAATGATGTATAATTAATGACTAGCTAATATGAATAATTTATGCTTTTTAAGGATCATTGTGATTCACAATTTCAAAACCAAGAACTAATTAGCCAGATTTTAAACTTTGGAGAAAAAAGTCACTCAAATATGTTCCTTGATAAGAAGCCCCACCTCGGTCCACTAGACTTCAGTCCAATTAGATTCAATATGTAAACCAATTTTGTTATTAGTTGTATTCTGGTATAACTAACAGCTAGTTCATATATCTAGCTTGTAATAGAAGCTAGGAATAATCACGTATATAATCTGTAACTACTTCACTTGGTGTAACCTCTTCCATATTTTTTGTATTGGCATATTCAGTTTTTCTCTTTAATTCAATAATTCTGGTTCTCGACTTTATTTGTGTCCTTTCCCTTTTTTTCTGCTTTGCTACAACTTTAATAATATATAATTTCAATGATGAAAATAAGTATTAACTCAAAATTTATTAAAAAAAGATATTTTTCATTTCAACTAAATGATTTAATTTAGATTTACTGAAAAAGTTAATAGCTAAATTAATTTAACTTAATTGAATTTAGTAACTTTATTAGAATTTTCATTTAAACTCAAACGTAACTAACCAATCCGTGAAGACGTGAGCACTATTATTGTTACTAAAATGATCTGTTTCATAAATTTTTTTTTTCTTAAAAAAAATGATAAACATGGTGAATTACAAGGGTTAGTTTGCTGTAGGCCACCACATTAAATGATGGTAATGGATGTTGACTAACTGTTAGATATTTATTACTCTCTCCATCCATTTCAAAAATTTCTTGTCTAGAAATAATTATACATTTAAAAAATTTAGATAATATTAATTATTTTTTAATAATATATTATTAGAAGAGAGAGATAGCGAATGAGAAGAGAGAAAATAATGAAGGAGGAGTGAGAAACAAGGATAATTTAGTAAATTAATTTTAACTTTTTCTAATTTTATATTTTTTCAATCATTTCCTTAATTCTAGTGCGCATTTAAAATGAGATAATTATTTAAGGACAATGGAGTAGTTAAGTGATAAACAAAATTTTGACTAGGTAGCAAGCATATGTCTAGAAATTCTTAGGTGATCTTAGAGCAATATATTATCTCTATTCTATAATAAGTGTCAATCTTTATTTATGCATGCATATTAAAAAAATGATTACTGGATGTAGTTGAAGTTAAATATATTTTAGTATATTTTACAATACTACGATTATCACATACTCCAACACTTCTTTATATTTAATCTATCCATTAACCCTCTCTCTTATAAGGGTATCAAGGAAAATAATAATTAACATTATCTAGAATTCTTAAAAGGATAAATAATAGTAGAAAAGCTAAATTTTATAGATGAATACTTATTAAAGAATGGAGAAAGTAGAAAAAATATTTATTTTGTTCTATTTATTAATTGATACATTAGTATTGCAGGCAAGTGTTATCTCTTATTTTTCCTGTATTTTTAATACAATAGTTGATGTGTTAATTAATAAATAGAATAAAACAAACACTTTCTCTTTCTTTTAGAGCACTTAAGTATTTTCCAATGATATTTATTAAGAAAAGAAAAGTATATTAAATACAAAAAAGTGTTAAAAGCTACATAATTTTAATTTGTTTTGATTCTTTAATGAATCAGTTATGTCATGTGTATATAACATCTATGAACACCATATTAACTCACATCTCATTTATCATTGGATGAAATGCAGATCCTATTTAAATGAGATTCATATCTCGTTCAATTATAGGTGAGATATAAGTCAGCAAAATATTTATAAATGTTATGTGCACTTAATATTTTTCTTAGTAAATACATTTATACCAATTGTTGATATCATAAAACTCTAAAAGTTTTGTCATGAACCATCTCTTGCAAAACTTTTAATTTATAACTCTAATAGCAATTGATAAATTTGATAGGATGTGATTACCTTGAATGAAATTTATATCTCGTTCAATGATAGGTGAGATATAAGTTTTGGCATGATATTTATAAATGGTATGTACACATAATATTTTTCTTAGTAAATACATTTATACCAATTGTTGATATCATAAAACTCTAAAATTTTCTTATGAACCATCTCTTGCAAAACTTTAAATTTATAACTCTAACAGCAATTGATAGGAATATTGGGAGAATGACATCATAAAAATTAAACTAGCTATTATGATTGAAGAACTCAAAACCTAACTCTACGTACATTCAAATTGTCATGAAATATTTCTCTCAAAAATTTAAATTATTGGGTTAAGGCACATGAATGATTTTTATATTAATAGAAATCTCATACTTTGGATGTGAGACTCGAGTCTCTTAGCTTGCCATTAGTTCATTTTTAATTTATTTGTTGACATGTTCTTATATATGATCATTGTTGATGTTGACTATAATGAGAATACATTTAGAGTGTTAAAAAGCATTGTTTTAATTAGAAATATATATGACACATACACACATAAGAAATAAAATAAGAATTATAATTTTTAAAACTCATGAAAGAAAGAAAAGCAAAATGAATAAAATTAAGAGAACACAAAATAATGATAAAACACAATGACAGGACTTAGAGTAATATTGTTGCGTAATATTATATACTCAACATTTTAAAAATAATTAATGAACAAACGTACGAGAAATTTATAAGAATTTCTATTAAAGTAAACATCCAATTTATTAATTATCTAAAAATAAGTGCAAGTCCAAGTATGTTCAAATGCGTGTTAATATGATAATAATTTCCTTTGGTTGTCTGATCATTTGCCTTCTGTTTTGATGTGCTCCATGCCTATGTTTTATGCTTGTTGGGAACCCTCCTTAGTACATGAACATGGAGATGTGTCATTCTTTGGATGCCTCTCTTTCATTATGAGTGACCTAGGATATTTACTACAGAAGTATAGAGTAATCTTTTCAAGACGTAGAGCTTATAAATGTGAATTTTATCTCTAGTTAAGAAATTCACTCTATAATCGCCACTAGAAATTGAACCCCTAATTAAATGCATATATAGGGAACCTAGCTACCAACTATGGGAAGCAATCTCTCAGTCTAGTGGAGAAATATTGCTAATTAATTACCAAAAGAATCATACATATTTATGTATCATATTACTATATATTTAATTTTAATGTAATATTAATAATATAAATTTACATTAATATCTTATCCCATTTAGTACGCTTAATATCTTATTCAGTTAGGTTCTAATACTGCAAAACTCATTAAATCTGTATTTTCTTTTTCTCTTTTTCTCTTGAAAGTGCATGGAAAATTGAACTTCAAAAGACATGGTAGGTAGTGATAGGTGAGGGATTTTCTATGATTTCTTGTTACATACATTGAATCCTAAATCATCATTTAAAAGAAAAATAAATAAATAAACTCTCTCCATGTGTGTAACATGTTTTAACGAGGAGACTCAATCTTATTGTTATAACATGAATTTTTTTTATTATACATGAATTTTATGTCTAAAATTATATATAAAATTTATTCATTGAAATTTTATTTTTATTTTTATCATCAAATCGAACACCCTAAAACAGTAAACGCAAAAGAAACTTTAGAGGAAAAAGGGAAAAAAAAAAAGTCAGTGGAGGTCACAAACGATATATCACCTTTTTGCCCTTTTAAAACATATGGACTTTTGTCAACTACTCTCAAGTAGCTTCGGATACTTGTCCGCATAAGAAAACAATTAAAAAAAGGAAAAAAAAAATCTTCTAGATATATTACTTCATACCTGTCCGTAGTGAGTTTTATGATAGACCTAATATGCTTGGATTTTTTATAAACCATCTATTATTATTTATTGAATCAAACCATTCAATAAAAATAATAATTATCCAACCATTAATAATAAAAAATTCATATGAATCCAAACATACAAAGTTCACCCTATAATTTGCATACTTTTCTTTCCAATATCATGTCACTTTCGTCCACTAACCTCAATTATTTCATTGGACTCGGTGCTAATGGTTGTATCCTCAATCATTTTATTAATTTGAATTTTGTCCTGCACTGCACTTGTGATATGTTTTGGCTACTTGGTATTGCTCACATGTTGTATTGTATTACAAATATCAATCCTAACTAAGAGAGAGAGAGAGTAGAAATTAGAATTATAGACGTTCCATTTATTTCTAACATTCCCATCAAGATTTAACTTGTTATAAATAAAGCCTTAACAATAAGAAAATATAAAATGAACTCCTCAAAACAAAGTTGGCAACTCAAGGATTGCTGAAAAGATTGAGATTGAAATTATCATTCACGAAAATCTCCTGACAAGAGACAATAGAAAATTTAGATTATGAAGCTAATTTAAAATTAGTTTTAACAAACTAGTTTAAGCTTAAATTTAATTTGAACTAATTTAAAAAAGTTTAAGTAGTTATTAAATACTACCCAAATAACTAGTTTTTAACGGTTTCTGAAAAAACCTCTAAGATGGTAATTGAGCACTAATAAGTTTACTATGTGAGATACTTGAAACTTCAAAAAATGGAATTAAGTGGGTTGAGTCGATAGTTAACATATATAAAAAAAAGAAACGTCATTTTTTTTTAACTAATTAATTACTTCATCACAAGGCAAGTGTAGTTTAAAAAATCATAAGGCAAGTGTAATCATCAAATATCTCTTTTATAATAATCAATTGAGGAGTCAATTTTTGACATTAAAGACAAAATTCATCTGAATGTTACAATAACATATGCACATTTGCGCGCTTAGCGGCAAAGGCACGAACGAGGTTCCAATAATTAATAGAACATTACACTGCTAGCGAGAGTTGGCTCCTAATTGGTCTTCCTTCTTTGATCCTAAACTTAAAATTACGAATATAAGGTAAAAAAAATATAGAACACTGTACGAAAATAACACTCCTCTATGATGTCTTGTGTTCCCTTCTTTTGAATCCAATGAGCCTTTCCATATGATACTCTCCTACAGCTATTCCGACTCAATAATTGACTAATAAAACTATAATTTATCATTCAACTGTTGAATAACAATTAAAATATTCGCCAATCGATTTTATCATCTGAATCGAATATTTGCTTTTTGTCAGCATTATTTTACCAGTCATATACTTTCTATCAAATTTAAAGTTTGCCCTACTGAAGAATACTGATTTAGGCAACAGTCTTTGCTTTATGTGGGAAAGTTTGATTTATCCCGATTACCGTGACTCGAGTATTATTGACTATAATTTATAGTCACGTGACTTAATTTATTATATGCTTAAACAAAAATTAGCATGTTTAAAAGACACCTGGAAAGGAAAAAAATAAAAAAACTAAACAGCAACATCACAAGGGCAACAGCTAATAATTGCAAACAAAAATTTTTTTACGAGGAAATGTGATTTTTAATTTTTCAGAGTGAGATCCATTAAAAGATTTATAAATTTATTTTTATTGGAATCATTTGGACACTAGTTAAAAAAAAAAAATAATAATGATCAATTTTTTAATTCTAAAAAGGTTACATTTTGCTATAAAAGTTGGAACGGTCACATTAATTTTACCAACATTGCGACAGATCCGTTTCAGAAGTTGTCTTCGATCGGGGTCGTAAAAATGGAGAATTCACTGGAGAATTGGATTTCTCAACATTTGGTAATAGCACACACTCATCATATACATCTCATAGCATTAATTATGAGGTAGCCTGCAAGCTAGAAACTTTTCATGACATGACATGACATGACATGATTTGATTATCTTTTCGAACAAATTAAATTAATTAACCGTGGTATCGCCCACCTGTAAGTACTTACTTAATTAGATTTTTCTTTGGTGTGTCCAATTAATCATATTGTTGTCACATTGTATTGCAGGAAATGGAAGGAGAAGAAGATGATGTCTGGAATCAAAACCATATGATGAACTCCTCTTTCGACGAGGAAGAGTTCCTAAGGGAAATCCTTGAGCGGCCGGCAGATTCATCATCACCAGATCCAGAAGAAGAAAGTGAACAATATTATTCCCCTAACAATAATAATCCTTGTGCGGCGACCTGCTGCCCCATCAACAGCAGCGTCTCCTATGATGAGACGAGCTGCTTTGAGTTTGAGGAGGGGACCCTGTACAAGAGCAACAGCTCCAACCCCATCATCATGTCTTTAGAAAGAAGTGCCTCTGCTTCTCCTGCCGCTGCCACTGCCACTGCCACCTATCTCTTCTCATTTGACGACTCATCCTCAGGCGGCGGCGTTGAGCCAATCATCCATGATTCTAATTCATCCTGCACATCAAGAAGGCCTCCTCATACAGTAGCAGGGAAAGATGCTGATCAGTTTGAAGCTGCAGCAGCACAGAAGGTCAGAGGTTCGTACAAGAAGGCACCCAATCACATAATGGCTGAGAGGAAAAGGAGGGAGGAACTAACGAGGAGCATCATCGCTCTTTCAGCCACCATACCTGGCTTGAAGAAGGTACGTCAGTTGTTGCTCCTATACCACCCTTTTTTTTTATATATATATATATATTTAGTATTTACAAGACAATTGTCTATTAAGATTATTATTTTTTGAGTTTTTATTAAAATTAAAGGTCTCTGCTCTGCCCACGGCTGTCCTGTGAAAATTGCATATAACTTAAATATGTAAGTGTATATTCTCACCATTAACCTATAAAATTGTGTATTCTCTCTTGACTCAATACAAACACTCTTGCACTATGACCATTTTTTCAAAAGAGATGTGTTAGGTCATTTTCTTTAAACGATCGAGATGTTAGGTGTACTCAATCATTTGAGATATATGTCAATTGATATATTGTCTAACATTAAAATGATAAATTTTTTGTTTCAGATATTTTATAATAATTTTCAACGATAAATAATGGAAGAGTACAATACAATATATCTGACAAAAATCAAAATAAATTTAAATAACAAAATTTTATTCAATTTGTATTCCATATGCCCCCAATAGTAGAGAACCATAGTACGTAGCAATTATTATTATTATTATTTTAAACCAAAAAATATTATTTTAATAATTTAACATTTTATTTATCCCATAATCATCATCTTTTTTATCAAAGGTTTTGCATATATTTTTATTACATTACTCAAAATTCTTTAGATTGGATTCTTTCAACCAAAAAGATTGGATTCAAAAGATAATACCAATAGCACGAATTTTTATCTTTGATTTTATTTTTTATATTTTTTATGCCATAATGTCCGGTAATGCTTGAATTTCATAGGTTCATGACACTTTTGGTCACTTCCGTACAAAATATCATCTGTATCTTTTTTTTTTTGGGTATAAAACGGGGCTAATGCCCAAAACATCATTTGTAATTTTGTATCAATAGCTAGCACTGCGGTTTATAAAATAATAAATATCATTGGTAGCAATAAGGATTTGGTGAAATGATAAACTGAATTGTACTTTTAATTAAAAAAATTATTTTTCAAATTTAAGTAAGATAATTATTGGAAAAACCTTTTGATCACAACAATACTTGAGGAGTTAGTCAGATATTGCAGCAATGCATGTGAAAATATGCTGTTCAAAAACTAAACAAAAAAAATACTTGAATTTTCATTTAATATTTTTTTATTTTTGCCTAATGCGTGGTAACAAAATTAAACGATAATAATAATAATAATAAAAGTAATTCAAAGGTTTGTTTTGTATAGATGGACAAGCTTTATGTACTTGGTGAAGCAGTCAAGTACATGAAAAAACTTCAGGAGCGAATCAAAGAGCTGGAGAATCAAGACAATGGTGGAAGAGTAGATTCAACAATATTCATCGGGAAATCTCAAGCTTCCTCAAAGGAAAGCACCACCTTCTCAGATAGTGGGTGTAGATCCACTGAATCTCTACCGGAGGTTGCAGCTAGAGTCCTAGACAAGGAAGTGCTCATTGGAATCCGTTGTGATAAGCAAAAGAACATAGTGCCCAAGATACATGCCTTGCTTAAAAAGCTCCATCTCTCGATTGCCACTAGCAGCGTATTACCATTTGGGACGTCTACCCTTATAATTACCATAATTGCTCAGGTATGAAGTAATGCAGGCAATTTATTTTTTGTGATTAATTAATTCTGGTAGACTGCTAGTGTACTGTAGATAATCATATTTATGTGACTTCTGAAATGGTTGTTATATATAAAAATCAAATTTACATAATAATGATGTATATAACAATACATGCTTGACTGATATATAACGTAAAAATATTTTACATTGATAGTAGTGTGTATTAAAATTAAATTCTTATTCGTTTAACTCAATACAGTATTATTTCATTTTAAGTGTATTATTCTTTCTCATAGTTGCTATTTACGGTCAAAATTAAATGCAAATGCACAATTTGTAATACTATTCTAGTATGCTAAATTGATATAGCTATATGATGCAGATGAGTGACAAATACAGCATGACAATAGATAACCTAGTGACAAACCTGAGAGAAGATCTGTTGGAGAGAAGCAATGGTAATGACCCGCGCTAAAGCCACAAAGAAGCCCTCTAATTGCAGTTTACGGAGGACTGAGGATGTTTTGGAGAAGCTGTTGCACTTTTGTAGTTTGATTTGTCTTTGTTGTTTGTCGAATAAAAAGAAAAGAATAACCCATGTGCAAGTTTGTTTACTCATGCCATACTAAAGTCGTCTTAATTTATTTTGTACATAAGTTTATTTTGTTTAAGAGAAGAATGTCTTTAATGAGTTTGTTTCTAAAATGAAAAGCAAGAAAAATCGTGTAAGCATCTAATAGTAAAGTATATTTTGTAATCATAATTTATTAAGTAATTTAAAAATAAACACACTTCTATTTTTTATTTTTTTAATCTTGGTCAACTTCTATTTATTTATTTATTTATTTTTGTCAAACTTCTATTTATTTTAAAGATCCCAATCAACCAAAGAAAAGAAATTAACCCAAAAAAAGAAGGAAAAAACTTCAGCCCATTGAAAGGAGATACTATCCCAAATCAACGATAAGCCCATATAAAACTATATAGTGAAGCTGATGTACCACAAAAGGAACGAAGCCGAAGATGTGAACACCCTTGCCGACCAAAAACAATCTTCAAATCATGCATTTGACTTCTCTGAATTACATATACAATCTTAACTACTGATTGAAAACCAATAGTTTAAAATTTTATAAGATATAAATATCAACATAACAAATTATACACGTATAATAGTTTAAACCATTGATTTTTTTTTAATCAACAAATGAGATTGAGTATTACCCACTAAAGTGCAGCCACACTTTAGATGCCCTTTAGAGAGTTAAATCTTCAAGTCCAATACACAAATAACATAGAAATTCACAAAATCAGCGTATCAAAAAGAGAATAGTCTTCATATGAAACACAGGAAGTGAGGAAAGCGGGAGAGACAAAAAAAAAAAAGGAGTTTGGTCTTTGATGAGGTTTGGTTCATGGGCTGAGGGAAGGACGCATTTTGGAATCGACACTTGCTTAGTACTTTAGGTGCTAAGAATGGAAATACGAAACGGAAACTTTGCCAAGAGAACTCAATGTGAGAAAGGAGAAATAGGACAAAGTAGACTTACAGAGAGGGCTAGAGAAATGGTTGAGCAAAAACTTCCTCCCACAGCCATCTCAAATTAGCTAATGTCATGTATAAAATTATTCTTTAAATATGAGGCTTTCTAACACGACTCATTTGTAAGCCTATATGGGTAGGGTCTACCTCAACAATTTCTCCAGACGGCTAATGATTCAAGGTTGCATGTAATGAGTACTATTAGAATAAGGCAATGGCCAATGCAGTTTATGAAATTGGCTATCAACCACCAATAGAAAATTGACATGTGGATGGTGGGGGGGAAGGGGGGCAATTAATTTTAAAATGAAAAAAAAAACTAAATTACTAGCTTATTGTCTCCCCATTTACCCATCCCAACCAACTCCTCCTTCCTCTTCCCGTCTCTCTCTCTCTCTCTCTCTCTCTCTCTCTCAATCCTCTCTCTCAATCCTTTTCTCTCCATGACCAAAAGCATTCCTCTCTGTACCTGTTATGCCCAAAAAAACACACAAGGAAAATTAACAAAAACGAAAAATTAGAACTCAGATAAATGAAAGAAAGAAAAACTCAACATTCTAACCATTATTGCCATTGCTGAAGCTTTAATCCATCAGCATTCCACAACCCCATTTTCCTCAACCCTCTAAACAGAGCTAGGAGCTTCATGCATGTTGAAAACAAGGCCAAGGCCAAAAGGACTTGGAATCATACACTATCGAAGACACCATCAAGATAGTAAGAGGCAACAACAACAATGAAAAAACTCATACCTCCCACCTTTCCAGTTGCATAAACTATCAAAATCATTCCTTTTGGGGATTAAACTCAATTGAACAGTAAAATATCTTCTAGATTGCTTCTTGATTGCAGAAAGTTATTGTCTTTCTTTGTGTTTTCTTTTTCCGTGTTTTGTGTGTGTTTTTAATTTTTTTTTCAGGTTTTCCCCTTTTTTTTTATGCTTTTTGTGCATGAACAATATGAGGGGCTGTGTGTGAGGTGGTACTACATGACTAGAGAGTCCAATGGTGGAAGAAGGTAGTTGCATGGGGCAAAAGAGTTCTTGTTTGATCATTATGACATTCAAAGTGCTCACATCAATAAAGAGAACTCTGCAACAATAAATGGTAAAGAAGATAAACAACAAAGAGGGGAGAGAGAGACAGGACAGGAGGAGGAAGGAGGGGTTGAAAGGGAAGGATAAATGGAAAAAGGGAAAACTAGTAATTTATTTTTTTTCCATTTTAAGATTAACTGGACCCACTATACAAGTTGGTTTTCTATTGGTTGCTAATAGCCAAATGCATGAACTGCATTGACTATCAACTGTAGGTAAGCAATCGCCTTTGCATAAAGGTACCCTGGAACTGCAAGGCATGCTTTACATGGGCAGAAAATTTTCCTTTTAAAGCGAGTTTGTCTTTGAAGTCAATTTTAAAGAGCATGTCCATGATCAGATTAATAAACTGCATTGCAAGCATGAACCACTAAGCGACCTGAGCATAGATACACTCTTTATTTCTCACGTCATAGAGATTAGTTAACTTTGAAGGTTGAAGGGGCTTCCTCTGCTTTACAGTCTACAGCATTCCACTTCAAGGGAAAATGAACCGGCATAAAGACTGTTTCATATTAGTTTCCTTAAAACCTTCCATCATGATACATACCGGGCCATTAAAAGGTTAGTAGTACCTAGCAGACCTCAGATCCAACACAGTTGAAATTAAACTTCAAAGTTAAAATATTGGTCCTTCAAAATTCAGCACCACTTCTTCACTGACAAATTCCTTTCCAAACAATTCACATTATTTTCAACAACCAGTCCCTTCACTCCAATTGAAATGGAAAAAGGAGAAGATAAAAAAAGAGACCAGATTCCAGCAACATCCAGTGAAAGTAGGGGGAAGGTTGCAATGATGCATAATTCAACATGAAACCAGAAAGGAAAAGACACATTAGTTAACCAGCCATGGGATGGTTAGAAATATACTCAATAGCAAGATGACAAGAGTCAATTTTATCTGCCTCCTTGTCAGGGATCTCCAGCTTGAACTCCTCTTCTAGTGCCATCACAATTTCCACATTGTCCAAGCTATCCAAACCCAAATCCTTTTGGAAGTGTACATCTGGAGTCACCTGATAAGCAGGACAAACCACAAAGCCCAAAGTATTATCTACAATGCTTACAATTTACAAGAGTGTGGCATGACCAACTATGCGAAAAACGGAAAAATAAGGATCAAAATCAAATTAACAAGAACATTAGCAGCGTTTTGTAAGAGAACAAGAAAGCACAAGTTCACACAGAAATCCCTCCCAATATTATTTAGAAATGACATAATGTTGCATTAAGCATTAATTCCTCAAGCCCTCCAGAGGGTGGACATGAACAGAATAAGCTATTTGATAACTTATGTGCTTAGAAGATGTTTGTAAACAATTATGGAAGTCTCCCAGACAAAATTGAATTTCTTTGAGAAAGAACACGAACATAAATGGTTCATACTCTTTTATGTTACAAGCATATCTGCTTTCAGGTAGAAGTATTCAATATGATATGCAAATACAATGATTTTTTCAAAAAACATAGGACACAGGCGAAGTGATATATATTGAATCAAATATTTACATTTATACATGCAAAAAAATTAATTTTATGCACCAAAATTTTTTTAATGTCTTGTCTGATTCCAGAAACGTTTTTTAAGTCCAAAAAGTTCAGGCCCAATTGGGGGTGAAAGAGGGAAAAGAGAAATGCATCAAAACAAGTTTCTTCAGTCCTTTGCTCCCTTGCATATAATAAGGCAGAATGGCTTTATAAAAACGAGAGCCTTTCGAATTGTGAATGTTATTTTCCACATGTTGATCATGTGCTATCAACAACAATCAAATGAGGGGTATTCAAAAGTTTGTTTTCTGAAATTTTAGGAAATTATGCTTTATTCAATGATGGAAATCCAAAATGCCTTCATGGTCAATATTTTGAAATAAAAACCACAGTAGAATAAAATTCAAATGTATCAGCATGCACCACAAGGAGTCGAACAAAGTACCTTTCTTTTTTCAATTTTCCAGGAACGATAAATAGCAAGCAACAGTTGCCAACATGAGTCAGCCATATGAATTACAGATTGTTGAGAGAGAACAAGGTATCCTCACCAGAGGAAGCAAAAAGAGAACATGTAATTCCTACGACTAAGAGATTGGCCAAGGGTTAAGTTATGAATTATTAATTATACTTATCAAAAAAAAATTGCTCATTAAAATATAATTACATTTACAAGTAAAGAGGAAAGCAAGGCAAGGAAGAGCAAAGTAAAGTATCTACATATATGTACCATAAAGAAAAGTATCCAGTATCCATATATGAATAAATTTATTTTATCAGCCTCTCTCCATTTAAAAAACAACCTCGCCTTTTATGGAGGTAATATCCTCATGGACTGGGTCACCTGTTTAAGAAGACATTGAAGGAAGTTGTGATCAAAATACAACAGGAACAAATAGTTTGAGCTCCACTGTGCCCAAGTACCATCTAGATTTTTCTACAACAATAAATCCATCTGAGTTGAATAATATCTGATCCAAAAACTACAGCAGAATTCCCTCTTTCACTAAAGATCTCTCACTAAACAGTCTCTAGTTCTCTACAAGATGGTTATTGGGCTGACTTTGCAATTTTCGGGGCAACCTATTTGGATAGATCAACATAAGAATACCCATTTCTCAATTTTCAGTTTTTCACACTAATTAAGACTACAAACACCACCCAGATGGTTACTGAGGTGAATTTTCAAATTTTGGTAAGATCTTTGATACAAACAGTCAAAAGGTAACCTCCCCCCAAAAAAAAAAGTTGTTATTGGGCTGAATTTCCAAACTTGGGGGAATCCTTTTGGCTGAATCAACAGAAAAACAATTAGGGATACAATTTTATCATTTTTCACACTAGACTCCAAACAACCGAGACAGTTATCGAGGTACATTTTCAAATTTTGGAACGACCCTTCTGGGTAAATCAACAGAACAACCATTCGGGCTACTAATTAGGACTACCAACACCACCCTGACGGTTATGGAGTTACATTTCCAAACTTTGGGCAAACCCCTTCAGCTAAATCAACATAACAAGGATTTGGGATATACCCACCCATTTCATATATTTCACAGTAATCGAGGTTAAAACACTACGCACATGGTTATTGAGTCCCCATTTCTCATTGTTTTGCAATAATGAAGAGTATGAATGAGTGATGGCATAATGAATAAAGAGATATAAAAGGAAAAGAAAAAGAAAGACCTTGGAAGGGTCGACTTTGGGGTAATCTTTGACGACAGCGAGGACCCTCTGGATGACCTCATCTTTGGTGAGATGATCGTCGTGAGAAGACAAGAAGCGCATGGAACCACGCCATGCCCATGCCGGTGCCTGCAATTTCGGTACGCCTTGGAGTGGGACTCGAACGTGGCAGAGGATCGCTGCTCTCAGCGCCATCTCTGTGTGTGTGTGTGTGTGTGAGAGAGAGAGAGAGAGAGAGAGAGAGATAGATGAGTGCTGCCGTGCGGAACTGGGAGCAAAGAAATAGGGCACAGGCTAAGCCTCAGCCCAGGCTCGGCTTCCTGTATACTTTATGTGGTTTGGAAAAATTAGTTATACGTGGTGTTTTGATAGAAATTTACATTTATATAATATAATAGGTAAATTTATTTATATATGGTGTTTATAGAATTTATTTGTGGTAAATTTTGTGTTATTTTCATTTTATAGGAATATTTTGAATTTGCAGGTTCAAATTTTAAATTAATTAAAATCAGATTTTGTATTAATTTTAAATTGATGTGATTGATCTAAATTTCTTTGGTAAATTCTAAATTAATTTTAAATATGATTTAATTGATTGTTTTTGAATTTCCAAAGGAGGATTATCCTGAAAAAAATATATTGTATGATTTTTTCAAAATCCTATATTGATATAAATACAGGTTCAAATCTAATAAGAAAAAAAAAAGACTCTTATGGTTTTTACCTTATAATTTTCAATCTAATCAAGGGTAAAATGCAAAAAAAAAAATATATAAATAAGCAGTGTAATTTTTCAAGAAAATTTCACAAGGTTAGTCTTTAAAATTTAAAATTAAACTTGTAATCCCTAAAAATTTTGATATTAAAACACAATAATTTCTCTGTGTGTTTTTAATTTTTTAAACACCAATAGTCCATTTGGTTTGGAGGAATTTGAGAGGAAGGAAGGAAATTGGAGGGAGGGACTAAAATTTCCCTTGATTGGCTCGGATGAAAATTGTGAAGAAAAACATTAAAAAGTCATGTGCGACCCATTCAAAATTTTTTCCACCCACATATGAACGGAAATTGGGAGAAGTAGCAGCAATATTTTGACATTTTCGACAATACCCCTAACACAACTTGTACTGTGGTCCCCCTGGTGTGAGGCCGGTCTAATAATAGAGGCTAGTGTCCAAACCTCACAGGCCCCCAACTTCTCCATCTTCATGAAGGAGCCGTTGGTCTCCTTGTGCGGCTTCCTCAACGCCATGGTGCACGTGATCTTCGCCGTGATACCTCCTCTTCCTCCTCCCTTATCGCCACCATCTATAGCATCCTCACCACCGACGATGACTTTCTCCCCTTCGTTAGTGCCAAGTGCGACATCATCTATGCAAATGCTTAGTTGAGTGGTTTATGTTTCTCGTGGCTTTCAAGTTTGATTTTAATGTGGGTTTGGCTGAAACTTGATGGCGATGCTTGCAAGATAGTTGGCAGCTATACTGTTTGTGGGAATGGCGATGGTTCTTATTTGATTTGATTTTATTATTCTTTGATAATTTTATCATAGTACATAGAATAGTAGGGACACGGGACTAGCAAACTAGATAGTGAATTGCGTTGAGTTTTTCCTTTTTTGAAAAAAAAAAATTCAATTTAGTTTTACTTATTATAAAAATAAAAATTAAATAAAATGCTAAATTCTTAAAACTAACCCATGATAAAAAAGGGTGGATGATAGATTTGAATAAATTATTTTATTTAAATTAGACTTTTATTTTAAATTTGTTAAATTAAAATAGTTGACATTTCTATTTGATATTAATTAAAAATTTAAATAGAGTTTAGCTATTCGTATTTTAAAAAATTGAAACTTTAAAAGCCAAAAAAAGTGAGTTATTTAAAAGCGTTTGATTCTCCTATTTGAGTTTTGTTGTTTGTAATTTAAAAATAAAAAATTTGTGAGTTATTTAAATATGTATGATTCTTGTTATTTGAGGTTTGATTTAATTAATAAATATTATTTTAAATTTGTTAAATTAAAAATAGTTAACTTTTCTATTTAATATTAATTATAATGACATAAGGGTAAAAATATCATTTGGTATCATTATTTTTTTCCTTTAACTTTTCAACTCAACCAAACAAAAGAAAATAATCATTCTTTTATTTCCTTTTCTTTCATTCTCTTTCAACCAAACATACAAGTAGAAAATAAAAATTCATCCACTTTCTTTCAATTCAATTTTATTTCTTTGCCAAACAAAGCCTAATGAAATTAGACATTAACCTATTAATAGAATGTTAAGTTATGCGTATGCCATTTGAAATGGAATGAAATTTAAAATGACTATTTTGGTAATTAAAATTCACAAAATGAGTAATTTAAATTTTTATTATAAGTCATAAAATGATTTATTTTATCCAATTTTAAATTAAAAAAAAATGAGTGCAATATATTACAAAATAACATCATTTTACTTGCGTCTAATGTTTTAATAGCACATCATTATTATACTATGTCACGTGTATAAGTCCACTAACAAATAACTAATAGAGGGACTAATGTGTATTATTTAAATCTTAAAGGACGATTAATTTCTTTTATAAAAAAATAAAATAGTCTGATAGAAAAACTTAAGAGCCAAATAGGTATTCACTCAATAAAATAAAATAAAACACCATCAAAATTTTTTTTTGCATATGGAATTTGAACAGTATATTACATCAATATGGTGTTTTGGGAAAAAATTACACAATATAATTTTTTAGATATAGAATCTCCTTTGATAGATTCAAAATTTGAATAAAGGATTAGAATAATGAAAATAACACAAAATCTAAAGGCGGATTCTATAAACAATATATAAGTAAATTTATCTGTTATTATCAAATAAGTGTAAATCATATCAAAACACTATATATAAATTATTTTTCCTCGAACCGGTTAAAATGGCATCAAATCCAGTTCTTGTCTCACTATTGTAGTACTTCACCCCCATAAACTTCAGGGTGGGTTAATTTTAGGTCGCATCTAAATTACTCATAGTTAACAGTGAATTATGCGGTGATTTTCACCATCTTTCAAACTACCACTGTCTGTTTACGTTTAACCATTAAATTTTCTTTTAGTGATTTACATTTATATATATAGAAAAAAATAACAGTTTAAATTTAAAAATAATTATATAAAATTATAAAATAAGCTTATCATTTTTTAAGTAAGTTAATTTTGATGCACTATTAATGTAAAAAAATTTACATTATTATACAATTATAAGACTTTTAAAGTAGAAATTAGTTGGATCAAACACTTTTTTTAATATGACAATATATAATTAGATATTTATATAAAAAAATTTCACATTAAAAGTACGTAAAAACTTAGTATTACTAAACTATCTCACCTGAAATCCTAATTAATACTAGTATGATTTGTCCTTTTCTTACCAAAAACAATTGAAGTTTTAATTTTTTTTTTTTTTCACGCTAGGTTGCGATGGGACTTGATTACAATGGTTTATATTGTAAGGACTTGGTTAAAATTTTATAAATTATAAAATCTAATTGAAAATTGAGTAAATCTACATAGACTTTTATATTTATTAAATATTTTAAAAAAATAAATTAAAATTTTTATTTGGCCATTTATTTGTCTTTTTTATTAATTTTGATTTTTATTCATAAAACTGCAATTTCACGTTGCTTTTGAATTTTTGTTTGAATGTAGTTCAAAAACATTATGAATTATATTGTTATGGGCCTATTAAGTGGGAAAGAACATCCCTCAAAATGTATAGACTTTTTTTCCCTTGAGAAGAGGATGGAGTATAATATTGAAAGAAGGTTGAGGTTTGGTGTTCTTTTGACAAACTTTAAGAGTAATTTTTGCATTTTACCCTTTAATCTATGGTGCAAAAATTTCAAACCGTTTTGCTTGCTCATTTATGTTAGTTTTTTTAAAATGTAATTTTTAGTTTTTAAAGTGTTGTAAATTTTAATTTTAGTTTTTATCATTTTTTATTTGATTTTGTTTTTTTTTGAAAAATCTCTATTTGGTTATAACTTAGAAGTCATCCTTATAAAATATCAAATTACATTAATAACTCTTAAAAAACTATACAAACAACTAATCAGTCACACTTTTAGAGGGTGCTTAAATCAAACAATCAAATGTCTTATCTATAGATCAAACCTTCTATGAGATTTCAACTATCTTTCGATATAGGACTTTGATTAAGTTACTACATCTATATCTAACAAATATTTATAAATGTATTAACCAATGCTTAAAAAACTTAAAAAATAAATATGATGAAATATAAATAAAAGATATATAAAAATAAATCATTCTCCTTTTCTCTCAAGACGAGTTTTTTTTTTTTAATGTTTTGTCCATCTTTGACAAAGTGGATGCATTTTGAATGTGTTTGGAATGAGAAAAAATGGAAATAAATTGATTTGTAAATCAAATCATTTATTTGTAATTGATAAAAATTAAGAAGAGAAATGATTTGTAATTCTTTCAAATTTTATTCTTTTAATTTGTAAATTATTTAGCTTTTTTTTATAGGATTTGAATGGAAATGGATTTATTTTAAAACTTACACATAAATCAAATAAAATCATTTCCAATTCTGGTCATTCCAAACACAATCTATCTATTTTAAACATAAAAATAGAATTTTAAATAAATTCATTTCCTATTTTATTTAATTATTCCAAACATAAATATTTAACTTAAAAATCAAATCAATCATTTCAAATCAAATAAATTCATTTCCTCATTTTAATAATTCCAAACCCTGCCTTCAAGATTTAATTATCTTTCTTGATGAAGGAACTTTTAAAGAATGAGAACATATGGTTTTGTTTGGTTTGAATTTCCAGTTTTTATTTTCAATTTTTCAATTTTCAGGATTTTATGAAGAAAATACTGAAAATTAGAAATAAGAACTAAAAACTGAAATTTATAGTTTTCAGAATTTTTAATATTTCATTTATAAAAGTTGAAAGATTGAAAATAAAAACTAAAAATTAAAAATTCAAACCAAACAATACCCTAAATTTGCCACAAACTGAACAGCTCCACTACATGAGATATATTTGAGAATACGATGGAGATGTTTCGTGTAGGTAAAGAATAACTCTATATTTAGTAAATTTCTCAATCTTACATGACATGTGCAAACTATTATCATAAGTTGATACCTTAAACTAGAGATAATCAATTGATACCTCCAGAGTATAGATTGTTTCTATATGTTGCATAGTTTTTCCATAAAATAACAAAGTCATTTTTTTTTCGAGTTGCTTAAAAGTTTGGCTTTTTACTCTTATGAGAAAGATCCTAAATATCTAAACTGTTGGGAAAATCTAAAAGTGCGTTTATTTCATATTTTTACGATAGAAAGTGATTCTTGAGCTATTTTCATCAATTTTTATTTAGAAGTTAAAAACAAATTATTTTAAGTAATTTTAGCAGTTTTTAATTTTTGAGTAGGAGTTAATATAAATAGCTTTTATAAAAAGTGAATTTTTTAGTCAAAAAAATATTTTTTTAAAAAATAAGAACCAAACACACATTAAATCAATTTGATAACTCACAATTTTCATTTTAATTATCATATTCATATTTTCATGTATTTGACATAGCAACCATCATAAAGAGAATTGTGAATTGAGTTATGATTGCAATGTTGCTTATCTTGCTATCAAGGCCTTGGTTTTCTATACGCCCTTATTTGCCAATCCTTATCATAAGTGCATCTTTGGTAAAATTTAATTTTGGTATAAAACATATTTTCAGGAAAAAAATGTTTTTAATGTAATTGGACATATTTGATAGTTGTAAATAAACATGGTTCTGATCTTCAGCTTATTATATTCATATTGATTTTTTTACAAAAAGTTCATTATTTTTTAACATTTTAATTTTAACTGTAAGTTGATTATTAAGTTATAGTAATTTTATCATGTTAACACAAAATACCAAATATCATATAATATTTTATATTTCTTTTAATATTTTATTATATAGAAATTATATAAACATTAATTATAAAATGAGTTTAAATATTTTTTCCATAAAAATAAAAGAATTTTAATTTTGTTCCATGAAATTTTTTGTTTGGTTCAATCCAAACATTGATAGAACTGCTTACTTTTAGTCTACGTCACTTATATTTGTTGATTGCTATATAAGATTGAATGATTTGATTTTTTATTAGCTACTTTGGCATTTAATTTAGACAGTTTAATAATAGGGCACTAAACCAAATTGTTTTAAAGATCTTTAAACCAATATGAAACAAAATTTTTTAGGAACCAAAATCAAAATTTTTTTTATTTATATCTGATCCAAACATCCCCTAAACTAACTTTATAAGCACAACAATCACAAAAAGCTAGAAGATGGATATTCTTCAGAAAAAAAAATGAGAAGATGGATATTCCCAAAACTAAAGTCATAAACGTCATTCTATTTTCTTTTTCCATATAATTCTCTTGTTATGTAAAAAAAAAAAATTAATTTAAATTCTTTTGGTTAATTAGATCACGTCAAAAAGGTCAAAAGAAAATTAAAAAAAGAAAGTTAATAAAGATTAAAGATGTGCAGGTGCTGTATCGAAAAACAGATGTGCACGTGTGAGGAGTCTGAGGCCGTAAAGTGCGGGATCAGCTAACAGAAGTGTCGCCGCCTTTTCTTCATCTGCTTCCTCTATTGATTGAACCAAACGCGTTGACCTGATGATGTTATTATTGTTACTGAGTTATTGTTATGTACCCACCACAACTTTTGAATCCTATTCGATTTCATCTCATGACAACAAAAGTGACACAAAGCAAATTTGTGGTTGGTCACCACTCTTCCCATCAATAAATAAATACCCTCTCGCTTCAAAATTAAAACTCTCGTCTCTCTCTTCTCTCTCTCGAGTTAGTTCTCGCAGTCATTGGAGTTAAGAGGGCCAAACCGAAAAGCTTCGTTGCTTCTCAACAACATGACGGGTACCTTATTTTCTGAAGTTTCATCTCAGTTATTTTGATTCCGTTCCTTGTAGATAATGAAAAAATAAGACATGGCTTTTGTATTTTTCAAGCATGGTTTTAAGTTATTAGGTTCATTGACATTTACATTTTTTTTTCCTTTTGGGTCTGGTGATTGTGGCCTGGTTTTTGAGTTGAGCTAGTAAGGGAAAAGGGTATGCCAAATTTTTCATTGGTTTTGAGTTCTGTGAAGCTTTGATTGTTCCCAAGGATTTGATCTTTAGATAGGGCCTGCTGCGCCAATAATTTTTGTTTATATATATGTTTTTAGGTTTTTTTGTTGTTGCTTATGATGTTTTGACATCAAAATAGTCTAAAGTTTCTGTTACTTAGGACCAATTTGATGTCCCTGCAGCCTGCTAGACAGAAGTTATCGTTTGAGGACCAATTGGATATCATTAATCTGACCAAATTAATGCTTTGAAAATCTCCAGGGGACCAAGTTAAGAGTTTAATCTATAATATAATCAATTTAAAATATTTTATTGAGTCTATCTTTACCAGAATATAATTTTACTTCTCAATCATACTCATATCTAAAACCGATCACCATTCTTGAATGAACTTTGATATGCCTATACTCAAATACTCATACTCATTTAAATGCAGAAATCTTGCAGAAATACTTATTTATTGGGCTTTTTATTTTTTAGTTTTTCATTTCCTATTCTTTCTATGTTCATATGGCTAGTTTTCAGTTATTAAAAGAGGACACTAACTTTAATGTTACATCCAATTGCAGATAATGAAGAGCCGATGATTGTGGACGGAACCATTTCTGAATTACCATTGAGTAAATACAAGCGTTGGCAATGGTGGTTTCTGGTGGCACTCAGCATATTCTTTGTGATTGTGGGCCAAGCTGCTGCAGTTCTGCTTGGAAGATTTTATTATGATCAGGGTGGAAATAGTAAATGGATGGCCACTTTAGTCCAGACTGCTGCCTTCCCAGTATTGTACATTCCATTCTTGACAATTCCTTCACCTCCAGAAGTTTCAACTTCTTTTGCTCCACCTTCCATCCAAGTTATTGCTCTGATATATTTTGTTCTGGGAGTCATAATTGCTGCTGACAACATGATGTATTCCATTGGACTCTTATACCTCTCTGCATCTACTTATTCACTGATTTGTGCCTCCCAATTAGCTTTCAATGCAGTTTTCTCGTATTTTATCAATTCTCAGAAGTTCACTGCTTTGATTATAAACTCTGCAGTGGTTCTCTCCTTATCTTCTGCACTCCTTGCTGTTAATGAAGACGCGGCAGAACCATCCGGTGTCTCCAAGGGAAAATACATTATTGGTTTCCTCTGCACCTTTGGAGCTTCTGCAGTTTACTCCCTTTGCTCTCCCTCATGCAACTGTCCTTTCAGAAGGTTCTGAAAGGGAAACATTTTCTGTAGTTTTGGAAATGCAAATCTACACATCGCTTGTTGCCACTTGTGCTTCCACCATAGGCCTGTTTGCGAGTGGGGAGTGGCATAGCTTGCATGGAGAAATGGAGAGTTTTGGGAAAGGACAAGTTGCTTATGTAATGACTTTGGTTTGGACTGCAGTGGCCTGGCAGGTTTGTTCTGTTGGTGTTGTTGGCCTTATCTTCTTGGTGTCTTCCCTCTACTCTAATGTCATCAGTACTGTCTCTTTGGCTGTGACTCCTCTTGCTTCTCTTGTAGTTTTTCATGATAAGATGAATGGGGTAAAAATAATTTCTATGCTTTTAGCTCTCTGGGGTTTTGCCTCTTACATCTATCAGAATTATCTTGATGATTCGAAAGCAAGAAGAAGACGAGCTGTTGAATCCAAATCCCGCAATGATTCTTCATGTTGAGACCATTCAATTTGGCAATATTAAGTGAATACTTGAATACCCTTGATTTTGTTTTGGGCTTTTGGCTTTGAATCCCTTCACTGCGGCATCTGCTTGCTTTAGTTTTTGTTTCATCCTTCAGACTTGATAGAACTAGTGAGCTAGTAAGATCATGTGGCTCTTGGCCATTCTGGATATTTATCTGTATATCATTTGGCATCGTTATAAATGTAAAGGTTGTTGGCGCTTTAGACTTGCTGAGAACCAATGCTCTTTTGTGATCATTTAACTTCTAACCGATTTGGTCTGAAGTATTCGTTACTGAGAGTCAATCTTCGATCGGGTGATAGTTGGGAGTATTGAGATTGTAGTCCTTTGAAGTTTTCTTCGTTTCGTCTGTTTTGTTTCTGAATTTAAATTTGATCAATAACTCATTGCAAAACTTGTTTAATTCCATTATTCAATTCTGTATAGCTGAATCATTAAACAAATTCCTTTACTGTACCTCCTAAGCGAGCGAGCGAGCGAGCGAGCGAATTGCACAAGTGAACACAGCAAGTGAGGTCCATGAATTCTTAGTATATCTCATGTTGCCAACTCATTATTAATCATCATCTTTTTGTCATGATAATTGCAAGATGTTAAAGAGTTGAAGAATTCAAGTTGAACTTTACTACTAGAAGATTCTATGCTATATTGTATGAAGTAGAATTTAAATTGAATTTGTATTCTTATAATCACTTATTTGACTAGTCAAAAGAAGAGTTACAATTGAAATTTAACTTTTGTATGCATGGACAAATGCAAGTTGTACATGTTGATAGTTTAGTTGTTATTTCCTTATAGATTAAACAATATTTTATTATTATTATATTGTAACAATTTGCCCAAAAAAAGGCCACCCCATGTATCATATTGTGTAATAATAGGTGTGATATGAATTGAAGTGAGTTTGTGAATATTAATCTCCTCTTCCTTACTCCTATGATGTGCCATTGTGCTTAGAAAGTGAGAGAAAAAATATTAGGGTTCTATTTAGTTTAGTTTTCAAATTTTCAAATTTCATTTTCAATTTTCAGTTTCCTAAATTTTGTAAAGAAAAATTGAAAATTTCAAAACTACAAATTCTAGTTTTCAGTATTTCTTCACAAAATCCTGAAAGTGAAAATGAAAATGAAAATTGAAAACTGAAACCACATAGGCTCTTAGCATTTTGTGAGAGAAATCTTGGGGTGAGTAAATCTTTGATATCATCTCATAAGTTTCAATTCTCATCACCAGCATATATAACTTAAGTGAATTCCTTCAACCTACATCCATCCATACTTGTCACCTGCCTTTATGTGTATAATAAAATGAGGGTTTTGCTAACCAATGCCTTAAGAAAATAAGTTAAGAGTTTTATAATGGTATGTTTCATTGGGAAGGTGTATTTTTTCAAGTTTCAAGGTGTAAGATTCATTACCAAATTTTTATAGTTACTTTTATTGGAAACCTTAACCTTAGATAAACCCATAAAACAATATCATCATGTATAGATTCGATTCTAACAATAATTATGAAATCCCTGGCTTCGTTTGTCCTTTCATTCCAATTTTAATATTTTGATTTGGCATGTCATATTGATAATCCTATATATCATATTTTGACTATTTTTTTGTTGTTAGGTATATTTACAATAATTCGGGCAATTTTTTTTCGTTCTCCAAATGAGCTCTTTTTTCTATGACAAGGAAGGCCATTATAGTAATGTAGAATTTTCGATCTCCGAATGACCATAATTTTTTGTACCAAAATTGCATACACTATGTTAGAATAGTGGACTTCATCATTGAATAAAAGAACTCATTCAAAGAATGAAAATTTTTTTGCCTGAACTATGAAAGATATACCTAAACAAATAGAAAATGGTCAAAAAATCACAAAACTGTAGAATTTTGGCACGAAACTCCATCCCTTGTGTTTGTATAGTGGTCTTCTTCATCTTGCCAAAAATGAGCTCATTCAGATAACGAAAATTTTTGGCACAAAATATTGCAGATACACATAAACGACAAAAATATAGTCCAAATACCACGAAAGGAGCGGCATTTAAGAAAATAGTCAAAATATCACGAAAATAGCCAAATTTTGGCACGAACTGCATCCCTTGCGTTAGAGTAGTGGTCTTCCTCATCATGCCAAGAACAAGCTCATTAGGAGAACGAAATAATTTTTGCCTTTAATACAATAGATATACCTAAACGATAACAATATAGTCAAAATACCATGAAATTCGCAAAATTTTCGAACAAAACTACATGCCTTGCATTATAATAGTGGTCTTCCTCATCATGCTTAAAATTATCTCGTTCATAGAACGAAAAAACTTAAGCCTAAAATACTATAGAAATACCTAAACGATAAGAATATAGTCAAAATACTATGAAAGTAGCGGCATTTAAGAAAATATTTAAAATACCACGAAAATAGCATAATTTGGGCACGAATTACATACCTTGCGTTAGAATAGTGGTCTTGATCATGAACCAAAAATGTGTTAATTGGGAGAACAAAAAAATTTCGCTCGAATTATACCTGAACAACAAGAAAATAGTTAAAATACCACAAAACGCTAAATTTTGGCAAAAAAAATTGCATCTCTTCTGTTAGAATAGTAGTCTTTCTCATTATGCTAAAAAGGAGCTCATTCAAAAACGAAAAAAAATTTGCCCTTAATATTGGATAAAGATGTCAAAATGAGCTGGGTTCGGGTAATTTTCGGCAAAATTGCCATTTTTAATGGGCTAGTTAAAGTTTTGAGCCTCCTAAAAAATTCAGCCCACCTAACCCACCATTGCTAAGCAGGTTGAGGCGAGCTTGGCCCACAAGCCAAGTCATTTTTTCTAGAAAAAATTCACAATTTATTGATAAAAAAGTAAGAACTTTGTAACCCAAAAAAGAAAAAAGTAAGAAATCCATACACTCATTAACACATTAACATTGCACATTTGAGACTTTTCACTTAAAGTTAAAACTTAAAAATAAAACAATGTTATAGCTTACAAACAATACTATTAATAATAACGGTTTTAGTCAAAGTTAGTGTATAGTTGTTATGGACCTTAAAAAATTATGTATACATAAATAAAAAAAAATTTAATTTTTTTAAAAATTCATCTAAACATTTAAAAATATTTTTTTTGGAATTTTTTATTTTTTGACGGTAACTTTCCAACCACAACCCTCCCTAAAATTGGCTAGGCTAATTTTTAACCCATTTTATAATGACGGCTTAGCCGCCTTGCCCTTTTTTGCGGGCTTTTGACAAGGTGGGCCTAAATAAGGTGACAACCATTTTAACACCTCTATCCTGGAGATATACCTAACGATAAGAATATATCAAAATACCATGAAAGTAGCAAAATTTTCGCAAGAAACTACATTCCCTGCATTAGAATAGTGGTCTTCTTTATCATGCTAAAAATGATCCCATTCAAGAATGAAAACATTTTCGCTCAATTTAGTGTAGATATGCCTAAAATACAAGAAAATAAGTCAAAATACAACAAATATCATAAAATTTTGGCACAGAAACTACATCTATTGCATTAGAATAATAGTTTTCCTCATCATATCAAAAACGATCTCATTCATATAATGAAAAAATTTTAGCCCAAAATATTGTAGATATTTCTAGACAATAATAATATATTCAAAATACAGAAAAGTTGAGGCATTTAAGAAAATAGTCATAATACCTAAAAAAAAGGCAATATTTAGACATAAAATTGCATACATTACATTAGAATAATGGTCTTCATCATCGTACAAAAAATTAATGTATTTGGAAAATAATATTTTTGCTTGAATGACTTTAGATATACCTGAACAACAAAAAATAGTCAAAATAACATGAAAATGTCTAAATTTTGGCACAAAATTGCATACCTACGTTAGAATAGTTGTCTTCCACATTATGCCAAAAATGAGCTCATTCTAAGAACAAAAAAAACTTTTCACCTGAATTATGGTAGATATACCATTACAACAAGACAATGGACAAAATACCATGAAAACTGGAGAATTTTGCCACAAAGCTACATTCCCTGTTTTAGAATAGTCATTCTTCCTCATCACGCCAAAAATGAGTTTATTTGAGAAATGAATAAATTTTAGTCTAAAATACTATAGATATACTTGAACGACAAAAATATAGTCAAAATACTATGAAAGTAGTGGCATTTAAGAAATTAGTTAAAATATCAAGAAATGCATAATTTTCACACAAAATTGTATCCCTTACATTAGAATAGTGGTCCTCCTCACCATTCAAAAAATAAACTCATTTGAACAACAAAATAATGTTCGCCTTTAATCCGTGGATATATGTACACGATAAGAACATATCAAAATACCACAAAAGTAGCAAAATTTTTGCACAAAATTGCATGCCTTGTAGTAGAATAGTGGTCTCTCTCATCATGCCAATAATCATCTCATTCATTGAATGAAAAAATTTTAGCCTATAGAACTGTAGATATACCTAAAGTACAAGAATATGGTCAAAATACCATAAAAGTAGTGACACTTAAGAAAATTGTCAAAATACCATGAAAATAGTAGAATTTTGGCACGAAATTGCATACCTTGCGTTAGAATAATGTCTCATCGCACCAAAAATGAGGTCAATTGGAGAACAACAAATTTTTCGCCAAATTACTCTAGATATACCGAAATGACAAGAAAATAGTCAAAATACGATAAAACAATAGAATTTTGGCACAAAATTGAATCCCTTGTGTTAGAATGGTGGTCTTCTTCAACAAGCCAAAAATTATCTCATTCGTAGAATGAAAAAACTTTAGCCCAAAATACTATAGATGTACCTAAATGATAAGAATATAGTCGAAATATCATGAAAGTAACGGCACTTAAGAAAATCATGAAAGTACCATAAAAGTAGAGTACTTTGGCACGAAATTACATGCACTTTATTAGAATAGTCACTACAAAAATTTATTTGAATTGTGAGGGTGAAATTAGGCAGTTCCTTAAATCCACCACAATATGCCGTAAATTATGGCGGTTTTATTGACCACCATAATTTTAGTGAAAGAAATGGTGGTTGGGATAAATTATGGTGTTAAGAACAGCCTTATTTACCATTACTATTTTTATGTCTTTTTTTTACTATTTTTAATAAAATAATAAAAAAAACCATTCCCTCTCTTTAAACTTCAAGCTAGTTACAAATAGATACCTTAACTTTTAAATCTTCTAATTAGATGCTTAAACTACACTAATCCTAAAAATTAGTCATTTTATTCAATTTTGCGTTTAGCTAGATAGGTGACGTAGTAAAATATCTAATGATACATGTAACAATTTCGTTTAAGTCTTATGATCCAAGGTTGAGCAAAAATAAGAACATAAAAAATGTGCCAAAAGGTATCAATGAGGAACAATGGGCTTTATTTGTAGATTACACTTGAAGCCTTCCACTAAGGTACTCGCTTTATTACTAATTGTAAATAAATTGCTATTAAATTGTTGAAGCTTATATACTTTCATTTGTAGGAGCTTTGCAATAGAAATCAAGTGACTCGCGTAAACAAACCATTCCACATACTGTTAGTGCGAAGAGTTTGGCATGGAGAAGAGCTTAATTGGTAGTTAAATGATTTTATCCTAGGTTATAATTTGCATATTGTGTACTACTATTGAATCATTGATTTTTACCTCATGTTAAAAATTATTAGATGGATGAGATTGGAAGAGAGGTTGGTCGAGGTGAGTGGAAGTTGACCCACAAAAAAGGATGGAAACTACATAAATAAGGAGGCAAAAGAGATAACGGTAAATATAATTATTATTATCTAATTTGTCACAGATAAAAATTTATTGTTATTTTCAAACTATTCTCCTTTTTGGTGATTCATGTAATAGAAAATTGATGATCATATGAGTCAAAAAATGGATTTGAGATTTCTCCAACTGATGCAATTGGAGAGGTTTTTGGAAAAGAATATCCTGGGCGTATTTGAGGATTGGGCATGGGAGTGGTTCCTCCTTGACCTTCAAACGTATCAAAACTCATATTGGCAATATGAACATGGGTTCATGTAGTGCTAGTAATCCTCTTAAGAAGTTAAGCAAAAGTTGGTTACAATGGAATCACAAATTCAAGCATTGTGTGCCTATATAGCTATGAAGGAAGGAGGACGAATGCTGAGGAGTTAAGCAACATTATTCCTGATCTTACTTCAAGGTATATAAAATATTGTAGCATTTTATATAAATCATGTTGTCTTTATTGTCAATTTATTTGTACTTTCTGCTTGCAAAGGTTGTTTCTTTTGAATTTTTCATTTACTATTTGAGCCTTATATTACTTTATATATCTTTATCAGGACACCTGATATAGATAGTGTGGCCTGAATCACCCAATGATATAAGAAGATAATTGGATGGAAGCAATAATAATCAGCAACTAATCACAGAGTCCATATGCATGATCTTTTTATTAATTCCTAGTATGACTAGTGTACTACTTGGAATGATTACTTTCTTTTTAGACTTATACTCAAGTAATGCATTTTTCTATTGGATATCATATTATCATGCTTATATCATATGTATTTTTATTTTCATGTGAAATTTACAATTAGAAAAATAATAGCTAATAGGGTTCCATATTGGATTAAAAATTTGATATAAATTTGACAAAAATTTTAACTCAAGGTGGTTCTAATCTTTATACTAAAACTGACAATGTTTTGAGAAATATGGCAGTTTTAACCATCAAAATTCACATGGAAAAAAGTGGCAGTTGACAGACATAAATTTACTAAGAATAATGGCAAGTGACACCACCACATTGTTAAGAGAAAAATGGCGGTTCTCACCCACAATTCACATTGAAAAAACTTCTTGATAACGCCGCAATTTACTAAGAATAATGGCAAGCTACACCAATTATTGTTAAGAAAAAAAGGCAATTCTAACCCGTCAAAATTCACATTGAAAAAAGTGGCGGTTGATAACCGCTACAATTTTGATAATAATAGAGGTGCACAACCGCCATAACGTACCTAAATTATGGCGGTTCTCTAGGTTTATTGTGGCAGATTTTTTAACCGTCGTAATTTACCAAATGACATTGATAATTACGGCGGTTCAAGCGACAAATCTCCAACAAAGGCCATAATTTATTGTTTTTTTTTTCTAGTGAGTGGTCTTCATCATCACACAAAAAATGAACTTATTCGAATAACGAAAATTTTTTCACTTAATTGCTATTGATATACCTAAATGAAAAAAAAATCAAAATACCAAAAAGCGCAGAATTTTTGCACGAAACTAGATCCCCTATGTTAGAATAGTGGTCTTCCTTATCGTTCCAAAAATGAGCTCACTAGGAGAATGACAAAATTTTAGTCAAAAGTCCTGTAGCTATGCCTAAACGCAAAAATATAGTCAAAATACTATGAAAGTAGAGACATTTAACAAAATGGTCAACATACATCGAAAGAATTTTAATATTGTAGATAAATCTAAATGATAGGAATACAGTCAAAATACAATGAAAGTATTAGAATTTTCACAGAATTACTTTAGATATACCTAAAGGACCAAAATAGTCAAAATTCCATGAAAAATGCAAAATTTTTGGCATGAAATTGCATACGCTATGTTAGAATAGTTGTCTTCCTCATCATGCTAAAAATGGGCTCATTAAAAAAAAAAAAAACTTCACCCAATTTATGGTAGATGTGCCTAAATAAGATAAAATGGTCAAAATTCCACGAAAGTTGTAGAATTTTGGCAGTCTACATCCCTCTTGTTAGAATGAAGGTTTTCCTAATCATGCCAAAAATGAGCTTATTCAGGGAATAAAAAATTTTAACTCAAAATCCTGTAGATATACCTAAATGACCAAAATATATTCAAAATACCATGAAAGTAGCGGCATTTAATAGAATAGGCAAAATACCATGATAGTAGTAGAATTTTAGCAACAAATTGCATCTCTTCATTATAATAGTGGATTCATCATCATGCCAAAGATAAAATCATTTGAAGAACAAAATAATATACACCCTTAATATCTTATATATACCTAAACAATAGAAATATATCAAAATACCATGAAGCAGCATAAGTTTTGCAAGAATATGCATGCCTACATTAGAATAATGGGTATCCTCATCATGCAATGAAAGTAGTGGCATTTAAAAAAGTAGCCAAAATACAATGAAAAAGGCAGAATTTTGGCAGAAGATAGCATACTTTGCATTAGAAGTGTGATCTTAATCATCGTACCAAAAAATGAGCTCATTCAGAACGAATTTTTTTTTCTTGAATTCCTATTAATATACCTAAATGAAAAGAAAATATCCAAAATGCCACCAGGGTAGAATTTTGTCGAAGCTGCATCCCTTGCATTAGAATAATGGTATTCTTTGTCATGCTAAAAAAGATATCATTTGTAGAATGAAAAAATTTTAGCTCAAAATACTGTAGATATAACTAAACGACAAGAATATAATCAAAATATCAAGAAAATAGCAGCATTTAAGAAAATTATCAAAATACCATAAACATAGCAGCATTTTGGCAAGGAATTGCATATATTGTGTTAGAATACTGGTATTCATCATCATAAAAAAATGAATTTAATTGAAGAATGAAATTTTTTTTGCCTGACTTACTTTTTATATACCTAAACGACAAAAAATAGTAAAATTACGACTAAGATTGAAGAATTTTGGCACGAATTGCGTTCCCAATGTTAGAATAGTTGTCCTCCTCATTATGTTAGAATAGTTGTCCTCCTCATTATGCCGAAAAAACTCCATGAAAATTGCAGAATTTTGGCACAAAATTGCATCACCTACGTTGGAATAATGGTCTTCTTCATCATGCAAAAAATGAGCTCATTCAGAGAACGAAAATATTTTAGACCAAAATACTATAAACATACTTGAATGAAAACAATATAATCAAAATAACCGAGAGTTTTAGCATTTAAGAAAATAGCCAAAATACTAAGAAAATAATAGAATTTTCAAAGGTAACTGCATCCTATGTTAGAATAGTAGTCTTCCTCATCATGCAAAAAATGAGCTCATTTCGAATACGAAATAATTTCACCTTTAACACTAGATACACCGAAACGATAAGAGTTTAACAAAATACCACAAAAGTAGCAGAATTTTCATATAAACTGCATGCCCCGCATTAGAATCAGTAGTCCAAATCATCATGTCAAAAATTATCTCATTCGAAGAATGAAAAAAATTTGCCTAATTTAGTGTAGATATACCTAAACGAGTAGAAAGTTGTCAACACACCAAAAAATGGTAGAGTTTTGGTTTGAAAATGCATCATTTGCATTAGAATGGTGGTCTTCCTCAACATGCAACAAGGTATCTCATTTGCAGAACAAAAAAATTTATGCCCAAAATATTGTATATATACCAAAACGACAATGGCATAAAAGTAGCAACATTTGAGAAAATAGTCAAAATATCACGAGAATAGCATATTTTAGGCATACAATTGAATACCTTGCATTAGAATAATGGTCTTCATCATCGTACAAAAATAAACTCATTCAGAGAAGAAAAAAGTTTTCACCCAAATTACTATAAATATACCAAAACGATAAGAAAATAGTCAAATTTTCGCAAAACAGCATAATTTTGGCACAAAACTTGTCACGACCCGACTTGGGAATGTAACCGGTACATGAGGAATCTCATCCTTATGTAAACCTTGTGATTTCTAAGTCTTTCTATATGCATATTTAATTTATAAAATCTAGTTCCAAAACATAATTTCATCTTTGATATAAATCTCTAGCTCTTTGGAAATCAAATCATTATAAATACTTTCATAATCAAGCTCTAAATATATATCCTGATACAAAACATATGAGTTGCTCTCAATACCAAATAAACCATAGAAATCATAATCATAAAAATATAAAACATGAAATATCTTAATGGTCAAGGATGCTCGTAATATAAACTGGAGCACTCTATCTCTTACAAAAATACCAAAATGCAACTTCACCCTAAAGTGAAGCTCACCACTGAAATCTCTATTGGGGAGGAGGTGGATGAGAAGGACTAGTAGCAGCTAGCATATCTGTAATGAAAGAAAGGAGATGGTTGAATTTCATATAAAACTCAATGAGTAGGCCATCATCCATAACCTCTCATGGGACAACAAAAAAATTAGAAAAATATTCATATATAATAATCAATATTAGTTAATACAATAGCTTTGAAATAATATTCATAGACTTAAACAAAATAGCTCGAAATCTTATATTCTTTGGTAAATATAAATAACAGTACTCTAATAGAGAAACAAGAATCTCTAGTTCTACACAAATCATGTGACATAACAAAATCTCTAAACTCTGGGGCATCTAACTAGGTCCTATCTTTGATTTCTTTGGCCCTTAGGCGACTGGTATACCAAGATTAACTGAATAACTCGTTAACTCACAGTCTATTTCTCTATAGTTGCCATCTATTCTCTAAATCATAAAAATACTTATTTTCTCTAAAACTCTTCATATACTTATGCCCTACTCTGGAAATCATCATAATATTTCATAAATCTCTAAATATAATCATATCCATACACTACCTCTTTAATAAAATCACTTTAACAATAATGGTCCCATGAGTTTTGAGAAAAACATATATTTCATGCCACAATTTAATGAAATTAACTCTAATGATCAACATAAGGATCATAGGTCTGAACCCACTCACCTGGAAGGGAGGAGGTGATGGTGTCAACACCAACGGAGCTTAGGAGGAGGGATAGCACCAATATCTGCCATTATAGCCACAAAATTAGAGATTAAACTGAAAATCTCTATAGGGCTCTATTCTAACTTTAACAACATTGGGGGAACACTCCCACTTGACAACAATGAGAGAATTAACCAAACCCAATCCAAGATTATGAAGGAATGGAGACATAATCTAACAACATATACATACCTTGATGATTGGGGATTATGGATTGGAGTGAATTTGAGAAAAGAGAGCATAATTGATGGAGGAGGAGAAAGGTTGCGTTCCACTTCAACTGAAGCGAAGAAAGGGTTTATAAAATTGAGGGTTTCAGTGAAACAATGTCGTTCTGTACTATTTCTATCCCACTAATATCGCTATAGTGGTTTATAACCACTATAGTGGTATAGCCACTTTGTGCCCCCGAGATACACTTATGACCGCTATAGTGATCCAAGGCTATGGCGTCTCCAATGACCAAAACTCAAAAATTCGCTCACTGTGACCGCTAGCGGTGTCCCAGTCTCTACATCTTTCTATCATTTTGACATAGAGTTGTCTCAATACTCACTTATTTGTTAATGTCCTCATTTATTTTACTCTCTATTAACTTTAAAACATAAATGTAAATAAGGAAATACCCCCATTTGGATTCAAATAAAATATCAGAAAAAATCAAAATCCCAACAATTCAAAATCTAAATTTTGGATTTTAGTTTAAATCTGAAAATTTTCAAGATTTTTTAAACTTGTGTGCAAAAAACGAAACGTTTAAAGGTTTCATAAAATTCATTAAAAATCACTCTTCAACTTATTTTCCCTCTAGGAACAATTACGAGGACTTTTAATTCCAAGAATGTGGTTTTATCATATAGCCTTCCAAGGAGGTGTAGGATCCCAATTTAGTGAAGTTCAGTCTCGGCGATGGGTCCAGGAACCCTGCTGGAACCTGACTATTGACACGTGTACCTCGAATATCACAAAACTGCATCTCATGCGGTAGAATAGTGGTCTTCCCCATTTTAGCAAAAATGATCTCATTCGCAGAATGAATAAATTTAGCCCAAAATATTGTAGATATACCTCAATGACAAAATATAGTCAAAATATCACAAAAATAGTGGCATTTAAGAAAATAGTCAAAATACCCAAAAAATAGTAGTATTTTGGCACAAAATTCCATATCCTGTGTTAGAATAATGGTCTTCATCATCGTACTAAAAATGAACTTATTCTGAAAATAAAAAAAATTCACCTAAATTACTTCATATATACCTAAATGACAAAAAATATCAAAATTACCACGAAAAATGCAATTTTTTGGCATGAAATTACTTACCCTACGTTTGAAGAGTTGTATTTCTTATTATGTGAAAATGATCTCATTTGTAGAACGAAAAAATTTTCACTCAAATTATGATAGATATGCTCAAACAAGAGAAAATGATCAAAATACCACAAAAGTACATAATTTTGGTACAAAGTTGTATTCCCTATGCTAGAATAGTGGTCCTTCTCATCTTGTAAAAAATAAGCTCATTTGGAGAATGAAATTTTTTTTGCCAAGAATACTGTAGATATACCTAAACGACCAAAATATGGTCAAAACACCACAAAAGTAGCGATATTTAAAAAATAGTCAAAATAACATGAAAATAGCAAAATTTTGGCAGGAAACTACATACCTATGTTAGAATAGAGGCGGTCCTAATCATGCAAAAATGAGCCCATTCTAGAATGAAAAAAGTTTAGCCCAAAATACTCCAGATATAATTAAATGACAAAAATATAGTCAAAATACCACGAAAGTAGTAGAATTTTAGCATGAAACTGTATCACTACAATAGAATGGTTGTATTCCTCATCTTACCAATAATGATCTCATTTGTATGACAAAAAAATTTTAGTCCAAAATATTGTAGATGTACCTAAACGACAAGAACATCATTAAAATACCACAAAACAACAA
This sequence comes from Dalbergia oliveri, assembly GCA_030441495.1. NCBI lineage: Eukaryota > Viridiplantae > Streptophyta > Magnoliopsida > Fabales > Fabaceae > Dalbergia > Dalbergia oliveri. Next base: position 43,829,271 of record JAMLFY010000005.1, read on the forward strand.
AATTTTGGCACGAAACTAATCTCCTATACCAGAATAGTAGTCTTCTTCATTATGGAAAAATGATCTCATTCATAAAATGAAAAAATCTTAGCCCAAAATACTATAGATATATCAAAATGATAAATATATAGTTAAAAAACCATAAAAATAACAGCATTTAAGAAAATAGTCAAAATACCAAAAAATTAGCTGTATTTTGGCATAAAATTCCATATGTTGTGTTAGAGTAGTAGTCATCATCATCGTACCAAAAATGAACTTAATAGGAAAATGAAAAAATTTTCACCTAAATTACTTTAGATATACCTGAAGGACAAAAAATAGTCAAAATTCCATTTAAAAAGTAGATTTTTAGCACAAAAAGTGCATACCCTACTTTAGAATAGCCTTCCTCATCATACTAAAAAATAAGCACATTCAAAAAATGAAAACATTTTTGTAACATCCTCCTTTTTTCATCAAATATTTTATAGAGTAATTTATCATATTCTTGTTAGTTATTTGAGGTGATTATTGTAGAATAACCTAATAGAAATTTATCAAAGAATTAAATATTGATTTATAAATTAAATTATCACTCATATTTCATAGTAACATTTCAACATATATATATATATATATATATATATGAAAGGTAACATGTATAAACATGGTGTATATATCACGATATAATAAATATTATATACTAATGTAATAATTTATAATATTAGTGCACATGTATGTATGAACTTAGAGTGCGATCAAGGTGGCCAAGATTTCCTTGGTGCTCAAGTTTTAAAGCTTGTTGATCAAGTTTCCTTTTTGCTTAAGTTTGTAAGCTTGGTGCTCAAGTCTCTAAACTTGGGGCCCTAGGTTAGAGTCTCTATATAAAGAGGTGATGTGAAGAAGAGTTTGCAAGAGTAGAAGTAGAGTTTTAAGCATTAGCATTCCTAAAAGAAACTAGCATAAGAGAAAGAATCATCTGATGCTTACATTACAGTATTATCTCTACAATAATTTTAAGATAAGGAAGAAGTCTCTTTAAACCATGGCTACATTATTTTCAAAATTAGTTTTATGTATATACAAGTTTAGGAGATTTTATATAGAAATCTCATAAACGATTAGGAGATTTTACATAGAAATCTCATAAAAGTTTAGGAGATTTTTCAAAGAAGTCTAGTAAAAGTTTAGAAGATTTTGAAGAGAAAATCTCATGAGAGTTTAGGAAATTTTTCAGATAAGTTTTGTAAAAGTTTAGAAGATTTTGAAAAGAAAATCTCATAAGAGTTTAGGAGATTTCAAGGAATAATTAGTTTGTTTTACATAGTCTTATAAGTAAATTTATAGTTACATTAGCTATCTTCTATAGTACTCATTTATCTTCAAGATTATCCAGTTAATTATCTTTATAATTGACCTCCAGATTCTTTTGAATTATTATTATGTTATATTAAAATCATTTCTTTCGGCTATCATTTTACTTTATTGTTCATCTACCTTTCATGTTATCTTTTACTAAAGTTGCTATGCTATTTGAATATCTATGCACTTTATTTATTTTAAGTTTAATTATGCAATAACTATATTTTATACATTATATTCCATTTATTCCATTGCTTAATTTTAAGTTTTATTTTAAAGAATTTATTTATAATATTTGAATATTCACGTTTACTCTTAGTTATTTATTTCTATTTATTACTTAAAGATTTTGCATCTCATATTTTGAATTCATGTAACTATACAAGAGAATAATGAAAAGAAATACATTTAAAACTTTACCGCTAAACAAGAAGGCGGAGGGAGAGATGAAAGGTCTTTTATGTTACCTGCCTTGGTTAGTGTAGCGTAAACGTCTTGCTTTGTTGTCACGATGTTAAAGAGTAACACAGAGAATGAAAATTCCCTAAGAGAAGGCCTTCGACAATGTGTGGGACAACCAGATAGGGGAAAGTGAAAGATTAATGCAAAAAGATGATAATCTTAATAAGCTTTGCATGACATGCTTTATCTGGTACATTCTATTTATGCTATGATATTTGATTATATTCTTATAAAGAGATGTGGTCATGTGTACTTTCCCTGTAGATGCGACTGGAACCACTATAGCTCAAAATGCTTTAGAGATTTTCATTCCCTCCTGAGAATTATTTTCAATTCTCATCCTATTTCTGGTGGTTTTAGATTAGCCAAGTAATGCCCGAGAGGAAGACATCTCTTTCAGATTTTATGAGCATTGAAGTTATAAATAATGTGTTTCAAGTTTATTCTGTGTTATATGATAGCTTGGTTTGTAAACTTTATAGTTAAGTACTCTTGTCAGAAAACTTTATTTATACTTAACTAGCATAATGTTAAATGTCATATTTGATTGTCTAAATTTCTAATAATGTCTTTAGAATGAATGAGTGTTACAATTTTTGCCCGATTTACGATAGATATACCTAAAGAAGAGAAAATTGTCAAAATACCATGAAAAGTGCATAATTTTTGCACGAAACTACATCCTCTTGTTAGAATAATGTTCTTCTTCAATCAAAAAATGAGCTCATTTGGAAAATGAAAAGTATTGTAGATATACTTAAATGGCAAAAATATAGTCAAAATACCATGAAAGTAGCAGCATTTAAGAAAATAGTCAAAATACTAGAAAAATAACATAATTTACATATGAAACTGCATCCCTTACATTAGAATAATGGCCTTTTTCATCATGCAAAAAATGAGATCATGTGGAGAACTAGATAATTTTCACCTTTAATATTGTAGATATACCTAAATGATAAAAACAAATTCAAATCACCATGAAAATGCAAAATTTTGGCACGAAATTGTTGTCTTTTATATTATGCTAAAAATGAGCTCATTCAAATAATGAATAAATTTTCACCTGAATTATGGCAAATATACCTAAATAAGAGAAAATGGTCAAAATACAGGAAAAGTGCATGATTTTGACACAGACTACATCCCTTGTGCTAGAGTAGTGGTCTTCCTCATCAAGCAAAAAAAGAACTCATTAGGAGAATGAATTTTTTTAAAAAATGTAGATATATTTAAACGACCAAAATATAGTCAAAATACTATGAAAGTAGCAATGTTTAAAAAAATAGTCAAAATACCCAAAAATACAGAATTTTGGCACGAAATTGCATCCTTGCATTAAAATAGTAGTCTTTCTCATCATGCCAAAATTAAGCTCGTTAGGATAACAAAAATATTTTAGCCCAAAATATTGTAGATATGCCTAAATGAAAAAAATATTATTGGAATACCCCAAAGTAGTGGCAATTAAGAAAATCATAGAATGCCATGAAAATAGCACAATTTTAGTATAAACTTCATCCTCTACGTTAGAATAGTGCTCATTCTCATCATGCCAAAAATGAAGTCAATGGGAAAAAAATAATATTTGCCTTTAGCATTGTAGATATACCTAAACATTAAGAGTATATCAAAATACCACAAAAGTAGTAAAATGTTCACAAAAGTTTGCCTTGCATTTGAATAGTGGTTTTACTCATCATGTGAAAAATGATTTCATTCAGAGAATGATAAAATTTTCTCTCAATTTAAGCATTTGAATAGTGGTTTTACTACTCTCTCTGAAGAATAATGAATGACACCAACTATCTTCTCCACCTGCCTGAGGAATTCCTGGGATCCTCAGTCGTCAAGCAGTTGAAGGTGGGCGGGTCCATCCTCTTGAAACGCTCTAAGGCTAAGTCGTCAGATCTCTGCTGGAGGCGCTGTATAGTCACCTCTAGCTGCCTAGTCATCACATTTGCCAAGTTTGCTACCATCTTCAAAAGCTCTAAGGTGAGCACTGTCACTAGATGCGTCACACCTACGATGACGACGAAGGCGTGAAGGTGTACAGGTGGCATGATAACACCTGTGAAAGGGAGGACATATAACAAGATCATGAGTGCTAAGAAAAGACAAACTTTTACTGAACTTAGACATGACTGACTCTTTCCTAAAGGCCTCAAATAGCATTACATCAATGCAAATGGGCATTACATAGTCATGTCATGTTATTTGTGGACACTTGCTCCAAGTAATATGTAAGGGAACCTATGGCTCTGATACCACTTTGTCACGACCCGCCTAGGGAACGTGACTAGTACGTGAGGGATTGGTTCCCCATGAAAGCCTTTGGTAACGTAACTAACTAATATGTATAATTAAATCAAATATATTCAAAATATCTCAAGTTCAACTATAATTCCATATTCTGAAAATATTTTTAAAACATAAATCTTGAATAAGGAACTACATAAAATCCATAATTTGAGCCGAAGTCAAACGTAATTAAATAAATACTGAAACTTTAAAATAATTAAAATAATATAATACATATCCGGATCCTTCCTACATAATTATTGAGCACTGCTAAACTAACATAACCTATATAAGCTTCACTCCGAAGCGAAGCTTACCAAGAAGCACTATTGGGAAGATCCTATGGTGCAACCGAACCTATAGCCTCTATCTAGGGGAGGAAAAGAGAGGGTGAGTTCATCAAAACTGATGAGTGAGTTTCCACTCACAACCCACATGGGACAACAACAAAAATACATAACATATACATGCAACTGGTGTAAAACATTTTATATATAATTATAGATAATTGTACTAAAAATAATAATTTAACTAATCCATGGCAATAACTAGTAGAGAAATAGGAATTAATCTGTACATAAATATCTGAGCTTATAGCTGAATTGAGTCAAAGGTTAATCTAATGGGCACCTAACTAGGTCCCATAAATGGACACCTCACTAGGCTCCTTCCTGGGTGAGCTAGTCCTTTAGTGGACCACTTGGTACCAAGGTTAACGACCAATCCTGTAGCCATTAACTCGCTAATCTGTTTTTTACTATTTATTGGCTAAAAACTAATAGCAACAAAATTCACTATTCATATAAAATTGGGATTCATGAAATTTTCTAGATGGTAAAACAAATCCAAGTCATACATACAACAAGTATGGTCCCATGAGTTTTCTAAAATAATAATTTATCATGATACTTTAAAACAATAATTTTCTAAAATTTCTATAATCCATAAAGGCATATCTCTTGGCATAAATTATTCTAAAATTTCATAAATAATTCATATAATCTGGGAAAATAATAATAATGACCAAAAGTATGGCCATGAGCTTAAACCCACTTACCGTTAGTAGGGAGTGTACTTCCACTGATAACTTGACCTTGAGAAGTAGGAATGGCACCGATAACTGCCAAACAATATAATGAAAATATAAACAATTTGATTTAATCGCCAAACTGAGTTTGGGATGTTAGGGAGGAAGAATGGTGAGAGAAACCATGCCTCGCAGTACCCAAACTCACAGACTAGATAAAAAAGGAGAACGAATTGGCTAAATTCCATGAAGATCACTTACCAAAGAGATCAATCGAAGAAATTGAGGGGACCACGTTTTCTCTCTATGGAAAAATCTTTGGGTGGCTAGGGTTCTTAGGAAAATATTTGGGAGTATTGTGATATGCAAAAAGATACTAGGAGTATAAAACAAAAAGAAAACCCGACGTCTTGGCCCAGCACCGTGCATTTGATTTTGTAGAGTCTGTATTATATATATATATATATATATATATATATATAAAACGTTATGCCTAACTTTATATATATATATAACAATAATTATAAATAGTAATGTTCTTATGTTGATACTTATGATATTAATAATAATTATTATATTAGTTCACATATAAATAAATTTTATATTTGGGATATTACAACATGTACCTAAACGAAGAGAAAATTGTCAAAAGGGATAAATGCATTTTACCCCTGAACTTTAGGTCATGTGCAATTTATACCTTGACTTTTCAAAACATGCATCGTGACACCCTAAACTTTCCAAACTGCAAAACACCCTCAGTATAATTTTGGCAACCAATGAAAGTAAGATTTATTTGCACTTAATCCCCTGATGTTTCTAATCTATGTAACTCAACATCTTGTCTGTGAATATTATGTGCAATTAACCACCCTGATTTTTTAATTGCGTGCAACTCGACACCTTGCTATGACTTAAAGTTTTGTGCGTTTGAAAAGTAAGGTTTTTTTGCACAGTTTGAAAAGTTCAAGGTGTCATAATACATGGTTTGAAAAGTTATGGTGTAAATTATACATGACCTAAAATTCAAAGGGGTAAAATACATTTAACCCTTGTCAAAATACCACAAAACGCAGAATTTTGACACAAAACTACATCTTCTCGTTTGAATAGTGGTCTTCCTCAACATGCCAAGAATTATCTCAATCACAGAACAAAAAATTTTAGCCCAAAATACAATAGATATAACAAAATGGCAAGGGTATAGTCAAAATGCCATGAAAGTAATGACATTTAAGAAAATAGCCAAAATACCACAAAATAGCATAATTTAGGCACAAAATTGCAAGCCATGCGTTAGAATAATGGTCTTCATCAACGCACCAAAAATAAACTCATTAAGAATGAAAAGTTTTACCTGAATTACTATAGATACACTAAACGACAAGAAAATAGTCAAAATACTATAAAATAGCATAATTTTGGCACGAACTGCATCTTATGCACTAGAATATGGTCTTCTCATTATGCCAAAAATGGTCTCATTCGTAGAACAAAAATATTTTGGCCTAGAATATTGTAGATATATATAAATGACGAAAATATAGTCAAAATACCACGAAGTGTAACATCCCTCCTGCTTTATGGATTGACGACTTGTCCCCACAAACCAACACAGGTCTTTTCAACGTGCTTTGTCCTCACTCACATGCTTCCTGGGAAAATTTCCCAAAGGTCACCCATCCCAAAATTACCCCAAGTCAAGCATGCTTGACTTGAAGTTCTTTCGTGATGGGCTACCAAAAGAAAAATGCATTTTTTTGGCATAGGTAGTACTAATCAATTCATATAAGCCCTCCTAACTGTATAGTCTCATACCTATACAAACTTAGGATCCTTCTTATTTGGGTGTGTAATCAGTTCATTCATGTACCCCTCCGCTTGGAGGCAGGAGCCGCTCCTTGTCCGTGCCTTCTCGCATCGGCGATCACTCTCTGCCTCGTCCCCCGTTACATGCCCGTTACAACCACACCGTGCCTCGATACCTTGTAACATCCCCATGGAACCACAAATCAACATGGGTCTTTTCACGTGCTTGTCCTCACTCACACGCTTCCTGGGAAAGCTTCCATGAGGTCACCCATCACAAAATTACCCAAAGTTAAGCACGCTCACTGGAGTTATTTCGTGATGGGCTACAAAAGAAAGATGCATCTTTTTAGCATAGGTAGTACCAATCAATTCATATAAGCCCTCTTAACTGTATAGTCTCATATACCTATACATACTTATGACCCTTTCATTCGGGTGTGTAATCGGTTCATTCATGTACCTCTCCACTTGGAGCAGGAGCCGCTCCTTGTCCATGCCTTCTCGCATGGCGATCACTCCCTGCATCGTCCTGGGCATTACGTTTACTCCCCTCCTAAAAAGAATTTCGCCCTCGAAATTTGTTACTTGAAAAGCTCGGGATAAAGTGTCTTCATATCCGATTCCAACTCCCATGTGAATTTTCTGTTTCCCTTGTCCCCATGCTACCTTAACTAGAGGTACCGTCTTGGTTCTTAGTTGTTTGACTCTGCTATCTACGATCCTTGTAGGGGTAAGTTAAACGTCATGTCTTTCCTTAATTGTACTTGCTCTGGTTCTAGAACATGACTCGCGAGACTCATATTTTCTTAACTGGGAGACATGAAAGACATTATGAAGGTTAGATAGATTAGGGGTAGGGCTATACGGTATGCTATGTTCTTAACTTAGTTAAGGATCTGAAACAGGCCAAGAAATATGGGGCACAATTTCTTAACTCTCATGGCTCGACCTATGCCTATGGTAGGAGTGATCCTAAGGAACACATGTTCTCCTTCTTGAAATTCTATCGGCTTTTGCCGTTTGTCTGCATAGCTTTTCTGTCGACTTTGAGCAGTGAATTCTACCCTTGATTCTCTTGATTTGTTTCGTTGTTTCCCTCAAGATGTCGGGTCCTAGTAGGCTTCGCTCTCTCGGCTCGTACCAACACAAAGGTGATGGGCATTTTCTCCCATATAGGGCTTCATATGGTGCCATGCCGATGCTTGCATGATAACTGTTGTTAGACACAAACTCAATCAATGGAAGGTACTTGTCCCAACTCCCTTTCTGTCAAGACACATGCCCTTAGCATATCTTCTCCTGTCTAGATAGTCCTCTTGGATTGTCCATCCGTTTGAGGGTGGTAAGCTGTGCTTAGGCACAGCCTTAATCCAAACGCCTTTGAAAGCCTCCCCAAACCGTGATAAATTGCGGATCTCGATTCCGAAATTATTGTTGATGGTACTCCATGCAATCTTACAATCTCTTGGATATATAATTGAGCCAGCCTATCTAAGGAGTAAGTTACCTTTATAGGTAGGAAGTGGGCCGACTTGGTCAGTCGATCCACTATTACCCATATGGCATCATGACCAGCTTGGGTCCTTGGTAGTCCAGTTACAAAATCCATGGAGATACTATCTCACTTCCACTACGGGATTGACAGAGGCTGTAATATTCCAGAGGGCTTTTGGTGCTTAACCTTCACCTTTTGACAAACTAAACAATTACTTACCCACGCACTCACATCTCTTTTCATGCTTGGCCACCAAAACATCTTCTTCAGATCTTGCTACATCTTGGTGGTACCGGGGTGAATGGTAAAATGGCTTTTATGGGCTTCCTCCAAGATCTCTCTTGGAGATCACCACTAGCTGAGACGATCCGTCCTTCAAACCTCCATACTCCCTCGGCATCTTATGCGAAACCTTTCAACTTTTCTCCCTGCACGAGCTTCGAGAGTCTTTTGAAACTCTTTATCATCCTGTTAGGCTTGAGTGATCTTTCTCCTAAAGTCACTCGTCACACTAAGGTGGCATGCCCTTATGCTTTTAGTGGTCAAGGTCATCCCTAGGTTTAGGTCTCTAAACTTTCGATCAACTCTACCTCCTTAACCATCATGTGGGATAGGTGCAAGGCTTTCCTACTTAAGGCATCGGCCACCACATTGGCCTTGCCAGGGTGGTAGTTTAGCCCGAAATCATAATCTTTTAGAAACTCCATCCACCTCCTTTGCCTTATGTTTAGCTCTTTTTGATCAAAAAGGTACTTTAAACTCTTATGATTGGAGAACACCTCGAACTTCACTCCATACAAGTGGTGTCTCCATATCTTTAGACCAAACACTATGGCGGCTAACTCCAGATCATAGGTAGGGTAATTTGCTTCATGATGCTTGAGTTGTCTAGATGCATAGGCTACCACTTGCCTATTTTGCATTAATACACAACCTAAACCTCCGGAAGCATCACAGTATATCTCAAAAGTGTAGGCTGGGTCAGGCAACACTAAAATAGGGATTGAGGTTAACTTCTGTTTCAACTCTTGAAAGCACTTTTCACACCTTGGAGTCCAAGTAAAAGAGGCATTATTCCGGTAAGCTTGGTTAAGGGTAATGAGATTTGGGAAAACCCTTTGATAAACCTACAATAATATCCGCCAAACCCAAAAAGCTTCTAACCTCCGTTCCGTAGTAGGCCTTTCCTAATTCATCACGGCCTCGATTTTTCTGGGATCGAAGCTATTCCTCCTTTTGAAACTACGTGCCTTAAAAACTTTACTTCCTCCAACCAAAATTCACACTTAGAGAGCTTGACATATAGCTTCTTTGCTTTTAGGATCTCTAGCCTCATTGACGCTCATGCTCATCATGGTTTTTAGAGTAGATGAAGATGTCATCTATGAAGATAACCATGAACTGGTTAGATAGAGTCTAAAGATCCTATTCATATAGTCCATAAATAGGAGCATTTGTTAGTCCAAAGGACATAACAACAAACTCAAAATGGCCATATTAGGTGCGAAAGGCTATTTTTGGTATGTCCTCCTCTCTTACTCTAATCTGATGGTATCCTGACCTCAAATCTATCTTTGAGAACACTACCACTCCCTTCAACTGGTCCATTAAATCGTTGATCCTAGGCAAATGGTATTTGTTTTTCATCGTTACTTGGTTTAACTGCCTATAATCTACGCACATCCTCATACTCCCATCTTTCTTTTTTACAAACAACACGGGCTCCCCATGGTGAGGCACTTGGCCTTACAAACTTCTTCTCAAGCAGGTCCTCTAACTGGGCTTTCAACTCTGTGAGTTTGAAGGGGACATCCTATAGGGTGCTATGGATATAGGTCCCTCTCGGAAACAACTCTATTGAGAATTCTACTTTTCTTCAGGGGAAACTTAGGTATCTCATTCTGGAAAAACTTCGGGCTAGTCTCTCACAATGGGTATTTCATCCAAACTTTGCTCAAAGTCCACATCACTAGCAGCCAGGAGAATGTAACCCTTAGTCTCTCCCTTCTCACTTACTTCTATGACATTTATGTAAAAGCTCAAGGGTTTCCTAGGTTTCCTGGAAATAGGAAGGAAAACGATGGATTTTTCATAGGTTTAGTACTACACGGTTGCCATAGAGCAAATCCATGCCAAGGATTATATCTAGACCTTTCATGGGTAAACAAATTAAATCTAAGACAAAGGATCTATTTTCAAGAACAAAATTAGTTTAAACAATTCCTACAAGTTCTAACAGGCTTCCTATGGGGTAGAAATAGTAAGGTCAAAAGGAAGTTCAAACACAGGCAATTTAAGGGATTCAACACAAGAATATGAGATGAAAGAATGGGTAGCGCAGAGTCAAAAGTACAATTAAGGTTTTACCATTCATTTCACACTTACCTTCCATGAGGTTCCTTGACTTTGTTGTCTCTTCGGCATTGATAGTAAAGACCCTCCCTTGGTGTTGCGGTTTGGATTGGGAATCGTCGGTTTCTCTTGCATTCTCGCAAGAAGTGGTCGGGCTTCCCGCATCGATAGCAAGCTCCAGGCCGCTGGCACGGTAGGTCTCCGTGTGGTTTCCCACACTTGGCACAAACGTGGAGATGTCGGTCTCGGGGTGCGGCTGGAGTCCGTTGAGGTGCTTTCCCACGGTTATCGTAAGGTCTTCCTTGGTTGGAATCTCTCGGGACCTTGGGTCTAAACGGGGTCAAGATGGTGGTCATTGTGGTGGTCGGAACGGTGGCCTAGTTTGTGGCTTGAACTTCGGGGCTTGTGGTGCCTGCCTTGCGAACCCATCGGCCTTTGACATGCTCAGCTTCTTTTGGCCATCCTCAATGATACTGCATTTGTTGACCAGGGTAGGGAAGTCCTGATCACCAAGTAAGCCACCACAATATTAACTTCAACCTTCAACCCAGATTCGTACTTGATACATTTCATGTACTCGTTCAAGTTCCCTTGGTACATCCTTAAGAACTTGATGAGCTCCTCAAACTTGGCAGTGTCCTGGGCGATACTCATGCCTCCTTGAGTTAGCTGCATAAACTCAATGTCCTTGGCATTCCACAGATCCTGGGAAGTACTTCTCGTAGAAGTGAGCTTTGAACAAACAAGTCAATCTCCATGCCCGATGCTTGGAGTCTCTAAGCTCCAGTCCACCAGAAATTGGCATCACCTTCCAGCATGTAAGTGGCGAAAGTCACCTTTTGTCCTTCCGTGCATGGATTCCTGTGAAGATCTTCTCCATACTCTTGATCCATTTGTCGCATGGTTTGGATTCAGAGTTCCTTTGAATGAAGGCGGGTTGGCTAGAACTCCCAAAACTTGCATGCTCCAGAACTTCGCAGCATAGTCGGTGTCTTGGCGATCTCGGTCCATCCTTTCGAACATCTCCCACATGGTCCTAGCCAACTCAGGGGCTTTAGGAGTCTCACTGTCTTGGTTTGGAGTCGAGGTCCTATTCTGTTGTCGTGCCATTGGTCCCTATTCACACTAACAACAAACATTGAGGTGATCAGACTCAACATTTTATGTAAAGTGGGCTAGTTACCATGGCACGAAGGACATACAATAGTCATGCATTTCTAATTCTCAAGCTCATCTTATTGATGGGACAACTATACATGACATATCTATCGTATTATGCTTAAGAAGCACAGTCAATCCAATCTTCAGGCTCCATGAGAACCGAACTACTTGATACCAAAATATAACACCTTAATATTTAACCTAACACGCCTAGGACGTATTGAGATTAATTATTAGTTATTACTCTTTTGATCCATTCTTTAAATTCATTTTATCAAAATACTTAGCGAAAAATATAGGTGAAATTTTTCTTTTTTGAAACATAAAACAAAACGTGAGCCACACATCCTGGATAGATAACATTATTCGCCCTGCAAAAGAGAATTAAAACAAACAAGTCAATAGTACTAACACATTGCACATCCAAATATCATAATATCACAAATATTAACCATGCCATCAATAAGAGTTTTGTCAAATACAAATATTCGAAACGAATAATAAGCCAACACAAGCATAATAATCTAGCATAATATTTTTCCGCTCCCTACTCCTATTTAAGGGTAGCTTAATGAAAAGCATTAGTATTTGTCACGAACATTGCCATCAACCTCTGAAGATGAGATGAAAATAAAAGAAAGGGAGTGAAACTTATAAAAGAATCTCAGGGTGCTCACCTCATAATGCATTGTGTCATCATCATCGTCCTCAGGAACCTCGGGTTTCATTATGAAAATGTGAGCATGCATAAGGTTCTTTTATTAATTTCCAAATACCTTTAGCCGAGGTTTATGTCTTTTAGCATGAATCTTAATGTCATGAATGCAACATACTATATCATGAATGCATGTTTATACCATATGCAATAAAATACACATTGAAGGAACATAACATATGCAATTTATTCCAACATAGTTCATTCGTTTAGGTGACTTAAAACTTCTTATTCTTTTTTCTTTGGGGCCACCCTAATACTCTCCATTTTGAGAGTTCTAGGTTATGAACTCATACCTCATTAGTCGTCACTAACGTATACTTATCCCTTTTGATAAGCTAAAGTCCGACTTAAAGTACGGGTTAAGGGGCAAGAATCACCTTTTCACCACCTATAGTTTGATGGTTCCAAAGGATTATTTTCTCATATTTTCAGTCACCATTTAAGTCTTAGCATGTTATATCAAATGCAGTACATAATGCATAAATATTATAACTCATCATATATCTTCATTTCATGCTCATAAAAACTTTATAAAATTATGCATCTCAATGAACTATAACATGCCATTTAATTTCAATACATGAACATAGACATCTTAAGATATCATTCACATTCATTTTATCAAATTATCAATATTTACACATAAGCCCCAAAAGGGGTCAAATTGCAATTTCTCAAGGGTTATGGGTCAAAGTGCAAAGTTGCTAAGTTTTGATATTTTAACAAAGGCCAACACTTCCAAAACTATTTCTAAACATTATACATGGTATTTTAAATACATAGACACATCAAAGAGAATTACTAACTCTTATAAGAATCCTTTGATTACATAATTGAATAACCTCAAATCACTAGCCAATATTTATAATTCTAGAACTTTCAAAATTTATTATTTTATATATTTCTAGTTACTAGTTTTTCATTGATCTTATATCAAGATGTTATAGACATATAAGACTTTAAAATAAAATCACTTTAGGCCTACCTTAATTATGAGGCCGATTTATACATTGAAAGAATGTTCATGATTAAAATTTTCCCGTAAGATAAAAGGAGCAAGTCTTGAGCTTTAGAGATTTAGGTGATAACTAGAATCATAAACGTGCTATGCAACCTCATTTTAATCTTGTCTTGGGAATATAAACATGATATGCAAGGCTTTGAAATAAACATGATATGCAAGTCCATTTCCTTATCTTTAAGATTTAAGGTGACGACTTGAAAATTAAACATGATATGCAAGACTTGAAATTTAAACATGATATGCAAGTCCATATTATTATATTCAAGAATTAAGGTGATTTGCTTGAAATATAAATATGATTATGCAAGGCTTGGAAATATAAACATGATACAAGAGCTTGAAATATAAATATGATGCAAGTTCATTTACTTATCTTTGAGGATTTAGGTGATGACTTGAAATATAAACATGAATGCAAAGCTTGAAATTAAACATGATGCAAAGCTTAAAATTAAACATGATGCAAGTTCCTTATTATATCTTGTTAAGCTCAAAACTCAAAACTTCTTAAAGAATAAACTCTTTAACTCCAATTTATCTTAACAAAGAATAAGTGAGCTTTAGAATTCTCATTCCCATGGTTCCAAGAACCTTATTTCATGAACTCATCATCAAGCTCAAAAAGAATCGTTTTAAAGGAAACTAACAATTTTTCCACAAATCTTTTGACAATCAAAACTAAACCTTGAGCTTTAGAGGTCTATTATATGATGGATTCACAATCACCACCATGGTTCCTCATCATCAAGCCATGGTCATTAACAAACCACAAAATCCAGAATTTTAAGCAAAGAAACAAGAAGAAGAACATGAAATAAACTCCCTACCAAGTTGTTTCTTGTTTACAAGAAATTAAGCTTGAGCTTATATGAAGTAAGAAGAAAAGAAATTTGATGCTATGGTGATGATATAATTTGGCCAAGGCTAAATATAGTGGAGGAAGGATTTTTCTTGTGTTTTTGTGTTTGATAAAGGAAATGTTATGTGTTTAGGAGTTGATTCATGGTTGGAATGTGTATGCTTGAGGTTTAGAGTTTGGTTAGAGGTTGAGAATGGAGTCTCTTGAATATGAATGAGGAAGAAGAAGAAAGCTGGAAATATTGAGAGAATTAGAGAACTTTGAGCAAACTTTGAGTAAGAAAACTATCAAGAAAGCAAGTGCTAAGGCTAAGAGAGTTTGTGTATGCATTTTGGCCATGGAAGAGCACCTATTTATAGCCATTTGAGGGCTGTGTGGACATTCTTATCAGGCTGAAAAAATGGGGTTTGTTTCAATTTTTAATTATAGGAAACATTAAAGAAAGAAAACATAATTAGTGGTAATAGTTTTATTTATGTATAATGGATGGAAAACTCCAAAATTTGGTACTAATTGGGAATAAAGGTGGCTGATTACCCTATAGTGGAATTGAGTGGGATTTATTTTGATTAAATATGGCCTTAATTGGTGGAAAAGAATACTTAAAGAAATGGTATTTTGGTTGGATATGTTTGCAAGTGTATGGTTGTTGAAAAATTAAAAAAGGTGGGCTGATTTGGTGCATTATGGCCGCTGGTTTCTGATGCTTTTAGGATCAGATTTTCTTATTATATTGAGTGGTGAATCATGTATTAGATGTTTAATTACTTAGGTGAAAGGTTAGGAATTGATAGATTAGTGAAAAGGGTAAAATGTTAGGTGTTTAGGTTAATTCAAGACAAGGTAAAGTAAATAATCATACATTAGTGAATGAAGTTAATTTCAAGTAGGTAAAAATCATTTTGTAACATAAATTCTAAACTTAAGATAAGAAAATATAGTTTTACTAGATTTTACCTAAACCAAAACCCTAACCGTAAACTTAAAATAATACATTCTTGTAATTAAGGAAAAGAAAATATAATTTTTTCTTAAGTAAATATTAGGCTTTAATTACCTCAAGTAATTATTTTTAACCTTAGGTAATTAATTTTTAACTCTAGGTTAATGATTGAAATCAACTCGAATTGAATCGGAGTTAAAATTGCCTTAATTACTTAAATAAAACTCATTAAGCATTCACTAGGGGCAAAAAGGTAATTTCACGTAAAAAGTTCCTGTAATTCCTGGACATTCTCTAATTATACTTCAAATAGCCTTTCTGAACTTTTGGGTGAAATTCGGATTCAAAAGTTACATCATTTCATGTAAAGTTACTGGGGTAAAATGGTAATTTTTCGCAAAAACCTCAGGTGCTACCCGCCCTTAACTGTTGTTAAACATTTACTTAAAACATCATTTAAAACCTTTTGATGAATCTAGGCTCAAGCGGCACGTAAATCATGTTAATTAACCACATGGGCGTTTTGGTAATTTTGCGTATCAAACTCAAAATGAGATTCTTCTGCTCTATTAACACACATAACACATATAATCCCCTATCATTATCAAAACGTCCCTTTGAGGATGGCGGGCGAACTCATTTTAAAGTAAAATGACCAAGGAGCATTTTGTCATTTTACACGTACAGAAGATTTGCGGCTCTCGCATGAATCGCTATTCAAATTTCTCGTAACATCTTCTCTAATGTTATATTCCTTTATTGAGGATTATTCGCCTCGAATTTCATGTAAGAATTACCCAGGGTAATTCGGTAATTTTCAGGAGGAAAAATTGGGCGTTACGAAGTAGCGGCATTTAAGAAAAATAGTCAAAATACAAAAAAAATAGCCGTGTTTTGGCACAAAATTCAGTACATTACGTTAGAATAGTGGTCTTCGTCATTGTACCAAAAATGAACTTATTATGAAAATGAAAAAGTGTTCACCTAAATTACTTTAGGTATACCTAAAGGACAAAAAAGTAGTCAATATGCCATGAAAAATGCACCATTATGGCATGAAATTGCATACCCTATGTTAGAATGGTTGTCTTCCTCATTATGCCAAAAACGAACTCATTTAGAGAATGAAAATTTTTTCATCTGAATTATGATAGATATACCATAACAAGAGAAAATGGTCAAAATACCACAAAAAATGCAAAATTTTGGTACGAAACTGCATCCCTTGTTAGATTAGGGGTCTTCTTGATCATGCTAAAAATGAGTTCATTTGGAGAATGAAAAAGTTTTTGCCCAAAGTACAGTAGATATACCTAAATGACAAAAATATAGTCAAAATATCTTGAAAGTTACAGCATTTAAGTAATAGTCAAAATGCCATGAAACTAGTAGAATTTTCGCACGAAACTACATCCTCTATGTTAGAATAATGGTCTTTCACATAACGTCAAAAATGAACTCATTGGGAAACAAATAATTTTCTCATTTAACATTGTAGATATACCTAAACGATAAGAGTACATCAAAATACCATGAAAGTAGTAGAATTTTCATAGGAAACTATTTGCCCTGCATTAGAATCGCGGTCTTCCTTATCATGTCAAAATGATCTTTAGAGAATGAAAATTTGTTTGCCCGATTTAGTGTAGATGTACTTAAATGAATAGAAAATTGTCAAAATATCATAAAACAACTGAATTTTGGCATGAAACTCATCCCATGCATTAGAATAGTGGTCTTCCTCAACATGCAAAAATCATCTCATTCGTATTCAAGCCCAAATCATTGTAGATATACCGAAACGACAAGAATATAGTTAAAATGTCATGAAAGCAGCCACATTTAAGAAAATAGACAAAATATCACAAAAATAGCATAATTTAGGCACAAAATCGCATACCCTATGTTAGAACAATGGCCTTCATCATCATACCAAAAATAAACTCATTCGGAGAATGAAAAAGTTTTTGCCGAACTACTGCCGTGACAATTTTCAAGGTTACAACCATAGTTTTTAAACTCGACTTAATCGATTGGGTCAGGTCGCTGTTTTGGTTCAGGTCATTGGTTAAAGGATTAACAAATATAATTAAATAAATATATAAAAATTTAAATAAATACAATAGATATTATGAATAATTAAATCTTTAATGCATTATAAAATTCATATGCTATAAATTTACATATAAGCATGTATATTTTCCTACATAAATAATTAATACATTAAATTATAAAATTTTTACATCTAAAATAAAAATATTACATGATGGCTGTAATTCCCAACCCATTTTAATTCAGTAGTTTTATTGTTTAATTCTTAAAGTTAAGCCCATTTGGTGTGTTTAAGGTTTTGGGCTTTAACAATTTTTCAATGTTCCACGTTTTGGGCTTTTGAATGCTAGTAATTTTCAGACCAAAAATAAAAACCCATTACTTGTCCAACCCTAAATTGGTCTCATTTAAATACACACTCTCTTTCTCCCACAGCATGAGGCCGCCTCTTGTCCCCTTCCTTCTACAAAGTCTGCATCCTTTCATTTTTCCTTAATTTGATCTCAACTGAACTCACTTCACTCTTTCTCTCTCTCTCTCTCTCTCTCTCTCTCTCTCTCTCACACACACACGCACACAGCACACACACACACACACACATGCACAGATTTGTTTCATTTTCACTCTCGAGTTTCCACCACTCGCTTGCAAACAAGGTGACGGTTCGAGATGTCAAAGGCATGGTAGCGGCAGCGAGGATCTAAAGCGGCGGTGCATAGCATCTCACCCTTTTTGTTTTGATATTGTTGTTTATGTGCGGTCACCGGTAGTTGGTTGCGATTTTGAAAAATCGGCTAGGCGGGCGGTTCACGCCTTTGCACCACGATCCATTGTGCTACTCAGACCTACCTTCTTTTCCGTTCACTAGCCATTCCTCTTAAGTTTTAAAACATGGTTACAACTTAGTAGATTTTGTTTCTTAGGATTACATTGAGCAATTTCTTGAATAATCCTATGGATTCAAATTGGGGATATTTTTTTATTTTGTTAGTTTTTTCAAGTTTACTGTATATTGATATGGCCAAAGGCCAAAAACGCAAAAATAAAAAATATTTTTTGGTAAAAAATAAATTAAATAAATAAACTAGGGGCGGTTTATTCGCAATCTAGGGTCATATGGGGCGAGTATAAAAATCTAGCCCATGGGTAAATGGGCTAGCCCATTTAAGCATATTTATTTCATGGTCCAATACAAGTTGGGTGTATTCGGTAGCCTCGTCCATTTGACACCCCTAATGATATTGAACAATTTGTCATAAAGAAGTAGAAAAGGAAGGTTAGATAGTAATATATAGATGATATTGTTTATCTAAAATAACCATAATAAAAAATGGATTTGGCACTTTAGACGGTAAAGTGAGGAGTTTCACTCTTAGATTAATAGAGTGAAAAGGTCTCATCTTCTAATTTTATTGATCCAAAGGTAAAACTTCTTTACTTTACTTTCTAAAACAATGATCCAAACCCATAAAAAACATCTATACATCTAACCTATTTGTCCTTCAAACTATTTTTACTTATCTCCAAAAAAAAGTTAAACAAGTGCAATTGCATGAGAACTTTTTGGTGAACTAATTGCATTTGAGTTAAATTAAGTTTTTAATTAAGGCATTAGAACTGGTCCAGTAACTAGAGGTTTTGCTAGAAAATATGAAGTTTTAGGTTCAAATCTCATTGCAAATAATATAATTTTCAAAATATCAAAAAAATTAAGAGTTTAATTTTTATGCAATTATATTATAAATCTTTTTATATGATCATCCAATCATATATTACCATATCAATAAATATAATTAAGTCTCATATTCATTAATTAAAAAATATGGTAAGAAAGTTACAAGAATTCATTTTCGTACTAAGGATCTTTTGTCTTAAATGATTATTATAAACTATGTTGAACCAAAAAATTTGAAAAAATAGAAGGAAAAGAACAAAAAATACTACATTGATCATATTAAAATATATTTCTGGAAAACTACAGTCATTCAAATTACTCGTACGCTGATGTATGGATGATCCCTGAACCATATCCTTAAAAATAATAAATTATATTGGATTCAGTGAAATTCATTCAGTTGAACCATTGAACCATTAAAATAACCCTTAAACAAACAATACAGAAATCAGAAAACATAAATGAACAAATAAACTATCCTTGTAAAACATTTGAAAATCAAATAAAATATCCACCAAATTAATGATATTTACTGGTCCACGCCATGATCCATCAAACTCTATTAAATAGTACTGTCTAATACTCCGGTATAGGTAGCATTTAAAAGGGGCAGCAAAGGAATTAACTGAGATGCAGCAAGTGCTTAAATGGTGCGGACCCCAGAAATGAGCATTACCAACACTTCGAAGGGTTGTGATGCAATCTCACATGTTGCGTGTTCCAACTCATCACCATGAAGCTCAACATTTATTTCAAATTCAACCCCCATGGCCCACCACTTCGGCCATGTAGGCCTCCAATTCAAGCTGGGAGCAGCAGCATCCATTCATTTCATTATGCTCCTCACTTATCACCACTATCTTACTTTTATTCAAACTTGATCCGATTCACACACTTTTTAATCCACTAACAATATAGGTGATTTTAAAGTATTCAGATTATGGGCAGTTTGGCTTTTGTTTTTATTCAATTTTATTTACTTTTGAGGTTATTATCGTCCTTTATTGAAGATTTTTATTTCTCATAAAATGTTTGTAACATTAGTTTTAAAAGATTTAATTTAATGTATAAAACTTTTTGATATTACCATCAAAATAAATCTATATAACTTTTGAAATAATAGAACGACAATCAATAAAACATGAGTGTATCCGCACATTTTTTTCCTGTTCGAATAAATAACCCTGTTCATATGAAACTCATTTTACTAAGTACGCAACTACTTAATTAGATAAACATCATCTTTTTGGAACATGGTAAAACATCAACATATCTAATATTTTTATTTTGTTATATATTATCTATTCCATTTCAATTGAAAATAAACAACTCGTATAGATTACATTACACTTAAATGCAAGTACTTAGTCGCCGTTAATAATTATTCGAAGTTTCAATTAAAAAATATTCTAAATTTATAAAGAAATAATTTTAATGTATATATTTTACACAAACATCCAAATAGTATTTCATACAACCAATTATTACCTTAACAAATTTTAAAAATATAATTATGTAACTGAATGAAATATAAAACTTATTTAACTTCCAATGCATCAAGGTTAATCATATTTATAAATTACTTTTAGTTGAATGTTATGATTTGAAGGCAAATTTCAACAAACTATTTTCATATTTATTTGTATACACTTAATTTAAGATAAATAGGAAAGTATAGTTAAATTGCCATCAGCCGTGAAGGTAAACAAACTCGTAGAAAAGTGTAAATATCTATGCCAAAGAGAATCCAAGAAGTATCATGAATAAGTGTATTTTTCTAATAACATTAACCATTTAACCTAACGTAAATTTGCAAAACAGTTATGCAAGAACAACAGAGTTAACAAAGTATAATACAGATGCAAAGATGTGCTTTTAAAATCACATTAGCTTCAATTTTGTTTTTTCGATTAACACATCAGCTTCAATTATACCTATAAAAGTACAAAAAGAAGACATTTCTGTTCATCATAGTGAACCGCTGTTACAAAGAGAATTTAAAACCCACGGAAAAAAGTATCTGTTTTTCTTTTCTCTCTTTCTTTTTTCTCTTTTTCTTCTGGAAAGAAAATAAGAATTTGCACAAACGAAAAGAAGGGGGAAAAAACAAAAGATCATCGTACCATGTGCTAGGTCAACAAGATCAACGGTTGTGGTTGACTCTTCCAAAATCCGCGAGCTTCCTGGACCGGTTCGCGCAAAACGACGCCGCTGTGGATAGGTGAGGCTTTGCGGCGGCGGCCGCCCTCACCTCCGCAGCGGCGGCCATCTCCGGCGGCAAACCCTTGTGATTCCACCTCCGGTTCGGACTCGCCCGGACCAAAGGACTCAAGCAAAAAGTCATGCCCGAACCTGACACACTCTTTGATTGCCCTAGCCTCGAACGCCGCACGGAAGGTGCAACCGCCGCCGCCGACGGCGTTCTCCGCCACTGCGGAGACGACTCCGACGTGCTACCCGACGGGGACTGATCGCATTCATCGGCGAAATCATCGGTTCTCACCGGCGACATTCCCCGATCCGTTACACGGTGGCGCCGCCGTGCACCGGCGACGGAATCGTCCGTCGTTACGGTCCGATCCTGATTATTCCGGCGAGAAGGGAAGAACGTCGAGAACCACGACGGCGAAGCTGAAGGCGAGGATTGCTCGCGCGACGGATCGGAGCGGAACTTCTCCGATCTGGACCTGAAGAGATTGGAGAAAATCCAGAACTTGCTCAAACGCTTCTTTACGGGCCTCGCGCCGCCATCGGTCGCGGAATTCGCGGCGAAATCGCCAGCGCCACCGTAGAAGGTTGGGCCGAGTTGCGGCGTGCTATAGAACAGCCGGTCGCGGCGGTCGGCAGAGCCGTGCCACGCGGCTGCGTAATCGGATTTCCGGCGAGAGACGTAGGGCGAGACCGAGCGGGGGAAGATTAGCGGCGGAGGATGAGGGTTTGGGTCGGAGGAGTTTCTGGAACGCTCGTCCGTGGCGCGTGAGGTGTCTCGCGTCAGTTGGGCCTGGGCTTGGGCTTGGGCCTGGGCATGAGCCTGGGCGTGGACGAGGGCTATGAGGCGTTCCCGGAGACAGGTGGCGCAGACGCCGATGGTGCTGGTGAGGTCTGATGTGTGTTTCTTGCACCTCATTTTGTTGTGGCTGTGAGCGACGCCGTTTTGTGAGTTATGGAGCGGTTTCGTCGTCGCTTTTGTTGACGGTGGTGGTTGTGGTTTTATTGGGCGCTAGCATTCGTGTGTTCTGTGTTTTGTGACTGAAGAGGAGAGAGATGTGATGGAGAATTCGGAAGGGTTGCTTTGTCTACTTCTACACACAAAATATGGGGGGAGAGAGAGAGAGAGAGCGAGCATTTGTTGAGAGTGAGAGTGTTTGTTGGGGCTAATAAGTGATGCAGAATATCTATATTAAATTTAGAGTGAGAAAAGGAGAAAAAAAGAGAGAGAGGGGTCAAAGTTACTTCCTTAGCTTAAGGAAAAGGATGGAGGAACAGCTTTGGTTACCAAGGCAGATAAGGAAAGGTGCATGCTCAATTGGAATTTGGAACGCATTCATTCATACAAATGCAACTTTTGTTATTAAGTTAACATTATTTATTATTGCTGAGTCATTATTTTTTTACTTTCAAAAAATGAACCAAATTAATTTTTGACACATAAGTCATATTAATTATTCAACTCACTTTTATTTAATATTATTAATTAAATAATAATATATAATGTTAAATAATACTTTGACATATCTTATATCTTTAGAAATAGAAAGTTTAAAATAACTCATTTTGATATATGAAATCATATAAAATGAGTCATTTAAATATTATTTTTAATCATAAAATGACTTTTTTTTCAATTTTAAACGCCAAATGCTATGGTAAGTTAACTTTACACGTCATCATTTAATTGATTAAATATTAAATAAAATGGGAATAAAGAACTAACTTGACTTACTTTTTGTAATGTAAGGACTAATTTTTCATTTTGAAAGTTATGGACTAAAATAAATCATGAGTGTAAGATCAAGAATTAAAATGA
Organism: Dalbergia oliveri; assembly: GCA_030441495.1. Taxonomy (NCBI): domain Eukaryota; kingdom Viridiplantae; phylum Streptophyta; class Magnoliopsida; order Fabales; family Fabaceae; genus Dalbergia; species Dalbergia oliveri. The sequence goes on from JAMLFY010000005.1 coordinate 43,852,523, forward strand.
GTATTAACTCATTTGTTTCTAGCTTATGGGTAAACACTATAGTAGTTTAAACACTATATCCCATTAGAAATAATTGTCCAATTTTAAATAGCATATGAGTTAGAGTTTAATTTTTATGCACTAACCTGTCATCTAAGTCATATTATATCAATAAAAGTGGTTAACTCTCACTTTCACTATTTAAAAAATCATATAAATGAGGTGATTTGATTGGATGACAATGTAACAAACTTTTACATTGTCAATGTATAGAAATTAAACTCTATAAATTAAAAAATGATTGAAAATATCTCAATATTAATAAAATTTAGATGTATTTTATAATATTAATTTTAGGTTTTGTTTTGGTACCCAAGGGTATTAGTACCCTTTTGAATTTAAGAGTTATGATTTAATCATGAGTATTTAAAATATTAATAAATTTAGTTAGTGGGACACGTGGTAAATTTTTAGCTACAGGTTATCTAAAAAGTACCAGGATCCATGAATTTTATAAGATACCAGATAAATCTTTTTAATTTTATGATTTTTGCTTTAATATCTATTGGATATCGGTATCCTTCTTATTTTCAATAGTTGTGATTAAATCTTTATTTTTCTATATTTTAATAAATTGACTTAGCGAGACACATAATACAATCTTAGCCACAAATAACTACATGATACTAATATCCTTAAATTTTATAAGAGTATAAAAGAAACCCTTAATTTTATTATTAATTCTCTCTCTTCTTTAATTTTTTTTTTGTTCTCATTTCCTCTCTCTTCAATTAATATAGGGTATATCTGGAAAAAAATAATAAATATTGTCAAAATTTTCTAAATAAATAATTATTTATAGAAAAATAAAATTTTAAAATTGGTCTGTTATTTTCAAGTGGAGGAAGTTGATGCAGAGGCCCAGTGATATAAAAACCCTAAAATCCCAATGCACAAATTGATATGGAACAAACGATAGGATAAATATTTTCCCTATTAAATTGCTAATAAACATGTTCTTGGAAATGTAGATAATTGAGATAAGAGATTGAAACTAAATAAAATGCCATAAGAGAATTATCTTGAAATCACCTATTTAGCTTCTTGATGCAACAAATAAAGTGAATCACTCAACCTTACTTGCACACACAATAGTTTCTTGAAATGAAATCATGAAAATTTTTATTTCATCCAAAAAAGTATAAAAATAGTGTTTGCCAAGTTTTTGAGTCATTTATATCTCTTAATTAGGTTAGCCTATTTCCTAAACCTACTAGAATCAATAGGCTCAAGTTATTACAATAATAATTGAGCTTAATAAATATAAAAATAAAATAAGTCTTGCAACATTTTAAAATATAAACTAATAAATTAAATAACATGAATTTGGCTTGACATGGCTTGCATACATTCTAAAGGCAAACTCATCCATAATAATACTTTGGGCCACTCATAATCAATAATTGGTGTCTTGAGCAATTCTTAATGCATCTCTTCAATAAATAATTTAGCCAAGTTCTTAAAGTCATATTTAATCCTTAGTTATCACTCTTGTGATAGGTTCCACGGACATGCTATAATTCACGTCTTGTTCTCTAGTGTTGAAATGTTCGATTAGCCTTCTGAGCTCGTACTAGAAGTACTAGCTTAATTAAAGGGCATTAAAAATAATTTAAGAAAAAATGATTTTTTAGAAGTACAGTAATAAAGGTTTTTGTCTAATTAAGTTTGTATTACTTGACTTTAGAATGATGGGTAAAGACCTTTCAAGGCATTGATAGGCTTTTTTTTTAATTGAAGAATAAGATTTTTAAGTTTCTTTTTTTATCAAGAAATCTTTAAATTTCCAATACACTAAATGCATTGAAAATAAGTGCATAAAAAAATTTAAAACCTTTTTATTTTTGCTTATTCAACTAGAGTGTTTTTCAAAACACTCATCAGAAAGAAAATACGTAAAAATTTTGATATCTCATCTTCTTACACTAAAAGCAACCTTCTATGAAGTTATAACTTTTTTTTCCACGTGTTTTATGAAGTTATAACTTGTACAACCAATTTGATATGAATTGCCCCAATATGACATTTTAACTACTGAAAAATTAAGAAAAGTCACGAATAAAATTATCCAAACAAGATCTTAAAAATCATTATCGGAAGTTAAATTGTGAATAGTATGCATGTAGTGGCAAATTTTAAAACGAGCTTCTTAGGTTTTGTTCATTATAAATCCTTTATTATTAATCGTTAGTTAATTATTATTTTTATTAATCCAACAATTAATAATAAGATTTTTTAATATGTAAAAATAAAAAATTCACCATAAAACATATGTGCAGTGTATGCATGTAGTTATGGCTTTCAAGTGAACTTTTTCTAGTTATCTCAACAATTAATAATAAAATTTTTTAATGTGCTTAAAAATAAAAAATTCATGCCATAAAATCTCATATACCTGTAGTAACAGATTTGTATGCATGAATTAGTTATGGCTTTCAAGTGAACTTTTTCTAGTTATGACTCTCAACCCACAAACTCTCAACCTACAAGGAAACTCTATAAAAAAAAAAATCCCGATCCGACTAGCGTGTTCAATTTGGCAAAATAAGAGTAGCGTTACAATTGGAGAAATAAGTAGCCCACTCGTGAATATGCAAATGATATCCTTCCACTTGTATCGGGCATGTAGTTTAGGGCATTGAGTTCGGCTTTGCAGCACTTTCAACTCAAAATTGTGAAATTAATACTTGCAACCATAACAAAAATAATTGCGGCATATGCGTGTAGTAAGTCTTTACAAAGGTTTATAGCTGTTATCAAACTTAAACTAATCAAGCAAATTGTATTCATGCAAGGATGAGATATTCTTTTGGGCTTGTCAGATTCTGTTAGTCCCAATAAATTTAAAATTTAAATTTTGAAAATTATAACTGAAGTTTTATTTTTGGATTGTAATGTTATGAGTATTTATCCTATTGGGTAACCCTTTATGACGTTTGAAAGAAGGAAAACCATATGCCCACTTGATCATTGTACAAGTGGATTACCAAAAATAAAAAAAAGTTGCTGAAAAGGTTATTACCTTCAAAATAGAAGCAAATAAAAAAAGAAAAAAGAAAAAGTGTGTGGGTTTTTGACTCTTGATACTACAGTTAAGATATGCTCATTATGATGATTTACCAATGAAATGATTTGTTGTTCTGGTGATCAGATTTCTTGCTTTGTGGGCATACTGGTTTCCTGCTAGTTTTTCCCCCATATTTTTTATATTTCAAAATTTTGATTATTGTATCTTGGACTATTTTCATCTTCTATTGTTATTAATATTAGGGAAAAGATTATTGATGGACCCTAACTTTTACCTTTTAGAAAGTATTATTGCAAATCTTAAAATCTTTTTAATTAATTCTTAAATTTTAATTAACATTTAATACATTTTTAGTCTAAATTTTATTTTTTATATGTATTGGCAATAATGAGGCCTAAACTTTTTGTTTATTTTTGCAAATAATGAAGCTTAAACTTTTATATAGTATTATTGCAAATCTTAAAATCTTTTTAATTAATTCTTAAATTTTAATTAACATTTAATACATTTTTACTCTAAATTTTATTTTTATATGTATTGGCAATAATGAGGCCTAAATTTTTTGTTTATTTTTTTAAATAACGAAGCTTAAACTTAGGTTCTTATATAAATCATTTAAACTCCTCGCTATTAATCCACTATACTGATTTAATACTTTTTTTAGCTTGTGTATAATTTAAATTGTTGATGAATTTATTTGTTAAATTGAGATTTCAAATGGTATTAAATAAATTAATCAATAAATAATTTTTTCAAATTAAAAAATAATATAAAATGACTAATCTCATACTATTTAAGGAGGATTATAATAAATTTAAATATGAGTTTAATTTTGATATACTAATAATATAAAGAGACGTTACATTGTCAACGTACTAATTATGTATTTCTATTTATAAGACTTTCTAATTGTTTGGCAATTGAGTTAAACATTTTTGCTAATATGACAAAATATGATTGGATATCTATATATAATTATTTTATGCTAACATTGTATTCAAATCAAATTCTTTAAATATAGATTAATAAATAGATATGTTATTATGCTCTATTAGTGTTAATTACTTAAAAAGTAGTTAATAAAAAAGATTTGTTGAATGATTCGTTTAGATTTAAAGATTAATTTTAAATTTTCTTCGAAATTCATAGTCATAATTTGCAAAACTAGAGTTTTTTTTTGTACATTTTTTTAAAAAAAGTTAATGTTCATTTTAATTCCTTACATTTCACCCGTGAGTCATTTTAGTCTTTGACTTTAAAAATAAGTCAATTTTTTGGTCCCTAACATTTACAAACATAAATCACTTTAGTTCCTCTGAACGGATGTTAATCCAGTTAGTTAAGTGATGGCATGTCACCGTTAAGTAATGACATGTCACCATTAATTGACACCTTATTATCTAATATTTTAAGTGATTCATTTTAGTTCCACATTACATCAAATAAGTCATTTTAGACTTCTTCTATTTGTGGACATCATCCGTCTTTTCCAAACACATTCCGCTCTCTTTCTCCCTCCTTTCTCTCTATGCATTTAAACCTCTCTTTCCTCTACTCATCACTCTTCTTCTTCTTCATCAAATATTCATTCTTGAATCACGACCACCACCATCAAAACCACTATCTACCATGGTCGAAGAACAACACATAAATAAGTCATATATAGTTTAATTATTGGATTAAATGTGAGTAGAAAAATTTTGTATGCTATTAGAAATTAAAAAAAGTTACAAAAAGTATGGAGATATAATAGGTAAAACCAGAAAGAAACTTTAATGTTTGATGAAATTATTAACAATTCCAAATATTATATTCACTAAATTCATATTATTGGTTGGAGCATTGGCGGGTGTCCTTTTCTATGGTCACAACATTATTGGGAAATGATACGAAGGTGGCAACTGTTAGCTCCCAATTTTGAAAGACGCTTTGTTCAACATAGTAGATTAGCAATTAATAATTCTCATGAGAAATGAAATAAATTTATAATTTTTTAATATATTCCACTTAACATTCCATGATTTCAGTGAGTGCAAATTTTGAATAGGTTAGTTATGATGATGATGAATGACTAGTAGAGGAAGCAGATGTTTGAATGCGTAGAGAGAAGGTGATGATAAAGAAAGTGAAAAGAATGTGTTTGGAGAAGGAAGAGATGATATCCATAAATAGAAAATAACTAACATGACTCATTTGATGAAATTCAAAGGACCAATACTAAAAATTTCAAACAATAAGAAATCACTTAATAGTGACATGTCATCATTTAATTGATAGTGGGTTAATGGATATTAACGGAAGAACTAAAGTGATTTATATTTATAAATATCAATAACCAAAATAACTCATTTTAAAAGTTAGACTAATATGATACATAGGTAAAATATAATGGATTAAAATAAACATTAACTCTTTTTAAAATCAGAGATAAGAAAATTTTCCTTAGTCATTTTCTTCATTAGCATATGACGTATTTATTAAATCATAAATGCAATATTAAAGAGCGTGAGTGCCACGCTTCATAGGTCATACGGTGCCATGATTCATCCACCGAAGTCAAACTTTGGCGTTTCATCAGCATGTCCCAATCATCCTTTTAAGACCCTACCGTAGAGTCTCTACATATAACGATTACTATCTTCTTTATTCTTGTTTTGCCGTATGAAGCGCAAGCATTATTTTATTTTTCGTGTGTGCAAGAGAGGTGAATTTATTCAAAATCTAGAACTCCGGATATAAGATCCTTAATATAATTTGGCAAATCCCCTGGCCACATTTTTTATCTTTAAAATTTTGCTAATAAGTCAGAACTTCTGCTACTTTATTATAATCTCTTGGAATAAGCTTAACCTTAAAATAGTCAAAACTTGGGTCGAAAACACACATTTCTTACATTACGGTCCCATTAAATGAGATGTCTCTGACACTGGACTCAGCCCTCAAATAATAGTCTAACATATCCTCTAATATGATAGCATTAACCCCAATATCACTAACCAATTTAACCCCTTGCAAAAGCTTATTGTTATTATCGCGTATCATAGCCCTGACTCCATAAACTCCTCCTTCTTCAAATATCGATGTGTTAGTATTGACTCTGAACAGCGATGTTGGAGGACATGTCCGTTGTTGTGGAGGATTTCAATCAGGTGTGTGTATTTCATCATCTATTGTGCTCTTTTGAAACTATTAAGTACTGTTAGAAAAAATCTTAGATGCTTTTGGAGTAAGAGAAAATATTGCTCTACTTTATTAATACTTTAACTATTGCATTAAAAATATAAAGAAAATATGAGATAATAATAACCCATAAAATTAATGTCAATTAATAAATAAATAGAACAAATATTTTTTTACTCTCAGAATACCTAAAAAATTTTCATACTGTCAACATGATTTATTGTTGCTTTTTGAGCTTTTGATTTGACTCATTCCTTTTCTTTTTGGGCCAAATGAGGTTCCTTTGTCTCTAGATCGCATCCTAGATCATGCTCAACACTTCCGTTTCCTCCATAATTAAAAAAAAAAAAAACTTAAGAGATACTCTCTATTTCAATTTATTTGTTAAGTTTTTTGCATTTTTTTCTTTGAATAATACCCTCAATCTAATTAATTGTAATAACAGAAGCACTTCCTCCATTCTCCCCTTTTTCTAATTGTCACACTACCTCATATTTATATGATTTGCATGATTAAGGTATTAGTTGTGGAAAAATTATGCATACGTCAAGTAGATATGTGCATTGTTGTTTTTTTTTGTCATTTTTTTTTGTTTTGTTACAATATATATCAGGTATTTAATGATAGTCAATAGAGTTCTTTTATAAAATGACGATTTTTGACTCGCACAGTAGGGTGATAATAATTTGTTATGATGAAGAAATAATTTCTATGTTAGATATTGTGACAAAATTCAAATTTAAAATTATTGTAATAAGATTTTAATGAAAATTTTACTTTTGAATGTTTCAATAACTTATTTCACATGACACATGGCATAACGATTAAAAGCACGTCAATATATGTTTTAATGAAATATTATTATTTAATTGACGACTTGCAATAGCTTGACTTCATCACAAGAAAGTCTTAATATTGGTTTTTATTTTACATTTTTAAGAGGATAATCCAATATCATTATTCTAATATTGATTTTTTTTTTGTAGGTTTATTCAAACATTGGTTTTATAAAGATTAGATATTGCAACAGATTAGATATCACAATTTAGGAACGAGTTCTCCATGCAAAAATATAAATTCAAATTATAAATGAAACAATAAACTGATGGATACTGCAGTAATAAATAAAATAGCATAAAATCATATTTCAATGAAATATTATTTAATTGACAAGAAAGAGGAGTATTATTTTAAAGATTTACACGGTTGAAGGTCAATATTTTGCTGTAGTTGTTTGAGGCAACCAATGGGAAACTGACATGTGTTGGTGTGGGGGTAGGCATGGTGTAGCAGATGATGCTCTTCACGGTGACATCAACACTTCGCCCTCCTCACGGTCTTCCTCCCCCACCATCATCACCACCACCTCCTCAGTCCTCCACCGAGGTGTCGCGCTTCTCGATGTAGGTGTTCTTTAGCTCTAGATGAGCCACCTTTATGTCATTTTCCTCATATGTGGACGCGATACCCTCGACCAAGAGAATGACGATGAGAGACAGCTAGTATCTCAGCGTCTTTGATGACACGTTCCTCCCCCAACAAATAACCCTTTCACATAGCCAAGTGTGCCATAGCCATTGTTCTTCTCAACCTTCACTCTTTTTTTTATTATTATTCCTTCTTGTTCCTTTTGATTTTGAGTTCCCACCTACTTGCAGGAAACCTTTTTTTGCTGAGGATTAGAACTTTGAAGATGGGGTTCTGTGAGGTGTTGGAATTCAATGTGGGGTATTAGTTTTTGTTGTTGTGCCATAAACAATTGAGAGAGGGTTTGCTTCATTATTATGGATTTTGCAAAGTCTATTATGTTGTTTGCAGAGGTGGGGGAGTGAGTGGCAACAGAGGAAGAGGGTAGAGACTAAGTTTAGCAATATATTTTAATTCATCTAACTATATTTATAAAATGTTGTTAAATACAACTGAGGAAAGACATTGACCCATAATTGTAGAGAAGTGATCACCTATTTTAAAACCTAAAAATTAAATATATATTAAGACACCTACTTTTTTGTTTTTGGTTATAATGGATTAATAGGAGAAATGAGAACTATTATATTTAATAATAATAAAGTGAGTGTCTCAATGAATACTTACTTTTTAGGTATTGAAATAATATTTTTTTACAACAAAGATGTGACTTGCAGAGTTGCATAGTAGCTTGACGTCATCACACAAAAGTCTCCTCTCATTGTCTTTTTTGACATGATAGAGTCATGTTAAAATCCCTACCTTAAATCAAACTGAAAGAAAACTTTATCTATCAAAAAAGTGATTTAATCAATGGTGAGAATTTAAATGACAATATCATGTTTAAAATTAAATTGAGAGGATCCAATTCTACCTTGACATATATCAATGGGTTGGGTTATTAGTAGAAAGCTACTTATTGCTTTGACAAATTTTATGCCTAGTTAGGATCAGATTTTTTATTTGAAAATCACTTTGTTTACTAAAACAAAATTAGAATCTCAAAATTAATTTTCAGCTTTTCTGGTAAAAGCTAAAAAGAGTAGCTTCTAAAGAGAATTAATTTGCAACTTTTTTAGCGATATATAAAATTTAAATTTTATAATATATATTTTTTATTTAAAACAAATGCACCCTTAATGCTATATATTCACGGATCTCTTTGTTCTATACGTCTTTTTTACTATTTTACTTAAACTTACTAGTTGGTTGTTCGTTTGTATTGTGAGTTGTGTTCGATTTCAATCTCTTGCATAAATTGATGAAAAATCAAGGATGCTACATGTTATTTCTAATACATCTATGTTTTGTATTTTGATCAAAATTTTAGAACTAGTTTCTTTTGACTTATTTCCCTACGTATTGAGAGAAAGAACGTATTCACTTCCTCCAAACGTGAGTTTATCAGAATTAATACAACCACCCACATCTTAATACTATGTTGACACCTAATCTATCATTCTTAAATTTTATGTGGTTATTACGTAAAAATATAAACTTTAATTCTCCAGCTTTAAATTTAATTAGGTATCTATCAACACTCATTTTTTGGGTGTTGAAATAATACCACCCATTAATACAATTATGTTATTTAGTTAAGTGGTTACTTATGAGAAATTGTTATTAGACACAAATGATAGTCTTCTCATTTTGGCTAAAGGACAAACATTATAGTGAGAAATGCCATGTAAAGGCTTATTTAAAGGAAGCCTACTACTTAATTTTTACAAAATATCATTTGATATGTGTCCTAATCGATGATGCCAAGTGTGAGGTGAGATGTTATTTACAATAGCAGTATTAGTACTAGGAATCAAAACAGAACTAGAATCTATACTAGTGAGTTTACTTGGTTGTAAGGTGTATAAACTGTGCAAAAGATCATCCTTGCCAATCACCCTCAAAGAACGGAGGTCCTGCATAATGAAGGATTTAGCGAAAAGTAAACAGCATGTGCTGAATTTTTTAGTAAAGCAGAGATAGAAATTATATTTACTTTAAAGGATGGAATGTAAAACACATTATACAGAGTCATGGCTAAGGAAATGTTAACAGTTCCAGCGGGCTTAGCAAGTACATGCAAGTTGTTTGGTAGTGCAACACGAAAGTTTTCAAGATCATGAAATTGAGAATAAAAAGTTGGAGAAGATGTAATATGTGATGTTGCACCAGAATCCAAAATCCAACAAGAAGTGTCTAGCTTAGTGTTAGAAGAGGTAGCAGAAAAAATTATACCTACTAAGCTTGAAGAATTGTTTGATGTGCCAGTTTGATTGTGGTTCTGGTGAATTTGCAAGAGGTTCAAAAGTTGTTGAACTTGAGCACTTGTAAGGTAAGCACCAACAGAAGGAACTTCATTGGCAACATCAGGGACTTCTACTGTAGCAACATGATGAACTTGGGCTTTATTCTTGCCGTTCTCATAACTAGGAGGATATCCTATGATTTCCCAGCACCTATCTCGAGTGTGGCCAAGAAGATTGCAATGTGACACAAAGGGCGCTTCTTCTTTGTGTTTTTGTTCTTTAGATCAAAAGATTTTGATCCATTGCCTCAATTGCCATTCTTGACAACAAAAGAAACGTGGGTAACAGGAGGCAGTGTAAAAATATCCTTCTGTTTCTCTTCTTGCAAGACCAGAAAAAACCTTGCTTATGGGTGGAATAGGGTCCATTGCAAGGATTTGTCCCTGAATTGCAGAAAAGGACTCATTGAGACCCATCAAGAATGTAAGTACATATTCAACTTGTAAGAAATCTTACAAAGATTTGATTCCTCCACATGTGCATGCAGAATTTGGTTGAAGAGAAGACAATTCTTCCCAAATTACCTTAATCTTGGTAAAGTACTGATTGACAGATAGGGAGCCTTGAGTTTGACTCACCAAAGCCTTCTTCAATTGGAAGAGGCGAGGACCATTTGATTGGCCATATCGATCCTTGAGGTCTTGCCACAAAGTAGTTGTCTCTTTGGCATAGAGAACACTCTCAAGTATTTCTTTGGATATCAAATTCAGAATCCAAGAGCAGACAATATTGTTGTTACACTCCCAGGAAGCACTCTTTTCTGGATCATCCACAGGTTTGGGCAAAGATCCATCAATGTAGCAAAGTTTCCTTTTAGCGTTGAGAGCCAACTTCATGGAATGAGACCATGCCTTGTAGTTTATTTCGGTAAAGGGCCAAGACACCAAGATCAGACCAGGGTGCTCTGAAGCATGAAGGAAAAAAGGATCACGATATCCTAGTCTTGTGCCATCGAAGGAAAATCAAGAACTAAGAACTAAAGAAAAGAATGAGATGAAGGAGAAGACAGAAGTGCGGAAGCAATGATTCAAACTGATACCATATTAACAGTGGTAATGAATAATACTTAAGTAAAGACTTTCATTGATACTAGGAAGATATATATACAAGTGGAAAGCAAGAAAACCGAACCGATATTGAGACCAGTAATAACCTGTAACTAACTTACAGTAGACATCATTAAATGAAGTAACCGCTTAACCAAATAACAGAATTGTATTAATTCTAATATATTAACAGTGGTAATGAATAATCCTCAGGTAAAGACTTTCATTGATACTAGGAAGATATATATGCAAGTGGAAAGCAAGAAAACCAAACCGGTATTAAGACCAGTAACAACCTGTAACTAACTACAACAGACATCATTAAATGAAGTAACCACTTAACTAAATAACAGAATTGTATTAATTCTAATAGCCCCTTCAAGTTGGGCGGTATATATCAATGACACCTAACTTGGATCTTAGAGTATGGAATCTGGTTGTTGGCAGACGCTTTGTCAAAAGATCAGCTAATTAGTGTTGTGTTTTGAGATGGGTTAGTTTCAGAACACCTTGGTTGACTTCTTCTCTAATGAAGTGGCAGTCTATCCCAATGTGTTTGAACCTTTCGCGGAAGGTTGGTTTGGTGGAGAGATACATGGCTGATTGATTGTCACAAAACACTATGGTTGGACTAGGGTCAATTTCAAATTCCTTGAGGATGTAAGAAACCTGTGCTATTTCACTTGATATTGCGGATAAGGATCTGTATTCAGCTTCTACAAAGATTTGATAAACACTGCCACACAGTTACCCAAATGATAAGTTGGTCATTGATCTATAATGAGCAGGGTTACATAATGAGAATTTCACTTACCCGTTCCTAATTGCTTAAAGAGTTGCTGACAAGGTTTGCTCATCAAATTAGTCTTCCAAGATAGATACAAGTCCTCTCCTCGACATAAACTTTTGTTCATCAAAATATATAACTTTACAGAATTTTACTCTATTATCTTAAAGTGTCTTTTATGACTTTTCAGTCCAGAAGTGTGCAAGTTAAAGAGAGCAAGTTAATGAACTATTTTCATCTTGATTTGTTAATTACTTAATAAGCATATCATATCATAAGCCTATATATATATATATATATATATATATATATATATATATATATATATATATATATATATATATATATATATATATATATATATATATATATACACTATATGTATCCCTATTAATTTGCAAATTACACTAACTCCCCTATAAATATTAATTCATTAGTTTAAATGACTAAAGAGACAACACATGACATACATGATTATTAATGATAAAATTTATAATATTTTATATATATATTATATATATATATATATATTAACTAAAATACCTTTTTTCATACAAGTTATAATTATATAATTATATTACTTATTATTTGTACGTACATATAAACTCATATTCCATCCACTATCAATAGAATGTGAGTCTCATTCAAATAAGGTTACACTCCACCTAATAATGAATAAAGTGTGGGTTGACATAATGTCCCATACATAATGAGTACAAGTAACTTTATTTTATAATTATAAATTTCATTTTCATATGATGTGTTAAATATTGCCAAAATAGTATAATTGCATCATTAATATATATCTCATGTTATCTTTTTTTTTGTCACTTAAATTAATGAACCAATATTCATAGGGGTTATGTAATTTTAGTGAACATTCATGTAATTGCCAACGGTTACACCTTACTATACAAGTAGGTTAGGTCGTTCAAAGGCCTTCAGCCTAATTAAGTTTATCTTATTTAGCAAATAAGTTATGTTAAGGTTTTTTGAAAAGTTTTTAGTTAATAAGCTTAAAAAAAAAAAACCTTTCAGGCCTAACGGATTGACCTATTTATTATTATTATTATTATTTATTATTATTAAAAATATTTTAATATATTTAAAATTATATTTTTTAACTTACTTAAGTCTTTTAGTCTATTTAAAAATATACTTTTTTTGGACATATTTAACAATATTTTGGCTTATTGAAGATTAGGTATTTTGATTTTTTTTTTAAATATTTATAACCAATAGACCTTTAAATAAGTTTTTAGGTCATTAATTTAGGAAAGCCAGGGTTCAATCTCGTTTTTAAAAATACAACTATTTAACTAAGCTAAAGTAGCTAACTCGATATATTTCCACTCCTACTTGGTGATTTCAGTGTTAACATTGGCACTTGCTGTGTCACTCATGCTGAGTCACGGGGTATGATTTTGGGTCGAAGCTAGCGAGGTTGATTCCCGTTGTGCTTTGTGGCTGTGCCATGGGGCTTGTCCTGAGCTTCATACTTGCAAATCCAGCAGTTGGGCTCTAGGTGTGAGGACTTACAGATTGTCCATGCATACCGTGAAGCAAATGCTTGCGCCTTGCACTGACATCTTCGCCAACAGCGGTCATCATCATCAGGATGTGTTATTTTGTGATTCATTGCCTTACTTTGTTTACCTTGCTTTTTTGCTGACTCTCTGGGTCTTTTTCTCTTTTGTCAGACACTAGATTTATCACGATGGAGTGACCAGTTTGTAGCTTTCTTGGGCTTTTATGCCCCACTGTTAATTAAAAAAAAAAAATTTGGTGAGTTGAGGTTGAGTCTAAAATTTAGACTAACTTCTTATTAAACTCGAGCGAGTTTATTACTATTGAGCTTAGGTCAACTCCTCTACTTTTCAAATAAAAAAAGAGTACTAAACAAATAAATAAATAAAAATGAAAAAAATGTAAAAAAATAAATAAATTCAATATCATTCAAAGCATGATAAAATATTTAATACTTTTATGAATATTGACAATTAGGGCGTGTTGGGACCGTCAGAATAATGACATCAATGTTGTGGACCAAAGAACACAATATGGACTTCCACGTTAGCCGAAAGTCTACGCGAGATTTATGGACACAAGAGAAACTTATGCAGTTAATTCTTTTACCAAATCTGTTCCTTTCAAGCAACTCACTATGAATACTGTACAATTTGCATTTCTGAAAGAAAAAAAAGTTCAGAGCTGAATTGTTCTATGTTTATTTAATAATCAATATTGAACTTTCTTCTTCAAATTAATGTTTTCAACAATCAAATATGTCGATTGGTTGAATGTTGATTCCACAAGCTATATAGTTGACGGCAAGTAATATATTATTGTTTCGTTAATATGAAATGATGATTGAACGTTTAGAATACTTAGGTAAACCATTTTTTTATATATATATACTTAGGTAAACATTTATACAGCTTCAATGGAGGTAATAGAAATTGAGTTTAATTTTTATTCAGGGTTTCTATTTTACATTGTAAACCAATAAAAATTCAAAAGTTTTTGTTTTACACTATAAATCAATAAAATTAAAAAAAAATTCAAATAATAGTGAATAATTATTATATTGGATAGTTACCTAGCATGATTTAATTTTTTTAAAATTTTTATTAGCTAATAGTATAAAATTACACTTTCAATTGTCCATAGAAATTAAAAATAGGCAATGCAAAATAGTAATAAGATAGTGTTATTTCAAGTCAAGCAAGTTGGCGCACTTGATCAATCTTCTACTCATATATCGTCATAATGTCATAATTGAAATTTGATTCTCACATTTTTTTTCTATTAGTGGATAATCTATAATTATCTTTATAAATATTTAATATGTTTGGAGACATACTTTGACCCTAGGTTGGAGGAAATATTCTCCTCAACTTAAACTTTATGATCATAAAGAAAATTGAATTTCAATATATATATATATATATATATATATATATATATATATATATATTTTAACTTTTGTGTATTATCATTATAGGAGATGCCAATGCAACTGTAATGAAAGTATAAATGTAATGAAAAAGTAAGTGCAGTTAATATCACGACTCGTATAACTATCTATATCAATGCCCCTCCACCCTTTAAGAGATCCTGGTCCTCAAGGATGAAAATATGGGAAACGAGCCATGACAGAACTTCCATTTAGCTACTTTCAACTTCAAGAGGCAATCAAGTTCTGCCATTAATTTCACCAAGACCTTGGTTACTGCTCTTCTAGCCCTTTTGACCATGTTCCTGATGAGAATTGCTTCACGCATGCGACCATGGAATGGAATTACTTGATGTAGTTATTACCCATTCAGCAGAAGGGTGAAGTTAGTCGACACATTTTTTTAGTTGAGAAACACGGAAGACACGATGTTATGGATTGAGGAAGCTAAAGTTGACAATCTATCTCTCTCTGTTATCAGTGATTGGATATATAGGAGCCAAGCCAACCTGTGATGTGGTCGCTTTGCTTTGCTTGTAGTTGTTGGGTTGGAGCTTCAAGTATACATAATCCCCAATTTTGTAGCTTCTGTCACTTGTTCTATTGGCCAGTGTGCAAATAGAACTGAAGGTTTGGATCATCTCCTCCCTCTTTTGCAGACTTATATCTACTGCTAGCAGGTTAGAGTGCCTCGCATGGTGTACACTGAATGGATGATCCAATGAAAAGTGGACCAAAGGTAACCATTTTGCCGAAGACCAGAGTGAGGTTTATCAAACCACATGCATGCACCTGAGGTAAAAGTTGGCCTCTAAGCATAGATTAATAACCTCAGTTGTCCATCGAACTGAAGATGATATGATAAGAAATGTGGAGTTGGTAGTTCCTCTGATTCTGTGATCATGAGATTAAGCCTAACAAATGTTGGGAGTCTTATCCGTTGCCAATTTTATGCTCGTGATCTTAATTTCTTCGACGCAAGCGAAGATTTTCAATCCGGAACACATTTTCTGGATGCTTATGGAGTAGCTGAATAATATGTATGTATGAACAAGGCTCTTGACAGTAGACTAGTTAGAATTGTGACTGTTTACAGCTGCAACGAGTTAAGACTGAATTTGAGTTTTGGCGTCCTCCTTGAAGCCGATAAACAACCATATTAACCCACAATAGCAATCATCCTTGAGGCGAGGTAATCTCGTATACTGTTCTATTCACTTATGGTCAGATAATTTGTTAAAATTTTAATAGTAGTATTTCAAAAAATAAAAATAAAATCATTCAATGAAAACAAAATCTTAAAAAAAAGGGATAAAAGTATATTTCTGCCTTGACTAAAGATAATTTCAATTTAACAAATTTGTGTTACTTGTTCCAAATAACTAAAACACTAAATCATACCATCCATGAAACAAAAAATCTCTTGCAATCTTTTTAGCCAATCTACTAGAAATAACATAATAAATTCATAAATGGAGATTCTGCCGCAAAAACGCTGAATAACATACTACTTATTAAAGTCAACAATGAATAACTTCAGGGGCAAACGGGTTCCAAAGCCTTAGCAATACCCTTTAGCTATCGTATAAGTGGAACAATCGAGAGTAAAATGGCAGAAAGCCACTTAAAGTTTATCAAAGGCTACCCAAAACCTCACAAATGTGTTGTTGCACTGGACACAACATGCATATTTTCTAGACTAATATAAATTAAATTATACCTTCAACTATATTAAAACAGTTGATACGCATGAATAGCTCAATATTCACTACAATTATATAGTAAACAACGCTATCCATCTAAGTCAAACATCATGCTAGCACAAACAAGCACCCAAGGGTGAGGACCAACACATCTGGATTCATAACAGTGGATTGATAGACAGGAACTAGAGCCACTGGCTTTCCAGGTTTGTCATCTCTGGAAACTGAATAACAGACGGGAAATCTATTAATTTCAGAATAAATCATAACAGGGGTTTACGATATAGCATATAAATTTGTGCAGTACATCCCAAGATAGTTCGAAACCAATGAAAGCATATATATGATATATGTGTGCATTGAGCATGACTTGACTCCTGCATCTTCAATATTAATCATGGTTTGGTCAGTTAAGACAACTAGTAACCCAAGCTGTAACCTCCTTTAGAATCATCTACATTTGTAGCAGAGGGGAACAAAAATATGATGTAAGCTAGACATGAATACTTCGTTTCCAACTTATTTAATCTCACAGTGAAGCATTGGCAGCAAATCATTTAAAAGAACAATTCAATTTTAATCAACTAGCACAATAAACAAAATTACACTGTCAGTGAGCCATAACTAAGTGTTAAAAAGATTTCAGAGAAAGTGTAGAATGGTAGCTATTACAACGATGTTGCTGTTTGTTTACTAACTCTATCAATAGTTATACAGTTTCAGATGACCTAACTCTTGATTACTTACGTAGATTGTTGAGTGCCAGCTTGTTGTATCAATTGAGAGTATATATATTCGTCAACTCTCTGCTTTGCCAATGCTACCTGTTCAAAAAGTTGAGTTTCAACAAAAAGTACGAATAGACATTGCAAATAGTTCAAAATCACATGGAGAAAAAGCATGCGACAGGTGAAATGCCACAAAGGTGGGACTTCGCCAATAATATGCACAACTCTATTATGTTAGCATCCTCATCTCTAAGTTGACTAACCTCTGTCTGTCTTTCAAGAAGACCCTAAGACCTGGCAATAATTGGGGTTGGGGATAGGGGGAATCGAATCCCCACCTTCAATAACACAGCCCCTTGGTAGCAAGACGACGTGTCACTTACAAGGCCCCTGGCTCTCTCCCTACTTTAACTCACAAAGGAAATCGAGAATCCAGATTTCGTTGATGTAAGAAACCAGAAAGTTAGAACCAAAATCCCATAGGAATCTGTATACTGTTACACTATATCATTAATTTTATTCATAAATGATTATTCACATGCACAGAGTCTCAAAAACAGACAGCCACAATAGAGGACCTGAACTGAACCCCAGCTACTAAGCAAAATATCTGCAAATTGATTTACTACTCTACTTTTCAGTCTCAAGTCACGTTTTCCTCAACTCAAGGAAGAGACCCAGCAAATAGCTAACTGACAGAATGTATCAGCCAAAAAGACAAACAATAGGTTACCCAATATTTTTGGTCCAATACATGATGCTCATTTTATTCATGGATGATTATTTATACACACGTACTTTCAAAAATAGACATTCACGTTTGATGACCTAAACTGAACCCGAGCTCAACCAAAATTTCTGCAAATTGATTCACTTACTCTACTTTTCAGTCCCAAGTCAAGTTTCCACTCTTAATTCATGGTAAAGACCCAACCAATAGCTATCTGGCAAAATATACCAGCCAAATATTTAGTACCTATGCACAATACGCTCATTTTCAATTTAGTTCTTGTGCAAAAAGGATTTTTTTTTTTTTTAAATTTGATGCCTCTACATACAATGATACAATCATTTTCAATTTCATCCTGCTGTCTCTCACGTTATAAATTAGGGTAATTAACAAGAAACACCCTTGAGGTTTGAAGAAAAAACACTCCACCCCATTTGAGGTTTGAAGAAAAAGCACTCCACCCATTTATTTCAATATGACACTCCACCCCCAAATATGTATGGATATGACACTAATAACCCTATTAACGAATTTTCTATTATTAAAAAAAGTTAAAATATAACTAATGTTTATTAATTTTTAAAATAAAATATCCTTTATTAATATTTCTATATTATTTTTACAAAATACAATATATGTGGCTTATAAATTATAATAATATAAAACATTATATTTTATATATTAAATTTCATTTTTAAAATTTTACTATTAAGAGAATAAACTATTAATAATAGTAATAAATTGTAATAATTATTTTATAAAAATAAAAATTACGTATTTTTCCAGTTTTTAATTTTAGATTATTGGTGTGCATAAAAGAAATTAAGTTTAACATTGCACATAAAGACAAATCACATATAACATAACAATAAGAATCTTGTGGTTTTACTATATATATATATATATATATATATATATATATATATCAACATATTTTTATTTTTACAAAAAATAATTATTATAAATATTAATAATGGTTTTGAATTAAATGTATTTATATAGTGTAATTTTTTTTATATTTTTATCCAATTGAATTCTTAGATGCATGACTTTTGAAATAGTAGGGTAAAAGTAAATTTGTTATGTAAATGTGACAATATATAATTAGATAACTAGTAAAAACAATTATACTATTAGTGCAATAAAATTAAACTCATTAATTAAATCCATTATTATTAATAATAATAATTTATAGTAATTATTTTAGTAAAAATAAAAATATATATTTTCTCAACTAGTAGTTTTAAAATATTAATATATATTTTTTATAGTAATTCTTCTTGCTATATTATTTGTAATTTATGTTTATATATGATATTAACAAATAATTTTTATTTTTATAAACATTAATATTCTAAATTAAAAGCTGAGAAAATACATAATTTTTATTTTCAAAAAATAATTATAACAATTTATTACTACTATTAATAATTTTTTCTCTTGATATGGTAAAATTTTAAAAATTAAATTGAATATATAAATATATTATATTTTATATTGTTATAACCAACATATATTTTACTTTGTAAAAATAATATATATATAAGTATTAATAAAATGGTATTTTATTAAAAAATAATAAACATTATTATTTTACTCTTCTTTTAATAATAAAAAATTAGTTAATAGGTTCATTATTGGCATCCACCACATATTTGGGGTGGAGTGTCATATTCGAAAAAATGGGGTGAAGTGTCTTTTTCTTCAAACCTCAAGGGTACTTCTTGTTATTTACCTTGTGAATTATAATACTGAGTTTAGCATTGAATTACTATGAATTATAAGAACTAAATTGAAAATTAATGTCATGTATGTATATGACCCAAATTAATAATAAGCATCATATATAAAAATGCATATTTTTGGTTCCCATATGACTCACTCATTTTAAATTTGATTCCCATACTTCATTATAAACCCAACAGTGTTATAACAGCAATGAACAAGAATGACTATATTTAAAACTTAAAATGATTATGCATACAAGAACTAACATGAAAACCTTTTTTGCATACGGACCAGATTAAAAATAAGTATCATGGATAGGGACCAACAATAACAACTAATCATAAAAGTTGTATCAAACAAAACAACTATCTAGCTTATTCTTCTGACAGAAAAATTGGACAGCAAAAAGTCAATAATAAATAAGAACACCTGTTGAGCACTACCACCAAATTGAATTTGCCTATGCTTCTGTTCACCTTTTCCGCCATAAACCTGCAACATTTTTCTGATTGTTTTTTATGCCACATAATTGAGCAATGGCTGTGCTTCAGGCCCAAAAGAAGTAACTAGAACACTAACCTTGATCATTGCTCCAGACTCATTTCTGATCCTTGAAATGTTTGAGCCACACCTGCCGATCAACCCACCAACCATTGTTTCCGAAATCAGCATCTCGAATGTAACATAATCAACTGCAAGATTGGTTGTCCTAGAGATGAAGTGGTTGTAAGACAATATTCAAAACTCGATATACCTGCTAAAAGGCAGCTAAAGGTTGTTCTGATATAGAAAACATTAAATAACCTGAAGTTGGGTCCAGATATGGTTGGGATGGCCGAATTGCAGCATAATTATATGTTGGGCTTATAGAAATCACTTGTCTTGGGGGGTTTTCCCTAAACAAAATTTGAGTTGATATACAGGTTACACAAAATTACAAAATAAATTTCAAAGATAATTGGAAGCAAGTTTAAAATTTATACGAAAGTTCAAAGCCAGACCTTAGTTGACAACCTATCTCCTCTAAAGCCTTCATTACCGCATGAACATCTCCTGATAGCTAAATTCAACAGGAATGGCGATCAAAATCAAAATTCAGCAGCCAAAGAAAAAAGTAGCAAAGCAAGAATTGCAGAGCAAAGGATATAGAGAATTTGAATCCCCTTAAGAAGGGATATTTGTATGTATGTTGATCTATTTCAAATACCCAAATCATATGCACTATACTTGCTGGAAGATTCTAATCTAAAAGTTCATCCCATAAATTCCAGTATGTGAAACAAAAAACAAGAACATAGATTAAGAAATCATAAACAAAGGAAGAAAGAAAATTGATTCCAAATATATGAATGCTTCCACTTCTCAAAAGCTGTTCCATAGCTTTCAAGTTCATTAATTACTCGACAAACAGCATATTATGTGTTATACTTATTTATGCCCTTAAATTGCCCTTTTGGCTGTTGCATGGGGTATATATAGCATATTGGTATGCTAAGTTTGCCTTTTCTATGTAAAAAAAGAACTACATATAAAAAAAAAAAAAAACAAAAATCTTAGTTCGCTTACCTACAAAAAGTAGAAAATTTATGTCCATATGGAGGAAAATTAACTTCATACGAAGGAGGAAAATTAACTTCACATAAACTAGAAAAACGGCATGGTGTGTTTCATAAATAGCATCTAAAACTATAATTCAACCAAATTAGGTAGAATATCATTAACTCTGTAAAAGTTATAGCATAATTTGAATATGGACACAATTAATACTTCAAATGCTGAACAGAATATATCATTCACCATTTTGATGCAAGCATTATTTCATCAAAACTACTAAAAAAAATAACATTTCTTATCCATTTTGTATACTTAAACTTTGTTTAGGCATAGTACGTCAAAATTTAAATAACACAATAAGTTACTTGTCATCTTGGTCAAAAAATACATAATATTCTCATGAATAACCAATTTTTTTCATAATCAAAATTGATGAGTATCATTTTAGACATCCCACCTGTACTACTCTATCAGATTCAAGGGCAGAAGCACATAAAGGTAACTGATTTGGTGCGAGAACTGTAATTGTGGCACCAGAGGAGTTCCTCAACTTCTCAATGTTTTGACCAGACATCCCAATCAATCCACCTGCCTGGGACCCAGCAATCAAAAGTCTTATAGTATTAGCAGCCACATGTCCGGCAGCAACTTTTGATGCATCAAGATTGCTATCATCTTCCTGTTATATGGACTTTGACATATCATCTCAGTAGCAACAACAAAAAACACAAAAAGTAACACCCAACAGTGCCAATTGAATTATCAAGTCAATTACGGTCTCTCAAAATAGGGGTCTACAAAAGAACTGTATGGGGTCATTGCCTATCAGAATTACTGGACAATGAGTATGTTTAAATCCCTAACCAGTTTATAATTAATCAAGCATAAAAAGATTTCAAACTGTGGCACATGGATACAGGAACATGTGTTTTTTCCTAAACTAAACTATATTATACAGCAAATAATAAAAAGATAGATAACATACAGATATGACCAGGTACCACAATGATCATATTAATTATATACATACATATTAAAAATACAATTAATATTAGATTATACAATATGAATTCATTACCAAAAAAAAATCACCTTTCATGTCTCCATATTTTAGAGCTTAGGCTTTTCCCGTGCTTTTTATATTTAGAATATCAATGCATTTCAAGGACACTTCCTTACATTATTAGGTAATTCAACTCATTTCTAACTTGTTTAAGCAATTGAAAAATTGTATGGCTAAAATGCTTTTTTTCTTCCAAAAATAAATGGATGTATAGGGGCAGTAGATAGAAGGCACGCATATCGGTACTTCTTAGGTTTCAAAGCTAGAAGGTTAACAACAATAAACCATATCATTTTAAATTTAAAAATCAAACGAAGTCCACCAATTTAATGGTTTCAGCATAAATTATAAAAGGAGATAATGATGTAATCAGCAATTCAAAGTAGCAGAAATCTTCAAAGCTCATTTCTACTTGTCTAGTTATGTATATTATAGAAAGTGAGTGAACAGCTGAACAACATTCCATCTCAGGATCACTTTACCTTTAAAATTAAATTGGCTATTAGCTCTAGTGCTTTCTCTGCATCCGTAACCTTTTCATCATTGTCTTTAGAACTAATAATGATAACACGCTCTTCATGTCTCTGCCCAGAAGGAAAACATGATATTAGATTCAACAAACAACAGCTAGTTCAAATAATAACTACACATCTGTATCTTAAATTAATTAATGAATCCTAAACTAGGATGCCAATTCATGCACTTCAATACAAATATTATATTCGACCCTTCATGCACAATCAGCAAAATTGAGTGAAGTTTACATTATTTCACACACACATATATGATATGATAACATTTATGGAAGTTAGGAAGGTAGATAGGATGAGGATAGAACAGGATTTGTTTTCTATTTTAAATTTTAAACAAATATCTGAAAGTATGATACTCATAAGGATAAGGATTTATTTTATCCTAGTAGGCAAATACAAATAGGGAAATATTCCATACCTCTGCCTATGTATTTGTACTTTATTTTGACAATAATAATACCACAAGTCTGCCACCACGGCAAGCAGGACTATCAATCTGCAAAGTTGAAGCATAAAACTTACCTAGGCTGGGCTCAGAATGTGAAGCACTGACAAAAAGAGTAAATTAGACATCTGAATGGACATCAGACTGACTGATTAACTGGGACACCCAACTCAGATGTAGAACAATAGTTATACCCAGAATTTAAACACCAACAGCAACCGAGCCATGTCTCAGTAGATGGGATCAGCTACTTTTCTTACTTGGCCTTATATAGATCTTCTCCACACATGCTCAAACCACCTTAATATGGGCCACTCTACTGCATCTTTCTTAATCCTACAATCCTCATCTCTGCAACATTAATTTTATCTTCTTGTTAGCTTTTTACCATCCAACATCCAGTCTCATACAACATCAGTAGTTTTATAACTGGGTGGTAAAATTTTTCATTAAGTTAGAGTGGTACTTTTCTACCATAATAAAAACCCAAAACACTTCTCCATTTACTCCATCCAATTTGAATCCTATGATTTATATCTCCACCTATTTCTCAATTATTTTGGATGATGGACCACAAATATTATATCCTCCCCAATTTTCATCTCTAAGCCAAGATCAGTAAGTCTTTTGCTAAACACGCATAATCTTACTTCTACTTATATGAAAATCATGTGTTTTCAAAGCTTATCTCCACAGTTTCAACCTCCCATTTATTTCCTCTCTCAATTTGCCTAGTAGCAATTAGTGGGATAAGATTAAATGCTTAGCGTCTATTTGGTGTAAAGCACATGACCTTTTTAGAGGGGTTTCCATCTTTGATATGATAAGAGATTGGAAAGCTTTGATCTTTTGATGTTTTATTTTGTTTTCTTTTTGCTTTAAGGATCTCTTGTCCCTTTCACTATGTATTTTTCTTCTTTTCTTTGCTTCTTGTTAACGAAATTTCTTCTTTTATCCAAAAAAATATAGCAGTACATCATTTGTAAGAAACATGCACTGTGGCCTGGATAAGTTCAGTAACACATCCAGGGCCAAAGTAAAAAGATAGGGACTCAAAATTAACCATTGGTGTGATTATATAAACATTGAAAATCTTTTGTCACCCCACCTTGTTTTCTCACAGTAGTAATAACCTTATTAGATGTCTTAGATTGCTTAGATATAAGAAAATCCGAACTCATTTCTTCTCTAGAGCGAGCCTTCCATAGAACCTCCATTGGAACTCAATTGTACATCTTTTCCAAAGCAATGAAAACTATATATAAATTTCTTTAATTTATCCAATGTCTCTCAATCAATTGTTGTGGCAAATAAATCGCTTCCATGGTGTCAAACTAATTCTTTGTCAATCTCAATTCAATTACCCTTTCCCTTAGCTTCATGATAAGACTCATTAGCTTAATCTCTCCATAATCTGCATAGTTTTGTATATCTCCCTTGAATTTATAGATAGGAACTAACTCCTCATCCACTCATCAGACAAATTTTAGACCTCTTAATATTGTTAAACAACTTTGTGAGCTAACTCATCTTTCCCTCCGGGACACTACCATGCCTCAGTAGCTATATTACCAAATCCAACAACTTTGCAGTAATTCATTTTCTTTAGACCTTCTTTTACTTCAGACTCCCAAATCATATCTCTCGTGTTTAGCATATCCAAGAGCAAAAAATCTTTTTGCCTTCATTTAATAAATTGTTAAAATAGCTCTTCCATATTTACTGTCTGTCTTGTTCCATGACCAAAATTTTAACGTTTCATCCTTGAAACGTTTCAACAAGTATAAATCTCTTGTCTGTCTTTCACTCTTTTTTAACAAGCTTGTAAATACTTCTTTCACCTAAGGATTGGTATAATCCAACAAATGCTTCAGCTCTTCTTGTGCCCATTGCCTTTTTTCATTCTCCTTCTTAGCTATCATATACTTTTCCAAATTTCAGCATTTTTACACAAGTACTACACTTTAAAACACTCGCTTATATCACCAACATGTAATTTGTCAACTTAGTAGGTACCTTGGTCCCTTGAGTAGAGGTCTCGGCTCGAGCCCCAGAGATGGAAAAAACCTCGTTGAGACCCTACTCCCTTAAGGGACCTCCTTTGGGTCCAATCGGATTAGTTGAGTTCCTATTAATAGGGTCTGGATATCAATAGTTCCATCGAGACCAAGGGAAAAAACACTTGATTTTTATCTTAACTGCATCTTGCACACTTGAGTCAACCACTGAGGTTCACTTGATTACCCCAAATTGTTTTTAAAGAAAAAAATAAAATTCCAAACTTCCCTCATTTCTCTGTCAGCTCTCTCAACTTCCAAACAGATATTATTAAACATCAATTTAACCTCCCGCAAGCCCCAAACCCAATAGAACAGTAGTTCCACCCATAATTTGAACGGGAAAAATCTCCCATATTTCTCAGCTACCAAACAGATGCCCCTAAACCCAAATTAGAAACAGTAAACCTGCTCTATCACTCAGCTTTCATTTTAAGCTTTCTCAGCTGCCAAACAGAAAACATCAATTCAACTTCTCATAAACCCTAAAATCCAAATTGAATACAGATTATGGAACAGTAATTCATTCCCTCATTTTTCCCTCATCACTTACAACTATCAAACAGCTGCGACAAAAGGGAAAAAAAATTATTCAACCCCCCACAAGCCCCAACACCCAAATTAAACATTAGAATGATAACAGATTGAAAGAAAAAGACTAATCACAGATTCCAAACCCAATTTAACACCCTAATATTTTCTCTCTCAGTTTCTCAGCTGCCAAACAGATTAGAAATCCAATCTAACTCCCCAATTTTGTTTGTCTCGCTTTCTCATCTACCAAACAGAAGAAAAATCTAATTAACTAATTTAACTCAGTAAATGTTTCCTCCTGCTTTCTCGGCTACCAAACACAACCAAAATACCAAAGCAAATAGCTGAAGCCAATTTAACTCCATAATTTTTGCTCGTCTAGCTTACTCAGTTTCCAAACACAAGAAAAGCCTAGCTAGAGATTCCAAGCCAAATTTAACTCACTATTTTTTTTTTTTTTTTGCCTCTCACTAACTCAGCTGCCAAACAAACTCCAAACACGAGAAACCTGACCGCAGATTCCAAACACAGTAAGCACAGCAAACGAAAAAAATAAAATAATAATAATAATAATAATAATAATAATAATAATAATAATAATAAAGAAAGACACTAATCAGACGCTTACAGCAATAGCGTCAGCGATTTTGATGGTGGCCCTCGTCTCTTCTCGAATCTTCTGTATGCGGAGCCCTTCCTTCCCGATGACCTTCCCGATCTGCCTCGACGGCACCACGATCCTGAATATCACGTCCTGCCCCCTCGCGCGCTTCGCAGCCAACAGCTCCGCCGTGCCGGGAGCCTCGTCCTCGCGGCGGCGCTTGCCTCCCGAGGCGGGGATTCCGGCCGCGGGGTCGAAGGGAACCTGGAGCGGCAGCTGCTGGTGGTGTTGGAAGGGCATGTGGTGCATCTGCATCTGCATCTGCATGGGGTGGGGTATGGGCATGGGCATGTTGGGGATGGGCATGTTCATGTGCATGTGCATGTGCATGGGTACCTGCATGGGATCGGTGGTGCCATTGGGTTCTGCGGCGGAATCATGGGGTTTATGGGAATTTGACCTTGCTGCTGCTGTTGCGACATAGATAGAGATTATAAGGTGGGTGGTTCTTTCTTGAGTGTTTGGGAATGAATGAAGAATGGGAGGGATATCGAGAAGGAAAGGGCAACTGGTTTTGCAGGGCGGAGGATATAGGGTTTTGTCGATTTGGAATTACCAACGTGCCCTTATTTTAAATTTCTAATGGTCTTGCACTCTTATCATTTATGCTAATTAAAATCCTTTTTTTTTATACTAATCTATCTATTTGCCATTCAACACCCTTGCAGCATGTTTGGATCTTAGGAGTTAAATGAAACGGAGTGAAATTTTTATTCACTTCATTGTTTAAATTTGTCAAAATTAGATGGAATTGAGCGAAGATGAATGAATTCCATTCCATCCAGTTATCAACTCTTTTCAAATTTCTTCATCCCAAATTAGGAGAAATGAGATGGAACTTAAGGTACCCAAATAATGAACAGGGTAATTATTCTACCAATTCCACTCCACTTCATTATGTTTCACTCCATCATGTTTTATCAATCCAAACATACTCTTATTGATCCTTTATAGAAGGAAACAAAGGAATGATCATCCCCCATTTGTTTACATTATACTAAGATATAATTACCACATTAATCTCATTTTCTTATATTTTATCTCTTTCATATATTGACTTAAGTGTCTGAGTGTCTTTTACATGTGTCCCATGCGCTTTCTCAACTTTCGAAAAGACCTTCCTTCACCAATTTCCCAAGTAAGAACATATTGAGTGTCTTGAATCCAAGTTTTGAAATGGAAAAAATCTCCACTAAAATACCTAAAACTACTTTCGAAATCTCTTTATTAAACGAATTAGTCAGGTTCCTATTAATAAATTCTAATTAACTATTGAAATTCACCCAAGTATAAGTTAAATATTCCTAAGTGACTTTCATTTTAAAGTTTTACTAAAATCAAAATCCAGGATGAATACACAAATATTCCTAAGAACAATTTTATTTGAACATTTGAAGAGTCATCCATCACTCTTGGATGTAATGGATGAGTAGAGTGAGTAGGGACCATAATCACATTAAAGGATGATGAGATTCCTCACTTTCAAATATTCAAATAACCTTAGGTTTAATTATTCCTAAATCACTATAGTTTTACTCAATTATTAATTAGGTCCTTATAATTTTAAAAAAATGTAAATCCCTATAGTTTAAAAATTTATAATCAAGTCCCTATGTTGTATAAGAGTTTTCAATTAAGTTCCTATATTATGCCAAAACTTTCAATCAAGTCCTTATATACAAAACTATAGGGGACTTGATCACAAAATTTTTAAGTTATAGAGATATAATTGAAAATTTTTATATAATATAAGAACTTGATCACAAATTGTTAAACTATAGTGACTTGATTGAAAATCTTCATATAATATAGAAATTCAATTACAATTTTTAAATTATAATTAAAAATTGAGTAAAATTATAATAACATTGAGAATAATTAAACTTTATTGTATTCTTGAACAAAAAAGAGTCAGAAAAACATACACTAAACATGTTTAAAAAAAATAAACAAAATACTTACTCATCAAAATTAAGGTGAATACTCTGTGCTGTTAGGTCAATACCTTTGGTAGAGTCACCTAGGTGGAATCATAGTTGCATGACAACTCTAACAAATGAAGTCGCATTTAATGATGTCTTAGAAATGTGGTTAAGTGAATTAAAAACGTGGTTAACCACAAACATTCCCCTTTCCTCATTCCTTTTTCTTCTGCTTTTGGTTCACCCTTCATGTCATGACTCAATCTGGAAAGTGATCACCATGTGGGAACCAACCCACAGAATCCCTTATATAACATGACATGCACAAAACTTCATAGTTTTCGGTTAAACATAATTTAGATAAAAACTGAGTAATCACTTTCTCATATAAGTCATAAAATAATCCATAAACATTATCAAACTAACAAAATAATTGTTCCAATTTATCGTAAAATCTTTCACTTGTAATTACATAAATCTCCAAAATTAACACAAGTAAATATAAATATACACGGTCCATAAATCCTGCATAGTGTAATGGAGCACTACTAAACATACACTTATTATACTTCACTCAAAAGTGAAGTCACCCAAAAATAAACTAAGAGCTCTAAGGAGGAGGTATCTAAGAAGACTTTAGACCAACAATTGTATGTGTATGGGGAAAAAGAATTGTGAGTGTCATCCAAAACTCAGGACATGGATTTTCACCCAAGCCATACATAGGACAACAAGGGAGATACATAATAGTAATGCAACAATCAAAATCATTTATATTTAGAATACATAATAATAGTAATAACTTCAGTTTCGTGTAAATCATAAGAAAACATTAATTTCTCTAAGGAATTAAAAGGACAGATTATAAAAGATTCATAAAAGCGATTTTAACTTTCGTGAACTGTGTCATTCGTGGACTAATTTAAGTGCAGAATAACTACCCCTCATGGGCGTCATGGTATACCAAAGTTAATGAATTTACTGTCGTTAACTCAGAGTTTGTCTCTATTAATTCCTACCTAAACATCACTCGTAGACAACATGCTAAAATCTCAAGCTAAAAATTCCAATTAGTGCTTTTTATCATTTTAGTTCATGTTTGATTTTTCTGGAATAAATACTCTATTTTCATAATTTACTAGGAGTAGTTTAAAAGCATGATAATATGAATGGCATACAAGCATCAACAATGGTCCCATGCATTTTTTAAAGTCTTGCATTTTCATGGAAGGGTGTAAAATCATAATTTTCTCTAATTTGACATAGTTCTAAAAGCATGTTAATAGCAATTAAATTTCTATATTTATGAAAAGGTACAAACATCATGTAGAAACTACTTGTAATGGCTGAAAATAAAGCCATGAGCTTAAACTCACTCACTTGGAGGGGTTGAAAGAGTTGCTGGCACAACCAACCTGGGGTAAGAATGGCACCAACATCTACCATGGAAACAACAAAACTCATGAATAAACTATAGCCATTCTAGAACAACCCTATGAATATTGGTAGAGTACCAAACTTAACCACAACTAAGAACATGATGTGTGTGTAAAAGACACACATCTAGTGCTTATTTTGACATAATTTTGTGTGATTTGATTAGTTAAATTAGCCATTTATTTGTTAAATTATTAGAAATTGGGCTACTCCTTTTGTTTGTGTTTATATGATGATTTTTTGGTTCCAAATAAGGATTCAATGTCATACTTGCACCATTTTGACATATGGAGAATTGGAGAGTAAAATTTAAGAAGTTAGGATCATGTGCTTACATGAAATTAAAATGCTGTGAAGAAATTTCTATAACTTTCATTCTAGAGCTTTGAATTTGGTGATTCAAAATTCCTTGGAAAGAAGAGAGAAATATGTACAACTTCATTGTTGTACATTTTTCCTAATTCCTAAGTCTTCAAGGAGAAAAAAGTGGAAGAAAGACAAAAGTAGCAATATGTTCCTGATGTTGTCAATCTAGACCTTTCTGAGTAATTCATCTATATATTAAGCTAGAAGAGTCCAATTAAGATGAAAGCTAAGACACAGAGTTACAACTTTTATGAAGACCCCAAAGGCTAAATCCCACTGGAGAACGTTGCATAGACTCAACAACGAGCAAATTGCAATGTTGTGAAGAGCATAACACTACCTCGTGTCATTCAACACGGCCTCGTGCAATTGGTCGTGGGTTTAATGAATCGTTGGGGGTTTTGATTGATGTTTACATGCTTAATTCATATCTTGGGTTATTTTTCATTTAAAAAAAAGGCTTTTACAGGTCCAAAACAAGTCAAGAGGGATTAAGTGAACATCACATTTATGGCATGGATCTTTTTACTCTAGGAATCAATTTGGGGCAATTGGAGATCAAGGAAGCTTTGCTAGGGTTTGGAGACAACTTCAAGAGGAAAAAGTTTATGCTATAACTCTTGTTCTTCTTCTTTTTCTCTTGTGATTTGATGTCATTAATGTCCATTATCTCTTTGATTATGGATGTTATGATAATGTTTAGCAACTAAACTCTTTCATAGCTAGGGTGATGATGTAACCTATGTTGGGATTATGAGTTGTTGAATTCTTTTGAATCTAATGCATGTTTCTTTTTTCAATTGAGTTTCTATCTTTGTTCTTAATGTTTCTGTGGCTTGATCACCCATAAATTGATGTTGTGAGTTGTGCATGCAATTGGGAAATTGATGCATAATTTAGACCTAGGGTTCATGTTAAGGAATTAAGTGAACTTTAGTTTTCCAAGAGAGTTGATATGCCAAGGAATTAGTATTAACAAAATTAGGAAATTCCTCCTCAATTGAGTTGATTGAACATCATTAGGTTAGGAATTTAACGTTCATATGAATAACTAGGTGAAATGGATCACTAGCACCTTAACCGTCATTGAATTTTCTCTTTGTTATTCATTGCTTTCCTTAGCATTAGATTAGAGTAGTTTTATTTTAATTCAAAATTTTAATTCTTCAAATCTTGAGCTAGTTAGCCTAGATAGTATTTGAATTTGTGAAGTGGTACTTGGTTACACAATCCCTGGAGGATCATACTTTCTTACTCTTTAGTACTTGTATGACCCAATATATTTGTCAAGGCCACATCAAAACATAACCACTCGATCACAAAGGAAGGAAGAAAAGAGAGAAACTTGGCATAAACCATTGACAAAATCCTTACCTTGAAGCTTGGGGAGGCATGATTGAAGGAAGAGGTGAGTGAGATGGTGGGAGATGAGCAGAGAACAAGGTTCACATTTTTAGGTTAAACATGGTGGGGTTTTTTATAGTGTTGGAAGATCACTTAATGAAATTACATCATTTTGGACATGTTCTGACATTACTATAGCAATTAACAAGGAAAGGCACCATGTCGCACATATACATGACCATTATAGCGGTCTCCACAACCAAAATTATCCAAAAATGCCCTACCACGTTATAACGGCCTATAGTGGACCCTGAATGGTGTTGTTGTTCCAACTACTACTATAGCGATCATAACAATACTATTTTATACACTTTTGGAGTTTTTTTATGTATCCAATGTCTTTCCAATAATACGGTTAGTCCTAGGGAATGCTAAGGCCATACTAAACTTATTTAAGGGCATGTGGACCTGAGACATCACAATTCATCACCCATAAAACCCTCAATCTTCAATATTTGATTTTTCCATCAATGCACTTCACAAAATAAAAAATTATATTTGATACATTTCAAATATGGTCCTCATTTCATGCAGAACCCAACATTGCTAAGAATTTTTGCTTGCTTCTGTTAGATCTAGGTTTTGATAAAGGGAATTTATGTCACTTATCTTGCTATCAAACCTTAGCTTTTTGCATGAGTTTTATTGAGTTATTAATGTGATTAATAGGGATTTTGATTTATTCCTCATTGTGTGATTTTAATAGAATTATTGACTTTTGCACTTGATTTTGGAATAATTTGTAATTACACCCTGTTTGTTTTGACTTATCTCTTTGAGTATGGTTTTATGCACAGGAGCTTTGGATCAAGTGCAAAATATCAAAAACAAGGTTGGTAACTATTGGGAAGGAGCTGAGAGCAAAAAGAAAGAAAAATTGTGGACGCTTACAATTGGGTGAAGCTAGTGCTCATTTAACGCTTAGAGTGACAACCATTAATTTTTTAGCCTCATCATTTTGATGAGCCCTGAACGCTCATTTAGCGCTGAGTGCTAGTGCGATGACAGGATATCAGCTCATTAATATGTTTTTGGGCCCACTTTGGCTTATTTTTAGAGAGAGGATTTAAGGGATTGATATAGACTTTCACCTTAGTTTTTTTTTTACTCACTTTTAGGTTGTCACTTTTAATTGCTATTATTCTCTCTCTACATCTCTCTCTCCATCTTCTCTCTATATCTTCTTCTCTATTATTCTCTCTTGGGGATTCTATTAGTGAAGGTGCTTTGTTTTGGAGATGTGGCAACAATTATTGCTATTATTTTCAAGTTTTCTTTTATCTTTATTATTATAATCCTCTAGAGATGGAGAGTAAATTTCTTTACTAGTGTAAGGATTTCTGGATGAATTGGGATAATATTGAGACCCTTTTGATATTAAATGCATTGGTTTTCTTAATGTTTTGTAGTTTATATTCCTATAATTATTGTGGTGATTGTTATAATCTTTATTGGGATAACTAAATTGACAATCGTTATTTAGGGAAACCCTTTGGCCATAAATTGATAGATTTATTGGTTTATGTTTGAGAGAACATTAAAATTAACTTTTCGATTGCGGTTAGGCTATACCAATTGGTTCATTAAATCAATGTGATTTCTAAATAAATTGAGATTTGTTTATTAGTTATTTGCATTGGTCAAATTCTGGAGGTTGATCGATCAATAGTAGAATTGCCAGTAATTTATTACTAAAAGCCACCAATGAGTTTAATATTTAGTCAATGATAATTAATTTTCAATCCTAGGAATATCTTGCACTAGTGCCTTTTTCTCTATTGCTATTATCTTATTGTTATTATCCTTTAATTTAAATTGCTTTGCTTTAATTCTCAAAACCCCAAATTTTTTCAACTAAGTGTTGAAACCTCCTTGAGAGATGACCTAGGTTGTGCCATTTACTACATTTTTTATACAACTTAATATTAAAATAATTTTTAATTTGAGGAGATAGGCGACAGCCTCCATTAAGGTTTCTATTACCTGATTTTTGTAGAAATGAGGTTTTTAACTTCGATTAATTCCTTATTTTTCCTTCACGGGTTAGATCTAATGCCTTTCTAGTCCAAAAATTTCAACTTTTAGGTTCACAAAATTGCAATGCTCAAGCAATTTCACAACAAACTCCCTTGGAAATCGTTGAAGCCCAACTAGGACTAGTTGACTCTGGATTGACTTGGTAAGTTCCACTATCTCGCATGCGCCACCAGGAGCAACAGGCCTACGAGTGGTGGGGTGGTAGAAGGGATTTGATGGGAGTAGTGTCTGTCTGGTGGAGTTCAGGATAGAGGGGTGACTAGTTAAAGGACGATGTTGTTGACGAAGTAGGCTTCACCAAGAAGCCTGAGGGTGGTTGATAGCACAAAATATGCTAGGGCAAGTGCATTCCAAGCAATAAAGTGGTTATTCAAGTGTCGTGTCCATAGAGATTGAATACGAGATGCTGCGATTGACTAACTATCATATTTAGGCTTAAGAAATTTAGAATGAATTGTTGTTGAAGGAAATTAACAAAAATTAGAAAAATAAATTAAAAGACAATAACAAATTAATGTTTGAGAACAATAAGAACTAAAGGCATAAGGGATCTTTTTCACCCTCTACTTACTTGGATATGCCAATTACTTAAACAACTATCTTCAAATTGGTTTTGTTAGCATGTTAATTTTAGTTAACAACCTATGTCTAGGATAATCAAACGTGTTTCCTTCACCTAAATCACGTAGTGTCCTTGTGAATTAGTGTGAATTCAACTCATTGAGCACATTTATCAAACATCTGCTATGCAAGACAAAAAGGTATGTGTCCATCCTATTAGTTAATCAACACAACTAATCCAATTAAGTGTGTTGAACAAGCATCATCTAATTCAATGGTCAAAATTTTCTATTCCTATGTCTAGTTTAAGAGAATCATCCAAATCACTTCAATGGTAGCTAAACATCAAAGATCATTACAAATAGAATTGAGTAAACAAACCAAATTCGTAGATAACCATTCAAGAAAATTTAAACATTCATCCAAGGTACATGGAAAGATTCAAAGGTACCCTTAGTCACAAGTTTAGCAAACCATAATATTCAGAAAATACAAAGCAAAATTGAAACTCATAGAAAATTCAAAAGAACAAGGAAAGGGAAGAAAGAGGAGAAATGATGAACTCTTGGTAGAAAAGTCTTCTTCAAGCTTTAATCTCCTAAGCATTCAAGTCAATTCCCACTCTCCAACCTCCAAACCTTTATAAACTTGATTTTCCCTCTATTTCTCTATTATTTTCACACCCCTTATCCTCTTAACAAAGTGAAAAGTTACATCTTATATTACTAATCCTGTATACAATATGATATAGGATGCTTAGGCATTAATTTTGGGCGCTTAAGCGCTCTGCCACTTTTTGGTACGTTAGCACTTAAACACTTGTTAAGGATGCTCAAGTGCCTGTGTGGTAGCAAATAAACCTCCAAAATCCTCTTCATGCTTTCACATTTTCTTCATTTTTTATTTCCAATTGGCTTTACTTTCAAGCTCCAAACCTACAATCATATATGTCAAATCCACCAATAGGAACATTCAACAAAAATTACAATTCAACTCATTTAACTTGGATTTGTGGACTTTTCTTTCAAAATATAGCTAACACTATTGCAACCAAAATTTAACCAATTGAAACCAATTTTATTACAAAAGAATAAGAACTAGCATGCAATAAAAGCCCAATTAGAACATAAATAACTCCAAATCATGGAGTTATCTGGTAAGGGTGAGTGTGTTGAAGTTGAATTGGATGGTGGTGGTGGCAATGGTGGTGGGGTGGTGTGAATGCAAAGGAAGAAGAAGGTGGAGAGTGGTAGGTTTATGAAGAGACAGTGAGTGAAAGAGAAGGGAAGGAGTTTTGAGGTTTTCTTTTTATTTTTTTGTTTAGTTTGATATAGTGGTAAAAAGAGAGATGAAGAGGTGTTTAATGTTGTGTGTTTTATGGGATTTAGGATTTTGGAAGTGAAGGAAGAGAGGAAAATATGGTAGTTGGAGAGAATTGGAAGGGGAAAAGAGCAGACAAGTTCATAGCAGTGTTTGTGTTTTAAATGGTGGGAGACTAAAAGGAGAGGAGAGGAGATAGTGTTTTGCATGAAATGAGCTAGTGACTTTTAGCCACATTTTCTTTCATTTCACCACATTTATAAAATATGGTTTAAGATAACTACTCTTAAACACGTGTTACACATGTATACTTATACTTAGCCGACACTACAAAGGCATTAATTCAACATCACCTGAGAATTCACCAAAAATCAACAAAAGTAAAAATGTAACAACCCGATTTTTACCTAAATTAAATTAAAAATTAAATAGATAAAATTTTACAATTTTGGAAATTGGACAATAATAGAAATGAGTAAAGAAAGCTTTTGTAAAGAAAAAAATTAATGACTTAGGGGCTGAGGATGAATAGTAACTATGGAACTAGACCAAGGATGATCCAGGGCCGAGCTTGGGGAAACTTGGACTCGAAGGCCGAGGTAGAGTGCTTAACCTGGGGCCTATAAAGTTATTTTTAGTTTTCAAGATATTTTACTCATTTGGTAAAATTTTGATGTGTGGGTTTTAAGATCGTAAAAGTAACTTTTTGACTAAGCAACCTTGGCAAGTCACACTATGCCAAGTGGGTGGCATAAATTAAAACTTAGCTAATAAGTTTCAATCTTAGCCTTTTATGAATTTTAATTTCAATTAGAGCCAATATCTCACTCGTTCAATAAAATTTTGATGTATGATTTCTTATACCTACAAGCCTTGTCGAACAATCTTTAACCACTCCACCACAATCTTGCCAAGTTTATGGCCAAGAAGTGGTTAGACCTATATATCTTTACAAGACTCAATATGAGCCACACCTAAATTAGAACTTAAGCACTAATATGAACCAAGAAGTAAATGCAACTACTTCTTTTATAAGCCTCTAATGTGATACATTACCACCACTTCCTTTTTATTTTTGAAACTACTAGCCTTCCTTGCTTCCTTTCCTCCCTTTCCTTTCATGCACAAACATATTCCAAGCCTATCATGGTCATCATCTAGCCAACAAAACTCCAATTTAAGAATTCAACTACAAGCCTTTACTATTTAAGCCTAATCTAGTCTTTCAACCATTCAAATTTAACCAAGAAGAAAATTCTCCTCTCACCTGAATGTCATTGTGATCAGTGACTTTATTACAAAGAGAAAGCTTATCGGTTATTTTGATTGAGCTTGAACTAGTTCTACACTTGGAGAACTCATATAGAGAAGAAGTTATTTCAATTTTAAAGTAGGGTTACTTGAAAACCTCTTTCAATCTAGTTTTTATTTCTAAGTTTTTCAAAGGATTGAACTATATTTCGATTTGTTATTTCATATTAGAGCTTTAATATTGATGAACATGCATGATTGGGGTGATTTGTGTTGTTTGAAAGCTTTTATGATCAAATTATTTCTTGAATTGGCTTGCTGAAATTGTGATTTTGGACTCAGGAAGTAAAGTTATCCAATTGTTTTGAATTACTAGGAGAAGTATTCTTTACTGATTTTTTTTACGTTAAAGATAACATGTGGAATTAATCTCTGGATTTTTTTATGAGCATATATAAACATTATTATTTTTAAAAAATAAGAGACCAAGGCTATTGTAGGTGTTGTCTAAGTAGCTAGATTTAAACTTCCAAATTCGTCTATTTTTATTATCCTATCAAACAATGGAATTTGAAATTTTTACATGTTGTTATAGACATCTTGAAGTATGTCCTGATTTTTTTCATAGACTTCTAGGCTGATTTTCTATTTTTAAAAATTCTTGGAGTATGACTAAGCTAGGAGGATAGGTTATATCCCCTAAATTTGTATAATTTGTTTAACCTAGCTAGAAATTACTTTTGAGTCCATTTTATTTTACAAATTAATCTAAATATGTTGAAGTATCTCTATCAATTATTTTGGCTTGTTATCATGATGTTTGATTAATGAACAAAAATTTTCTTTGAGATTGAAGTTACAGGACAATGATGTATGAACTTAAATGTGAGTATGAGTAATATGTCAATGATTTTATGCCTTGTACACCATGTGGATTAGTTGTTGGCGCTATGCATATATGATTATGATACTTGTACATATGACATGGAGTATGAAATATGAGTGTAAAAGGATTTAGAATAAATAAGAGATTAAATCGTCAGGGAAAATGAACGTGATCACTAATTGGACCTTCTTCACATGAGTAAGGAAAAGTAAACCTAGCTAGGAATAATGCAGTATGAAGTCGGAGAAGTATATTTAATAATCATGTATAGGAATGAGCTTAGCTTTAATAAGCAATTTATTACCCTACAATGGGCAAGACCACTTGTGTCAAGGGCACGTAAAGTTAAGAAAGTCATTGTATACATACTTATATTCAAGGAAAGTAAATGAAGTTAATTAAGAAATTGAAGAAACTCATTGTATGTATACTTATATTATTCTAAATTATTTGCCTCCTATAATGATTTATTGTGAGTTTTAATATTATGGTTTATGTGAATTAGGTCCTTGAATTTGAAAAGAAATCTATTCGAAAGGATAATTTTAAACTATGAAATGAACCTTTATTATGTTAATATGTGATCACATTTTTAATAAATCAAAGTGGCTAGGATGATGACGATGACATTGATTGTTGTGTATTTTGGGATACCTATTGAGAATTTCATAATTCTCACCCCATATTTGTGTGTTCCCGTATTGTTTTCAAATTGCTCAAGAGAATAATGAAGCTACTCGTATTAGAAGAGCTTGGCTAGAATAGCCCGACTACCAAATACCATTGTCAGCTATTATATACGTAAAAGTATTTAAGAAGACAAATGTTCTATTTAGGCATATAAAAGAGCTTTTTTCATGTATTCGGATATGTACTCTACATTATTATTGTCATATCATAGACAATTATGTATTCTCTAACTTTATTTTCTTTTTGTATATTTAAGTATGAGTATGAAATAGTTGTTGCATGATTCACTCAAATATACTATAAATACTCAAGCAAAATTATTAATTTATAAGTAACAATTCCTCAATATGATACTATGGTTTAAGAATGATATTATATTTGAAAAGATGTTATAAAAACCAAGCTTGATGTGTGGAATAGTTGGTGAAGGTGGATTTTCACCTATAGGGGTAGTCAATGCTTTGGCTGTATTTGCCTAGATGGAAGGATGGGGTGTGAAATTCAATTGCATTTAGCTACATTTTATAACCGTGGTTAAACGATTTAATTATGTGGCTAAACTCAAAAACGCACTCTACCCCCCTCCCCTCTCGGTCGCCACCCTCCACCTCCGCCGCACCCTCCTCCTCCGATGACCCCGCCCACCGCGCCATCTCCTCCCTTCTCCGTCACCACAATCACCAACCCTTCGTCCCTCCCATTCTCTGAAAATCCTAATCCCCTCTCTCTCCTCTCACAACACCTTGTATTCAAAGCTACGAATTAGTTCCTTGTTTTGAAATGCTTTCCGCAGTTTGGTAGTGCCCCTAATTCTGTTTGAAAACTTGGAAGGGCAGGCATACACAATATAATGAAAAGCCTTCTCTTTCCATTAGCCATTGTAACTTGTTAAGTTTGAAATTCAAATGCAACGGCGTAAGTCTTGGAAATTCGTCTGCTTAGTATATTATTTTATACAAGTTTATGACTTATTCCTTTTGTCGGTGGAATTGTTTGTTCAACTTGTGTTTTATTGCTTGGTTTAGTTTCAAATTTTCATCGACTGTTTCGAGGAATTTGTGCAACTTCAGCGTAGCAGCTTTTGTTATGGAAAGCAAGAATGATCCAGAGGGGAAGAGAAAGAGGGGACTGGGGCTTTCAGTGAATGGGGGAGGAGGGGACGGTGATTGTGGTGGTGGCGGTGGGCGGGGTCGTCATCGGAGGAGGGGTGCGGCGGAGGTGGGGGAGTGAGGGTGGAGACCGAGAGGGGGTGGAGTGTGTTTTCTTGTTTAGCAACACAATCAATTTTGTTTAACCACGTTTATAAAATATGGTTAAATGCAGCTGAATTGTAAAGACACGTCACACCCATACGCTTCGATCTAGGCTACTGCAGCTGAAGGTATTGACCGGCCATTGTAGGGTAGTATTTGCCGTCGGTCAATTATCACATTAGCACAAGATCAAGGTCCCAAAAAAGTCAATTTTTTCCGAATCAAAACCAAAGCTGCGAACCCGAAGACAAAACCAGAAGGGTAGCCTGATTTCACTCCAACGAGGAAGGAACATGAACCTTCATGTTGTTTTCGTCACCGTGATTCTCTGTGCCATTTCCTTGT
Organism: Dalbergia oliveri; assembly: GCA_030441495.1. Classification (NCBI taxonomy): domain Eukaryota; kingdom Viridiplantae; phylum Streptophyta; class Magnoliopsida; order Fabales; family Fabaceae; genus Dalbergia; species Dalbergia oliveri. Next base: position 43,892,540 of record JAMLFY010000005.1, read on the forward strand.
CCACTCCAACAACAAGAAGTGCGGCAGCAGGTGCGGGCAATGGAAGCCAAAAAGGAGAAAGAGTGATACGCACAAAGGGTGGCCCTGATTCAGTGGTTTGGGTGGTTCAATTCTCTGACCTTCATTTCAGTGTTCACCATCCAGACAGAGCCATCGACTTCGACGAGCTCGTGGGCCCCGCACTTTCCTTCATCAACCCCTCCCTAGTCCTCATCACTGGTGATCTCACTGGTGGGTGTCTTTTCTGCGAACACTGTCACTATGTATCACAAGTTCCAATTTTTCATGTTTTAATGTGTAACTATGTTGCTTTTTCTATGTGACTCTGTTGTAACTTTGTGGGGGTGTTGTTATAACATGTTCTGCTGATGTTATGAACATGTTATGTTGATTTTATTCACATCGTAATCATTTTACTAACATGTCTAATTTTCATATTTTAATCTGTGCTAGTGCTATGTTGTTGTTTGCTTTGTGGGGTGTTGTGTTATCTTGATTTTGCCGTTGCCCAGATGGGAAAAGCAAGGACTTGCTAACAATGAAGCAAAATGAGGATGAGTGGGTGGAGTACAGAAGTGTAATGGACAGTGTTATTCAGAAGAGTGGGGTTGACAAGGGCTTGTTCTTTGACCTGAGAGGCAATCATGATAATTTTGGTGTTCCGGATGTTGGTGGTTCGTTTGATTTCTTTTCTAAGTACAGCATCAATGGGCAGTTGGGCAGGAGCGGGAGCGTCAATAGTGTTACGCTAGAGGTCAGATCACTCATTCATTTGCTCTTATCTAACTAACTATCATTCTATGACACGAACAAATTTGAGTGTTGTGAATAATTACAATGAGAAAATTGTGACACGGAAATTTTTGGGGGATCATCATTTCTTAGATCAGCATATGTTTTGCAATTTCTAGTACAGAATGCTTTTGCTAGAGGAATTAGCCAATCTATTAAATTGGAACTCTTAAAATGTTAGTTTGTCCTCTGTATCATTTTTGTGAATTGTGCATCAAATTGTTCTGTTTAGTTAAGTAATTCTTGTCATCTGAGTAATACTGCTGGAAAAACTGAGTTTGAATTTTATGTATATATGTTTGGACTGGACTAGAGAATTGAGAGCTCACAAACCGTAGGCTTGAATGTTACAGAGATTTTTCCTTGTTCATTCACTCATGCTTACGTACTATCACACAGACTCAGGAGCGGAAACATCTCTTTGTTGGGTTGGACAGCACAATGTTGACTGGTTTACGAGGTCCGACTAATCTTTTTGGTCATCCCACGGACCAATTACTAAGTGATCTAGACATGGAACTCTCATGCTGGGATTCTCAGTCAGAAAAACCAGTTACCAAAATCTCCTTTGGGCATTTTCCGCTCTCATTTTCTGCACCATCTGGTTCTGGAAGGACCTTGGAACATGTTTTCCTGAAGCATTCCATATCAGCTTACCTGTGTGGGCATCTCCATACTAAATTTGGTAAGAACTTAAAGCGTCACCATCAGTTGAGTAATCAGTTTTTATCCTTGCAGAAATTTTTCCAGTTTAACATCCATCAGAGTTCTTCTGAAAGTACTGCCAATTGTTCCCTGGAAGCCCCACCAATTCCAGAGTTTTGGGAGTGGGAGATGGGTGATTGGAGAAAGAATAGAGTCATGCGCATTTTGGCCATTGATAGAGGCCATGTTTCATATGTTGATGTTGGTTTCAAATCAGGAGCCAAACATGCAATTATATTGCCCACTTTTCCTTTGGACTCTCGCTTCATGTCGACATCCTTATGCCGTCACAACTATGAATGTCAAAATGTGAACCCTTCATCCTATGAAACAGTTCGAGCTCTGGTGTTTTCTATTTCTCCAATTGTGTCAGTTGTGGCTAGGATCTATGATTCACAATATGGAAATCTTGAGTTGGTTTTGGAAGCAAATATGATCAAGCATGCTGATGAGGCCTCTGGGGGAGCCTCTACGTTGCTTCATGGAATTACAAAGCCTTTGAGGATGCTTCTCCTGGTAGGTATTGGCTTCAAATTGAAGCAAATGACAACATGGGCAGATCAACTTTGACTGAACTTAGGCCATTCTCCATTAATGGCCATAGCTTCAACCTTTCTTGGAGCTGGAAGGAGTTTTTGGTCATGGGATGTCAATGGGCTGCCTTATATTACCCTTTTTTCTGGTCTGCTCTGTATTGTATGTTCTTCTTTCTTCTTCTTCCAAAGGCTCTTCTTGTTTTTCCAAAGAAGACATACACTTACAAAAACTTCATTGCCAATAAAGGCCTCCTAAATGGTGTACTATGGGTTCTCCAGGAGCTCTGCAGGGTTCGCACCTTATGGTTTGGTTGGATAGGATACCTATTCTATCTTATATTGTTCCCCTGGTTTATTGGGCATGTTTTCACTGAGGGAAAATATAAGGGATACATGACCTATATGGGTTGGGCTATAGAGACTTCTAATAGAAAGGGGCAGCATCAGTATGTTGGATTTCCTGATATCATGGTGGTGGTTCTTCCCCATCTATTATTTGTGGTTTTGCCTGCAATTTTGGCGACAAGTGCACTGACAGCCGAAAGAGGGATATACCGAGAACACATGTTAGCTTTTTCAGGGAAGAAAAAAGATGATCTTGATTTGAACTCTAGAAGAACTTTGTTGTATGGTCAGCGATGGATTCGGAAGTTTCTGTTTGTGGTATGCTTGGCAATTTGTTGGAAGCATTTCATGGTAAGGCTTAAAGTAATACTTTGCAGTGCTGTCCATGCAAAAGTGTAGATAAATAGAACATTCATTATAATAGAGGAGCCTGAAGGGTAGTTAGAAAAAAAACATAGTGAAGTAACAAAAATCTGATTTAACATGGATGACAGTTGCACCTATTTAAGTTCCTTGAATGATTATTGGTTTCGTTCTTGACGTGAAAATAATGGATCAAATATGTTTTTGGAATCATACTTCCAATTTTTTTTCTTCTGAGAATGAGAGGAAAAAGAAAAACTAGCATATGGATTGGTATTTTACTCTTACAGTTTTTGGTAATTGATAGTTCTTGCTTTTCCTTCTGTCTTATCGTCATTCATTTTGTCATTCTCTTCACTATTCTATTACAGAATTGCAGAACTTTGATAAAAGCTTATGAGATGAACCCAGCACTTCATTTCCTGGGGTATGGCCTGTCAATTCCCTTGTTTTTGGCATATGCTATCTGTGAAACCAGAAGTGCATAATGGAACTTGTTTGAAGGGTTCACTAGTACTCACTTTTGACAAAGTCTTCTTTGAATTCTACTACAGAGGATATTCTTGTGTGGTCACCAGTGTAAACGTTGGTTGAAACTAATCAGGGTTGACAAATATTCTACCTCTTTAGAATTGGACCCATTACAGGCAACAGAAGTGCCGATTATGGGGAAAATCTATTTGCCTCATATTTCCTTTGGTTTTCGTCTACTCATCCATTTGCCTTGTTATTAACGTCATGATGATTTTGAAATTTGATCTGTTTTCTTAGGTGTTGTCCTCTGTACTTTAGCCTGCTTAATCGCTAGCACACGCCAAAAAAAAAAAAACATGGAAACGTACTAATGGATAATGCACGCCAAATTTTAAATGAAGTAATAAACCATTCACAAGTATTTAATTAAGTATCAATCACTTCAATATTTTAGAACACTTCAGAATAAAAACAGAAATGAAGGGCTAATTACTACAAAATTTTGATTTAAATTCTGTTTCAAGAAAACTTTCAGGCGTACTAAAACATTAAATTTTTAATAACCTAAAAGTCTGGCATCTTATTTATCTCAGTGCCTACCGTACACTTTCTAAAATCTACTACACAGTCAAAATAAGGCAACTGCATAATGTTTAGGGTAGCAGAATCTATAATATCTTGAAATACTGATCGACTTTTGCTGTCTTTTGCAGTTTAGTTATGAACTTATGAAAGTGTTATCAAGTATGCATGTTTCAGACCTTTTTTCAAAAAATAATTATTAAAATTTTATATAGAGTTGAAAATTAAAAACTGATTTTTTAAAAAATTACTCTTTCTAGCTTCTGAAAACAAAAACTAAAACCTGATTTTTTTAAAAATTAATTATGTTTTAAAAATTATCTAAACATATAAAGTGATTTTTTAGATAAAAAAATGATTGAAACTTTAAAATGCAGCCTAAATGGGGTAGAATGTCCTGTTAGGCGTAAAAACTTAACAAGCTGTTGTGCAAATAGCATTGCACATTTTTCTCCCATAAAAAATGAAAACACGTTACACTTTTTCCCCGAGTTATTCAGTTAGTACATTTCTGCGAAGTCCAAACTTACAGAAAAGCTAAGACAGTATCGTCAAACTCGGACGGTAATCGGAAACTAGCTTCCAGGTTGGTAAGCATCGAATGCGACCCTACCACCTCCAGCTTTTACAAAATATGAACAAAAATCTGAAGCAAAAATGCCATTATATAACGACAAACTATCGGACTAAATATTACAACTCTGCTGTTCAGCATGACCGGCAGAATGTGATTTCAGGGACGACATTGGTGAAGTTTCACCAGGTTTCACACTTTTACCAGCAGGCGGCAAGCACCTTTTTGAAAAAAATGCAGCAATACTTCTTGGTCCCCTGCTGCTCTTTACTGCCAGTTCAAGCAGACATTAAATTCAGAAATGGAAAAAATGAAATCAAGACTTGGAGAAAAGCAGCTGGGTTAGTAAAGATAGCATACCTGTGTTACCTGCCAAGCCAAGCTTAACCAAAACTTCCTTCTTCACCTGAATAAAAATTAGAACATGAAGTCAGCATAAGGTACAAACTTAGATTCCATCATAAAGCAGAATTTATAACCCTCAGACTCGATCAAATCAGCATTGTTCAAATGGAAACAAAACGTTTTAGGCACAAGAAGCACGAATTTGACATTTATAGGCTAGCATCTTAATGACCAATGTACCTTTATGTGAAATGTTAATGGTTTATTACTTGTTTCTATTCATCCAAATTCAAACGCACATCAGTGCTAGAAGATACATAAATGTAAGAAAAAAATCAATAGTTCATGCAAAAAGCCTGTTCTTAGGGTCCAGGATAAAATAAGAGTGAAGTATCCTTTCACTGACTATTTGGATCATTTCATGACCAGACGAATCCAGTTTGCAAGATTTGGTAGGCATGTCCAAATTCAACGTTTTCAAATGATAATAAATAATGAAGTCACATATGCTTTGTGTGTCAAAGGTAGGTCATTACCCATGTCGATCCAGGAAGAGCCCTATTCACGTTAAGTTTATTGAAACTACCGACAGATGTCAATGTTTTCTAGGGTGAAAAGCTACTGAAACAACACCTAGTATTACACTTAACTGAAATGTTGAATTAGGATTAAGGATCAGTTTTAATCATATTCAAACACTAATACAGCTGTGAACCTTTTAATATTTAGGCCATTGCCATTTATATCTGGCCTATCAATTTTCAACAATTCTCATGCTAAAGATTAGCAGCAATCAGTAGATTGTGGAATCTCCAAGCTCACATACCTGTAGACGGTTCTCAACATAGTCTGATACTTCACGCACTTTATTCCTCAGTAGGGACTTCGACACAGAAGGGAATTTCTGTTGCAAAGACCCTAACACTTTATTCATACCCTGAGAACAATTCTGAATAGTGGTCACCTGGAAAATTAGCATAATCCCTATAAGGTGATAAAGTTTGCATGCTGCAGCATAATATCAACTGCAAATTCCATAGAGCAAGAGAAAAATAAAAGGGCAACCTTCCCAGAGCAACCCCCAAGAGATACATGATTCTAATGAAACAATTGTAACTTACAATTATAGGTAGATCTGAGTCTGGTATAGCAGCCAGATCAGATATTGGAGTAGCACCACCTTTATCAGCAGAGAGACAGGTTTCTTGGTCCTCATCATGCATTTTATCCATAGACAGCTCTATATATGAGCTACCAGGAATTACACACATACTCAAGGCTTGCAAGCACATCTGCTCTAGTTTAGGAGTGCCATTAAGATTGTGACCCCATAAGAAAAACTGTTCACGAGTCAAATTTGTTATAATCAAGGGCTGGTTTTTCCGAAGAGCATGCTCTGTCAAACTGTTCAGATACTTCTGATGTCGAAGTAAAACACAAAACTCCTCACTTTCTATGTCATCCTTACAGCTTGGTGAGCTATCAACCCCTCAGTATCAATGTCTATTTCCATTCTGTCCACTTGTGCACCCTACAAATAAATAAACAAACATATCTAATAACAAATTGTAGCAGCTTTCAAATTCACAAACACATAACCAGTTGCTAGTACAAGTGCCCAATGTACATTTGAAAACACAGGATACTACCCAAAAAAAGAAAAAGAAAACAATGGATACTGCACACATCCCAGCATTTGTAATAGTTTGATAGAATATACTTGAGATGCAGGTAGATTGAAAGACACCAAAAGGTACAAAACATCATTTGTCCACTTACAACCATTGAACCATTGAAATGCAAAAGATAACAACAAATGCAAATTCATTACAATAGTAACACCCAGCCTCTACCTCATCTTCTGAAAGATACCCATCAGGTACAAAAAATCCATCATCACTTTCCCCATCAGATTTTGAACATTCATCTAGACATTCCTCTTCATCTTTATCACAATCTGAAAGACTTTCACCAGGTTCCTCCTAAAAAAAACACATGTTAGCAGATGGCATCCATTTGAAATTGATTAAGTTAAATACAAAATTCAATGCACCTCTTGCCACTCCTCATCGCTGCTGACATCATATTCCAGGATTGGGTCCTTCCTTAAAGGATGGCGTGGTCCAACAACATGACTAGAAGTACATAATTTAACACAAATAAGCAAACTCAACCAGAGATACTGAAATGTATATTTTAACACAAGAAAATTGCTATCAATAGTATATCCAAAGCAGTTATGGCATTTAATCTAATCAGCCAAAGAGTCTCTGGTAGTAATGACTAAATACATGCATAATTAGAAAGAATACTGATGATTAAAACAGTTGAAATTCTGGAGCTGTCCACTTTTTGGTACAGATCCTGAAATCCACTCATGAAGGTTAATCTTACCTTTTTGTCGGCCAAATACCATAAAAAGCAGGTCTATGAACATTATCAAACTGCAATAACTGTTTTCCCCGACAGTACTTCTTAGTATCAATAAGAGAACCATCTGCATTCATTGGGTATGGTCCAATATCAGAACTACATTCTTCTAATCTGTCTTCATGTCTCTCCATGCTCAACTCATCATAATTAGCTACAGTCTTAGAAGTTGTCAGCCTAAGTTCCTTAAATAGTTCAGTCCTTGGTTTATGACGCAAGCCCCATCTTTGTTTTCTGTTTGAACGAATCAATTGCCCTAAATGCCGCCACATAGAAAAGTGTGACCTGCAAAGTCAGACGTTTCTCCTGAGACCTGGGAAAAGCTTGGCTAAGATTAAACAAAACAGTGAAGAAAATTACTTGCGCATGTCCTCAAGCATGATATCACTACTAGATGAGAGAGTACAATCCATTGAAAGAGTAACTGACTCAGACAAAGTTCTGGTCTTGCTGCTTGGCAAATCAGATGCAATTGATTTGGTTGAGACTTCATCATTCTGAAATGAGGGATTGCCATTAGGTTTACATCTTTTAAGAAACGCTCCATGATTGAGGCTTGCTTGTGCAGACTACGTTTCTTCTTTAGTTCAGCTTCTTCTTTCTCTTGACGTCGCCGACCCTTATCTGCTTCATCTACCTGCTTCCTTTGCTGTTTCCTCTTTTCACAGCTTTTCTCATCATTTTGTCCCTCACCTTGCAACAATTTCAAAGCTGATTCCTGGTACAATTGAGCAGCAGGAGAAAATGAGTCTCTAACAGTTAGAAGATAAAACTATTTTCATCGGATACTGAGGTCAGAAAGTTAACTGCCAATCCTACTTAAAACTTCTGCAAATACTTGTTTGCATTTTTGTCTTTTCCTTTTTCTGCTTATTATCTTCCACATTTTGGCAATAGAATTCCTCAACTTGAATACATGCAAGATGTTATTGCTAAAGGCCACTGCCAATACGAGCAACATTAAAGAATAAGCAACTTCAGCAATAAGCCTATAAACATCACATGACAAGATCAAAACAGCACTTACACTGGGCACTGTTTCTCTTTGCATTTCACTGTCCAGGCTTTCTTTCTCTTTTGCACTTTCTGTTCTATTTTTCTCCAACTGTTTAAGTAACAATTTTTCTTCCTGGTTTGCTTTCTTCTTATCCCTACAATTATAATTTAGAAAAATCAAATCAAAGAAATTTATATATCTGATATAACAATCAAACATGCCATGAATACTGTGATAATGTACATGTCTTCACTGCTTTTCTTCAACAAGCCATCCACTAACGAGCGGATATCTGCCTCAGTATAAGCTTTAGCAAGCTTTGTCAATGCCTTTAATAAGCCTTGATTATAATTTGGCTCACTCTCTAGTTTCTTCATTGATGTTATCATTTCTGAAAAATTATCCAAATTGAATGTGAGACTCAGTACACAAGCAAATTATCCATTTCACTGTACTTAGTCAGGATTAAAATTCCGTAAAAAATGGCCAAACACAACAAAACACTGCCATAAATATCACAATGGAAATCTTTGAAATAACTATCCACTCTTTAGCCCTTCTTACTTACGAATAACATAAAAATGATTCATTGTATCACTAAATGAACGTACAGGTTAGTAAAAGGTAGAAAAAGGAAATTCATAATTTCAACTGCACAGCTTTTCTACACACACAAACCATATTGAAGTTGTAGTCCTAACTAGTGAGTGATATGCCAAGGGGATAACAGAAATTACAGAATACACAACCCAATTCTTGGAAATTCAGACAATATGAGCAAACCAAACGACCTACTTACAAACATTCTTCCTCTGAAAAAAAAACAGAACAAACACAATTTATTATATTCAAATTAAAGTGGATAACCAAAACTAGCAATATGAGCAAGGCAACACAGTACCAGAGACAGCCATTATCCTCTCATGGATTCTTTTCCTACAAGTACGCCGAACAACAAACTGCCCTCGAACAGATTTTGGGATTAATTTCATATCCCTTGTCTGCAAATTACCAAAATAGTACTTTGATCATTATAGAGATAGAAGCCATAAGAGGTTAATAGGTAGTGAAACAATATAAAGGTAGTGTTAGCAAAGACTAAACTTCATCATAAACCTTATTCATGACCATACTTCCACCATTCATTCAAAACATAATTCAAAATTATAAATACACACAAACACTATGAATTCCAATCATTGATTTACAATATAACAATTTCACATCCATCGTCTGCAAATTGCCGGCATCACAAATTGATCAATGGACCAGAAAGGTTAACACATAGTAAACAAATGTAGAGGTAGTGTTAGTATCGATTAAAATCCATAATAAACCTTATTCATGACAATGTACCCACCATTCAAAGCATAATTTCAAGTTACAAATGTGTGCATGATATACATTTCAATAACATAGACATTGCTGTTCTAGAGAAATCCTCAGATGCTCTTGGAGTAAAATATTTTTCTTGCTCTGATCCACTCACAGTTTAATGTGGGCTACCCATGTATCCTTAACCAGCCGTTAACTTATTCACAAAGAAGATGCGACAAACAGATAATGAAGCAGACAAAAAATCTCTTGATCCTACAGCACTTAAGAATTTCTCGCTATTATGTGGAACAATCCCAGTCTATAGTAGCAAAATTCTGCATAAATGAAAACTACGCATAGAAAAAAGCATCATCACCTCCCAACACCAAAAGCAGGACTCGGAATGGTCCTCCAATATATCAGCTTCAGCATTGGCCACGCCGTACATCACCCTCTGCCCCAACGTAAGCACACTACTCTTCACTGACGCGTGAGTCACGCGTTCCGCCGCCACAGCACCCAAGCCGTTCAACTTGTCGTGAATCTCATCCACGAGCTTCGACAGCGGGAGCTCACTCTCCTCCATCAGCGCCGCAACGAGACCGTTTTGGGAACCGCACTCGCTTAGTTCGATGCTCACCTTTTTGCTCATCGCTTCCCTGTAGTAACCAAACAACCCGTCGAGCTCCTTCTCGAGCGATTCGATGAACGTTTGTTTCTCCTCGGCGGTCTTCAGACTCTGCAGCATTGAGGTAAGCTTCTTGCGACTCCATGCGTTTCTGGATCGAGTCGGTTTTGGATCTTTGGGAGGGATTTCGACATCGACATCAACTATCGCCGTTTCCGCCATTTGTGGATTCATTCGGAATCCGAGAAGCTCAGATTTGAAGCTCGAATCTGGAAATCAATCAATGATGGAAAACAAGCGAAACTACGAACCCTAGTTCGTCTCTCTCCTCTCTCTCTCCCCACTTCGTCTTGTGATGAAATGAAATAAAATGGCGGAAATGTTTTTGGGAATGAGTGTGCGATACATAAATAGGAAACGAAAATTTTAAGTGCTTTCGCGCCAAGTTGTTCGCGGTTTTTGGTCTGGCTCCACTTCCAAACGTTAAACTTCTCTCTTACATTACGTCAACAAAAGTGAAATGGGGCATACTCTGATACAGTTGTTATATTGTACAGTTGGTAAAGTCGCCATTATTAAATACTATTACATATGTTAAATTACCAATTTATCCTTCCACAAACGCAAACACCCCCAACTCGTCACTGTATAATTCAATCCACCCCACCACACTGTCGCATCCACCCCTGGCTGTTTGGATATGTGAAGTGCAGTGTAGACTATGCTGGACGGAGGTTTCTTGCGGCGGCATTGTAAAGCACTACTTCCTCGTCGATATCGAAGATTCCGATCCAAAGTCATGGCTTCTGATCTCAGTTGTTAACCTTCCTCCATGGTCTCTTCCTCGCGTTCGCTGCCAAGTTCAAAGACAAGACTCACCATGCCCCTTCTCATGGCTTTTTTTTCCCCAAGAACAATAAAATATGCAATAATGAATCTTTTGTTAAAAGAGAAGAATTGAAGAACCCAGAATGGGTAAAGATGAAAGATTCGAACTTGGACATTAGAGAGGCATTTTTGGATCTCATAGGGATTGGAGAAAGAGACAATGGAAAGGAGCAGAGGAAAATGCACAGCCACTTTCTCTTCTAGTTGTCTTGTTCTTGTTCCCTTTATTAGTGTTGTTGTAATGCATACACAAAAAATTGTTAATAATCCATGAACAAAATTTTTCCAGTTAGCCATGGGGTGGCTTGTTTTTCGATAAATTTCATACCCATCCAAAAGTACTGGGGAGAAGAGTTCCATGCTACAACGAATAGATATTCATGAACCAGCTGTGTGTGTAGTATTTTTTAACATAATTAATCTATTATTATCCGAGGAAGTGTTCAAAACAAATACAAATGATATGCCACTTAAAGTTTTGAAACTTCATTAATTCATTTATGATTCTTTTCCAGATAAAAATGCCTATAATTGTGAGCGAATATGTGTCCATGGAAGCTAGGGTGGCGGTGCCATAGAGATATTGAGAGGGTGGGTGAAGGGGAATGGAAAAGGAGAAGGGTAGAAATGGAAATTAAAAATCATAATAAAGTTGAAGCAGTAATTTCAGTGCTGAACTAGTCAACTCCACACCTGCATGGCTCTAGCTATCACGTTTTCACTGGATGTCTCATTCACCTATACCAACTGTACAGAAAATCGACTGTATCTGAGAACCACCCAAGTGAAATTAAAATAACTGATAATAATAAATAAATAAATAATAGGAAGTGGAAAAGTGGAACTTGTGCTCCTTTACAAACTTAAAATACATCGGGTAATTTTTTACGCTAATATAATATTTTTGGTTTTCCATGTATTCACTTTAATTCCTTTAGGTTGTGGTTGTTTGCCGGCATGAGATAGAAATCCAAGGACATTTTGGGATAGAATAACATTTGGAGCTCGAGACAAATACAAGATATGGAAGGCTGGCCCTGTCTTGAGATTATATTTTGGTGTTTTAAGTGTCCCCCAAAATGTGGAGACAAAGGGGGACATGGGATTGTGAGTTATGGGGCAAGAAAATTAATAACTTTTCTTTCAATTTTAACCTCATAATAATTTCAAATTGACATTGTTTGCCCTTCACAGATTTAATCTAATTGGGCTGCTCCATTTATTCTCCTTCGTGTTGCCACTTGCATTCCAAGTCCATTGTTACATTTGAAGTCATCTTCACCTTCAACTTCTTTTGTCTTCGCTTCCATCTTCAAGGTTCGTTCCATATCCGCCAACATCTTTGCTTTCACGATTCGCTACCATCTTCACTCAGGTTCGTTCCATATCTGCCAACTTCTTCCATTTGATTTGTTGCTTTGCAGAGGATCACGTGCCTTTGCTTCCTACTTTTACAAAACAAAACTTAGTAGCATGAACCATTCTCTTTCCTTTTGATTTTTTTTTTGGTTCATCTATGACTCTTTTTGTTTTTTTTTATTTATTGATTTATTTCCTCTTTTATGAGTAGTCTTAGTTGTTTTTATTTGCTATGACTCTTTTTATTTAGTCTCTCTTATTTTTGTATTGATTTATTTTTCTATGACTCTGTTTGTCTTCATTGTTCCTTTTTCTCCCTACAAAGCCATCATGCAGAAATTTCATTTTTTAGAAGGGATGAAGTTTGGTTCTTTGTACTTCCTTTCAAAAGGATGAGTTCATATATGCATTCTTAAACTTAAAATAGGTATCATTGAGCATAACTCATTCTTGTATGCCTTCTTATTACCCTTTGTATGGCTAATCCATCATGAAGTTTTGATTTGTGCCCATGGTTGTTGCCATAGTAATCAAACTAAACAGGAATCGACTCGAATCAAGGCACGGGTTTGGATAATTGGTTCAACAAGTGGTACTGGTTGAATCGATTAAACCAGATTTTATTAAAATAATATATAAAAATATAACTTAATATAGATATATGTATATAACTAATGGAGTAATAGCACAATACATCAACCCAGCCTATTGGTGGTTCAACTTTTGTTTACCAAGCTGGGTTCGATTCCCATATGTTGCCTTTTACCAATTATCCATGATTTGCAATAAAGGTTTGGCTGGCACGCGATTCACACCTCAAAGCAAGCTACATGACGGCCATACTTCAAAGTAAGCTATAGGACGATGCAGCGCGCGCTCAAAGCAAGGACAAGTTTGGCATGTGGTTCAGAGCAAGTTGCGGGCAGTCAAGCGGGTTGGGCTTGCGAAGCGAGTGCTGGTCCAACTTTAATGCGTACTTAGGTTACCCCAGTTCACACGGGTTTGACCAAGTTTGACCGAGTTAATTGTAGATCAAATCCAATTAGAACTAACTGGACCAATGACCAATTCACTGGTTTTCAGTTAAAGCCGGTAGGTTTAATTATCCTGGTTGTTGCTTGAATCTCTGTAAATGTATGCTTAATATGAACGAAAAGTTCTTCAAGTTTTAATAAGGAATTTTTTTATCATAGCTTATCTTTGCTTTTGGGAGCTTCTCTGGTTATGAGATCCATTTTATACACATAAAAAAAATCAAACCACCAACTTACTAATAATAATATGCTATAATATTTTATTTTATTAATGAATAAATGAAATTCAAGTTCAAAATAGTCATAATATAATCTCTTAAAAGTTATTATATATATCATTTGATATTAATCCAAGATAAAAACTTATAGAACACTTTGATATAAAACACATTTTAATAATTGGAATATAACATAAAAAAGTATAAATGTTTGATAAACATACATTTGCTCTATTTTTATGTGACTTATAATTATTATTTGCCTAAACTAAAGTGTAACCACCTATTATGAAAGAAAAATATATTGAGAGCGTGTTTAGAAATACATATAAAAATGTTTTTTATAGGAAAAAGTTTGAAACAAACACACCCTTTATATATGATTAAAAATATTTTTTAATTATGATTATTTTTAAAAATTGTCCAAACATATGAAAAGATAATTTTGTAAAAAAAACAATATTGACATCTAAAAGCCCCATCCAAAATGCACCCTTGTATTTCCCCATGGATTGTATTAGATCCCAAGGTGATTCGTATAAAAAATGTTGTTGGATAATTTTTTTCTTTTTTGACAACACCATTCCCATCAAAAGTATTATAGGGTGAATTCATTCATCACATTGACAAATAAATGCTTTTAAATTAGTCTTTAAGAACTAAAAATGTGACTTAAATTAATCTTTTTTACAGACGAATTACTAATGAAAAATGGTTTTATTTGACTATTAGTCTCTTAAAAAAATACTAATCATCTTATAAACTAATTTGAAAGATACTTAATATGATGATATGTGTCTATGATGGTTGCAAACCCTTTCAATAAGAAAAACGATATAGCATTATCATGTTGATATCTATTTTTCATGTAATCATGTTAATATTTGTGTGATTAATTTAAATATATTATTTGCTTAAAGTATTGTGCGTAGTTAAATATTTTTTAGATTACTGCTATAGGAGTTAACAATCACTTTTAGTGATTTGTGATAACTCCATGGATTAGAGTTATCTAGCTTTCAATTGGTTTTTATTTGTATGCTTTGTCCATCAATTAAGGGTTGAAACACTTACAAATTAGAAAAATTGGCTTGTCTTGTTTAAATTCTCTCTTAGAGCTTTTAAGGCCATAAGTCTTGCTTTTTATTGAGAGAGATTGCAAATTTCAATTTAGATTATCATTGGTTAAGTTTTGTCATTGATTCATTTTGTAGGTTTGGTGCTTAAAAGTGTGTTAATTGAAAGCCTAATGATTGGAGCTTGAAGTGTTGAAGCATGGGAGAGACTTGGAGAAGATGATGACTTGAAGTTTTTTTTGGGTTCTGTCATGAAACGCCTAAGCATTCATCCCCACGCCTAAGCATCCACAGAAGCTTTAATTTTGCTCTTTGGTGGTGTTGTACCTAGGTATGTAACTCATGCCTGAGCATGTGTTGTTACCCTATTGCACATGGCTAGCCTATATAAATAGGAATGTTGCATTAATTAGGGCATAAAAGAGGTTTATTCTGCATAACAAAACAAAACCATAAAAGAGAAGACTAAAGTTTCAAGGAGACCAACACTAGAGAAGGATTCATCTTCAAGATTGAAGGTAAGAGGCTTGGAGGAGCTCAAGGACTCAAAAGCACCATCTTTTGTTCATTTCCTTCATCTCTTTCTTGCCCTTTGATTTTCATTATGGATTTTGAACTAGTTGGTTATTTTGTTATTGTAATGGATAGCCAAACTTATAGCTAGAGTAGCCTTTGGACCCCTATATGGATCTTGGATGGTTGTAAATTTCCTTGAGTAGTTGTTAATGAGTTTGGTTTTATTTATCCATTCTTATTCTTAATGCCCTTTTATGATTGGCCACCATTGAAGTTGATTAGGGTGATTCTCTTGAGCTAGACATAGGGATAGAGAAATTATTGTTATGGCTAATGCTTGTTCTAATGCACTTAATTGACTTATGTGTGTTGATTAGTTAATGGAATGGGAGCATACACATTAGCTTTGCATAGTAAATGCTTGATGAAAGTTCTTAATGGGTTGAAATTCACACTAATTACACTTAGTGTTTTAGGTGAAAGAGGCACGGTCTCATTAAATTGATATTGCTCAAGCCTAAACAGTATACTTTAGTTGATCACTAGTATACTTCTATACAATCTCTATAGATACAATACCATTATACTCATTTCTATATCACTTGAATGACTCATACACTTGCGGTTTTATATGCGCTTTGTAGGCAACCATCAACGTGGCTAGCATGACTGAGTATGATCATATAACTATGTTAAAAGAACTAAACATTTTACATTTGACAATTTATTAAAACAAATCTATATTCTAAATAAAAAAAGTTAAATCCATATTTTATACTAAGTTATGTTTATTGAGTGTTTATTTCTATAATTTAACTTAAATATATTATGTTTCATGGGGTTAGGTGTGTGTCCAAGAACTAGTCACAGCGACAATCCTAATGCCCAGGTAGGAAACCTGCAAGAACTCTGATGCTTAAGTTAGCAAGGATTCAAGGAGGTTCTATTTTTGGTAATGGAATAAGATAGCATACCTTTTAGGGAAGCCATTCACTTATTTATACTCCCAAGGTTGTACTAGGTTTAGATTTCCTAGCAATGAGCTGAGGATTCCAGAAGATGGTGTCCTTTTGTACTATCAAGGATGACCATTAGTGAGTCAGCATTTTTCCAGAAGGTTTTGAGGATTCTATAAGACCTTGGGATGAGGTCAAAATTTTGCATTTATTCCGTGTTTATTGTTTTCAACCGAGTACGGGCGTTAGGTTGGCCGTTTGACCTCGAGGTTGAGGAGTTCCTCGTAACAAGTGCCCCAACTCGGTTTGCCATGATGGTCGTGGAAGTGAGTTGCACCCTCTTCCAATTCTCAATCTCCCGTTGTGTCCTTTTCATCTTTTCGAAAATCTGTCCTCATTCCAACATCATTCTTTTTGAATCTTGATGGTTTAAATGCAATGTTGCGTCACCTATCCTTTCGTCGCTTTATTTCCCATGATGATGACATGTGTTTTTGTTTTGCTGATCAGAGAAACCCTTTCACTTTGTCTGGCGTAAATGTCCCATTTTTCCCTTAGAGGGTCATGTTGAAAAGTCTTGGCTGCCCTTGGTGATGTTTTCTCCATCTTCAATCTCCTATAAATATCGCATCACCTTTTTTTCTTAGTTCTTTCCATATTTTTGTCTTCACACTTAAATTCCTCCTTCTTCTTGCTACAAATTTCACTTATTTCAGTTTCCTCGTTGCCATTCTTCATTGCTTTTTCATAAGACTTATGATTCTTCGATTTAGTTCGTGAAAATCTCTTGAGTTTGAAGGTATGTGCTCCCTATTTTCCTTTGTTTCCTAACTTTTCATCATCAATCTTGCCTCTTATCCTTCATCTTTTTCTGCCTATGTTTTTCAGGGTTTTTCCTACCCAAGTCTTGTGGTGTTTCTGGCATTTTCAGCAGTGGTTTCATTGGCTCAAATGGGGTGGTCACACCCTTCCACATAATGGGAACACTGTAGGTTTGTGCGTTTTATTTTTTCTTTCTTTTTATTTTTGTGTTTCCTTTCTGAATTGGTATGTCTTAGACCTTTCTTGATGGTAATTCCTGTAGGCCATGGATTCTCAAACCAAAGAGCTCATAATCCTAGAGTCTATTGCTCCAGAGTCAATTGAATATTGGTTCCAAGAGGTGGTGAGGACTTGTTTGAGATCACGGAGCGTATGTTGGCCCACTACAAGGAACGTCTGCCTTTTTTCCTAGGCCGTGGGGTATTATGAGTTCGTAATTCCCATAGGTAGGGGCCGTATCCATGACTAACCTGCTCATAAAGAACCTCATTTTTTATGGGTTTATGAGACGTTCTTTTCTTAACTTAAGCTCAAGCTCCCATTCTCTAACTTCGAGGTGCAGATTCTTTGAGAAATGAGTATGGCTCCCTCTCAACTTCCCCCTAATTGCTAGGCGATGATCTAGAGTTACGAGTTGGTGTGTGAGTTCCAGATATTCCACTTTCCTCTCAGTTTTCTTTTAGTTATTCTTCCTCACCTCCCCAGAGAACGGTAAAAAAATTAGGTTGGCTATTTTTAAGGGCGATGAGGGATCAAAAAGTTTTTGATATCTATGAAGAGTTCTACCATGACTTTAAACCCTATTTCTTTCGTATTGGGGCTATCCTAGGTTCCTAGCCCTTCTTTAAACTCCAGGGACATCCAAGCTTCCCCTATATTGGTAAAAGGGGTCTTCTTCCCCTCGTATATGGGCTTAGAATTTAACCGAGGATGAATCTCAGATCATTGAGTTTTTCATAGAGACTTAGGGGAAGCACCCAATTTTTAAGGATAAGAAACGTAATTGATTTACCTCATTGGAAGGCCATGTCCTTCGTAGGACGTGCTCTTACCTTAGGTTCCTATGATTTATCTTTTTATTTGCCTCTATAATTTGCTTTGTAATTTTCTCTTGTTATAGTGATGGCGTCAAAGAAGAATATGGCTCTCCTCCATGCTCTGACCAAGGCTCGTCCACCTTTTTTGTCTTATCTAGATGTAGTTGTAGATTTGGAGAACACTTTAGAAAAGTCGAATTTCAAGGTAGCTCATCCTGTTTTGACTTCCTCCACGCTATGGCCAAGGATGTTGCCAAGAAAAAGCGCAAGATAGGGGAGACACCTGCTCTTGACACCTTGGAGACCATGAGCTCCTCTTCTTCTTACCTTGAGGGGGATAGCAATGAGGGCAAAGCTCCTAGTCCATTGACTTCTCCAAGATGTCCCTTCTTGCCCTAAACTTCATTTTTACCTAATTCCTTGACAAGGTGATTTGCAACACTCCTTTTCATCATCATGTGATGGCGAAGAATAAAAGTGTGCTTTAGGTCAAAAAAGGTGTGCTCGTCGAGACCATCAAATTGAAAGGGTGGGATGCTCTATGTCAACAAAGGTGTGCTCGTTGAGATTATCAAATTGAAAGGGCAAGTCTGATTTGGAGGAGCAGAAGTCAATGTTAAAGACCCTTTGCATGGAGAAGGATATTCATGCTAAGTGGTTAGAGAGGCATCTTCACAAGCTTGGGAAGGTTAGAGAGGAATTGGCTATCACCAAAGGCTGTTTCACTGACTTGAAGCGAGAGCTATTCGACCTTCGTTCTCAGAAGGAGGAATGGGAAGGCTGAAAGTTGTCTCTAGAGCGAGGGCTTACGAGCTTGAGGTTGTCAAGGTTGCCAAAGTCACGAGGTTGCCAAAGTTGCCGCAAAAAGGGTGAAGGTTAAGGTTGACAAAGACAAGGCCAAGATCATCACTGATTGGAAAGAGGGCTCCTAAGAGCTTTTAGATAGTATGATGGTTAAAGTTCGGGTTTTGGTTGGCAATGAGCCTCTCCTAAGTAGGGATGTTTCATATCTTTATTGACAAAAAGATTGTTTATTCTAGAGAACTAGGCCCACTTTCTTCTCTGCTATTTTGTATTTTACCTCTACTTTTTGTATTTTGCCCTTGAAGCCCCCTGTATGTATGTTTGACTCATTAATAAGAATTTTCTTTTGTAATTTAATACCCTTGCTTCCTTGTCATGCTGATCTTTTGCAAGTGTGGGAGCTCAGATGGGAGCTCAAGCTTGATGTCCTTTGAGCTTCTTATTTAGCTTTGAAGTGTGTAGAGCTCGGTAATGTCTGGCCTTTGAGCTTCCCTTTATTTGAACATGGATGAGAACTTGGGCTTGGGCTTAGGCTTAGGCTTGGGCTTGGGCTTGGGCTCAATGCCCTATAAGCTCCTTTTTAACTTTGCAAGTGTGGGAGCTGGTAATGCCTCGCCTTCGAGCTCCCTTTTATTTGAACATGGGTGGGAGCTCGGGCTCAATGCCCTTTGAGCTCCCCTTTACTTGAACCCAAATAGGAGCTCAGGTTTGATATTGTCATGACTCGATTTGGGAACGTGACTGGAATGTAAGGAATCGTTTCCCACATAAGCCTCATGGCCACTGAGTCATGTTATATGCATAAATAAAATAAAATTTTCATGTTCCAAAACATATACTCAACTCATAATTTCAAAGCATGATCACATAAATAATTTCCATCTCATAAAAGTGGCGTAATGTTCATAATAAACACATATTGGAATAAAACTAAGTTCCATAACCATAAACAAAATACATGTGAGTTGCTCTACAAAACCATGATCGTAGTTAGGGTACAACATAGGTCGTCTTTAGGGAGGCTATGTCACTTAGTTGGAAAACTTAGGGTTTTAAGAATTAAATTAAAGTAATTTAAAATAATTGGTGATGTATTTAGAATTAAAGACATTAATGCAAGGTATTCCTAGGACTGAAATTAATTATCACGCAAGAAATATTAAATACATTAGTGGCTATTAGTAATAAGTTACAGCAATTTTACTAATGTAAATAACTAATAAGTGGGATCCCAATTTAATTAGAAATCACATTAATTTAATAAACTAATTATTATAGCCTAACCACCAATTGGAAGGTTAATTCTAATGTTCTCCTTCAAACATAAACCAATTGATCAATCAATTTATGCCCAATGGGTTTCCTTAAACAATGATCGCCAATTTAGTTATTATAATATAAACTAAAGAACATTGAGAAAACTAATGCGTTCAATAAAAAAAAAGGCCTCAAATATCATTCCAATCCATCTGGAAACCCTTACACTAGAAAGGAAATCTACTCCTTCATCCCTAAAGTATTACAACAATGAAATCAAAAGTGTACCTGAAGATAATAACAATAATCCTTGTCACAATCTCCAAAGCAAACCAAAATCACTAAGGGAATCCCTAGGGAGAAAAGAATAGAGAAGAAGAAGATATAGAGAGAAATATGTAGAGAGAGTTCAAGCTGGCTAAGCTCTAGATCCAAAACTAGGTTAAAAGTTTGTATAATTTTCTTAAATACTGTTATCTAAAATAGCCCAAGATAGGGCCCAAAAATAGATTAATTATTTGTAATCCCGTCATTGCACAAGTGCTGCAACGCTTACCAACTCTGAGCTCGCAACTGTGAGCTCAAGTTTTCTTTTTTGTTGCTTCTATCGAGCACTACAGTGCTCACCCAAGAGTGGGCTTTTGCACTTTTGCTCTCTTTTTGTAACCCATTTACTCCAAACTTCTTCCAGAGAGTTTCCAACCTTGTTCTTGACATTTTGCACTTAATCCAAAGCTGATGTATACAAAACCATACTCAAAGAGACAAGTTAAACGTAACATGCTATTATTGTAAATTGTTCCAAAATCAATGCAATGGTCAATGGTTCTATAAAAAAAAAAGCACAATGAGGACTAAGTCAAAATCCTAACTATTAACATCAATAACACAATCAAAATTGTGCAAAAAGCTAAAGTTTAGAAGCAAGATAAGTGGTATAAATACCCCTTATCAGGGACCTTGCTTGCATAACTGTTGGAGCACTCTATAACAAAAACACTTTACTCCAGTGTGAAGCTCACCAAGTTGAAAATCTCCAGCTACCATGGAGGAGGCTGACAGGATCTAATGCGGTAGCTATATCTCTAAAGGGGAGGAAAAGAGATAGTTGAGTTTTATCTAAACTCAATGAGTAGATTCTTACACACAACCCTCACACGGGACAACCAACAAGAGTACATAATATAAATAATAACATGCATCATCTGTAAAATGATTTTGATATTTAATACATAATAATTCCAAAAGCGATGAATCTTTTAAATCATGCATAATAGTAAACTAATAGAGAACAGGAATCTCTAAATCTCTGTATATATATCATAATAATATAATCCATAAATATATTCTGATATCTGAAGGGCATCTCACAAGGTCCCATATGTGGACACCTAACTAGGTTCCATTCTTGAATACTCTGATAAGGTGAGATTATCCTTTGATGGACAGCTTGATACCAAGGTTAATGATCCTATAGCGTTAACTCACTATCTATTCTCTATAGCTCCTGTGTAATTAAAAACTAAGTATTTTCTATAAATTCTATATTGGAGTTCTAATTCTAAACTTGTAACCACAATTTCATTAATATAAAGTTTCAACAATTACTAGGCATGCATAAAGTCATTAATAAATCATATGTTTAATCCTAAGCACTTAATAAATCATTTGAATAACAAAACATGGTCCCATGATCTTTCTAGCATATTTCGCAATAGATTGGTAAACATAAAGTCTCAAAACTTTGCATACTTTTATAATAAATAATACTTATCATGAAACAATTTCTAAAATGATATTATTTAATTATAGGGCCAAAAAAAATCTATAATGACCAAAATAAAAACCACAGAATTGAACCCACTAACCTAGGGGAGAGGAATTAAGGGTGTCAACACCAATGAGTGGAGCGAGGATGTCACCAATGTCTGTAACGCGGAGTTCTTTAGAAATTAATTTAAGCTTTATTAATAAGAATTTCAATATTTTAGATGTAGTGATAATAAGGACGACCCAAGCAAATGAGTAAAAAATAAATAAATAAATAAATAGTAACCTTGTGGGTTCCAACCCGTTGAGACAGTCAAAACTCTAGTCCGGATCAACATATGCCGGGACTGAGGTATGATAGGATGAAAAATTAGACATGCTTTGAAATAAAATTCTAGACCCAGAATTAAATTTAAGGCAATATCTGTTTTCCTCAGTATGATTTTCTACTCATTTGGTGAAATATCGATGTGCAATTTTAACATTGAAAATGGAAACTTTCTCTCTAAATTTAAGTGGACCAATCATGTTAACCTAAATGGATAACATAGATTAAAATTTATCAAGTAAGTTTTAATTGCCCGGACTAATATTTCATCTATTCAGTAAAATTTTGATGTGTAGTTCTTACATGTATGAAATTTAAGTGTAAATTTTCTACTATCTTTGACACATGTATGGCTAGGATTTGGCCATCCCATTACCTTTATCAAGAGCCAATGAGAGCTATACAAATATTGTAATTTTTATTTTAATTAATTAATTAATTGTTATGGTAGAAAAACTATACACATGTCATCTTAAAGAAATAAATAAAATCAAAACCTTATCATTTCCTTTAAAAGAGGATCAGCCAAAACTCCTTGCAGTCTTCTCTATTCTTTTTCACCAAAATATCCCAAATCAATTAGAAACCTTAACTTACAACATCACACTTTCATCGTCAAGGCACAACTTACATGCTATTCCTTATAAATCCTAAATCAACTCTTCATAACAAATCCTTACCTCATCATATTCTCAAACTTAGCTGCTGTTCTTGCTGTCTTAAAGGAGGATTTACTTGGGTTAGATTAAGAATTGATAATAAAAGCTTTGAAGGAAGCCAAGAAGAAAAGTTAGAGTTACAAGAGCCAGTAGGGCTTTATTTATCCTCTTTTCTTACAAGAGTTTTTGATTGATTTGGCTATAAATTTATCATTATATTGGTTGATGATGGATAGATATTGATGTGTTTAATTTGATTTAGTGATTACGTGATGTTAGGAAATCGTTTTTCTCAAAATATGTTTAGAACTATGTTGCTGGAAATTCCGATTTTTAGCAGTTAGGTAAATTTGTTTGAATTTTCTGACCTAGTTAGAGATTTTAGATTGAGCTGAAATTTTTAGGAGCTATAGATAACATATTAAGGTATCTCCAGGAACAATTTTGAGTTATTTTGGGCACTTTTGCTATTTTTGAAAATTCAAGAACTGAACTAGTCAAGGTTGCTACCTGCGCAGCCCATTTTGAAGCACTGAATTTGTCTAATTTTATTACTATATCAAATGATCAAATGATGCTTTGAAATTTTTACAGGGTATTGAGGACACCTTGAAGTCCATCCCTAAATTTTTATACGAAGTTCTGGGTTTATTTGATAGGGTAATAAAATCAGGACTTTTGAATACTAGCTTAATTGAGTAGTTTTTGACCTCCAAATTTATGGAATTTTATTAACATAGTTAGAGACCTTATTATGCTTTGAGATTTTTACAGGATCTTATAGACTTTTTAACCATGAAAATTTGGTTTGCTCTGTTTTGGTTAGATTTGATAGCTGATCCATAATTTTCTTTAGACTTGAAATTCTGGACAGATTGAATTGTTGAATCTATAATGAAATATTAATGATTTGATCTCATTTATGTTATATGTATCTATGAATGATGTTAGACATATATCAATATGAATACTTATTACAATTGCTTATATGTGAAAGAAAACATAAAATGTTATTTCTAGGGCTGGAGAAAGTAAATCTGTTTGTTGGGGAAAATAAACCTAATTAGGAATAAGTTTGTGTGAGAATTGGAGAAAGTAAATCCAATGATCATGTATAGGAATGAGCTCAGTCCTAAAAAGCAATCTATTACTCAGGAGTGGAACAAACCACCATAGTCAAGGGCCAAGATAGTTAAAGTAGCAATAAGTTATTCTTTATGCTATGTGCTATGAGAATGAGTTTTATTATTTAGTTGAGATCAAATACTTATGTGTTAAGTTGACATCACAAATTCTAAGAATGATGATTGCATAAAATGAACCTGCTTCGGATTAAGATTTTATAAACTAATATATCCATTATTAATTATGTTCCTTGCATGCCTTATTTTTATAATCAAACCAAAGCTGAGGTAGATAATGATGACATTTGTATGTGTATGGGAGTACCCCTGAGAATTTTAGAATTCTCATCCCTATGTGTACTTCATGTCTACCTCAAATTCGCAGATGGCGCTCACTAGAGGATTCGGTGACACAGGAGCTCTCGATCAACCATATGATATTAAGATTAGAAGCTTAGATACCTGCGATAGATGGACTTGATCTAGACAAATCCTCTTGTACTTGATAGGTTTTGCTTTAGAGTGGGACTATATTTTGTAGTTAATATGTGTAATCTAGCTATTAGATGATTGTCCAGTATACATGTATACTGAAATGACATAACTGCCTATATGTAAATAAATAAATTTTTGCTATAATGTATAAATGTAATAAGAAGTACCACACTCTTAGTTACAGTGTTCAATCCTAGGTAAAATACTATAATTAAGGGGTGTTACAATGTCTGCTATGGAAGCATAAGAAAATCATGAGGATAATTTATAGCAACTCTAAAACAACCCTAGATCAACTCTACGAACATTAGGAAAGTACCCAAACTTAACAACAATAATGAATATAAACAACCAAACCCACAAGCTTGGAGGACGTAAGATTAAGTGGGGATGAGAGTGAAAAGGTGGAAGAGAGTTGGTAGAGGTAGGGTTTCAATTTTTGGGGAGAACATGAATGAGGGGTTTAAAAGGGTTGGGGTCACCTAAAATGAAACTATGATGTTTTGGATGTTTGCTAGGTTTGGGGGTCTTCGTTGTAGTAAGTTAGATTCACAGCGAACATCAGAACCACATTTTCACTGTGATCCTAACTGGCTCACCTGCTTGGAGCAAGGATTTCTCGCTCAATTAGTTCTGTTCTTATAATATTGCAAACTTCATCATCTACATGGTTTCTAGCATACTAGGCATTTCTGGATTACCTAAAGGCTGTGTTATGCCTAGCCAGGGACACGTAGACCTAGGGATCGCATATGCATTTTGAGCTCCCTTTTAAGCTTTGCAAGTGTGGGGAGCTTGGCAATGCCTTACCTTTGAGCTCCTCTTTTATTTAAGCATGGATAGGAGCTCGAGCTCGATGTCCTTTGAGCTTCTTTTTTAACTTTTCAAGTGTAGGGAGCTTAATAATGCCTCGCCTTGGAGCTCCCCTCAAATTGGCTATTGCGGTTATGAATGCTATTTTTTTCCTTATATTTATGGTTCATGAGGATCTGATTATATCCTGAGTATGTGCCCATGAATGAGACATATCAGAACCGGAGGCCGAGTTGACAAGTCTATCGATGTTTGGCAGAGGGTAGGGATCTTTTAGGCAGGCCTTGTTGGAGTCGGAAAGTCCACACACATCCTCCACACATCCACATTTGATAGCCAGGTCAGTCCTGGACTTCTCTAATGAATCTGGCCTTAAGTAGGTCGGCTACCTGTCTTACCACCTTTTTGCTCCATTTTGGTGCCATCTTCCTTCTCGTTTAGCATACTAGTTTAGCGCTGAGGTACACCAAGAGCTTATGACTCATCATTTTCGGTCTAATTCTTGGCATGTCGTGGCCATCCATGTGAATAGGTTAGCATTTTTTCAGTTTTGATAACTCTACTTTAAGGTTTGATAGGAGCTTCTTCTTTATGTTGGTGGTCTGGTTGTCTTTGGGTATAATTTGAATGATCTCTAACTCTCCTCCAGGTTCTAGGTGGTCTAGGAGCTTCTGACTTCTCATGTTGAGGTCAACCACTGAGACTTCCTTGCCTCCTTTTGTTTTTTTGATTTCTAGACTGGCATTGTAACAATGTCTAGCCACCACTTGCTCACCTCTAATTGTGATGACTTCTCCTTTGTCACTATAGAGCTTCATGACTATGAGCCCGAAGCTTACAATTGCTCCCATCTTGTTAAGTGTAGGTCTTCCAATGATACAATTATAAGTAAAAGGACATGGAATAATTAGAAAGTCCGTCGCCACTGTCCAAGTTTTCAAGGTGGCACCCACCATCATATACAAAGTCATGTAATCATGTAGCTAATGTTGCCCCCATTGACCTCAGGTATTTGCAATGACCGAGAGATGATTGTGGGATCGTCATGCCCTAGACCACATCTGGGTTGTCTTCATCGAGAAGACAATGGGTCGTGGCTTTCTCTATTGGGTGTCCGTGATTTTCCCTTAACCCTCATGATTTCCTTGAGGGCCCTTTTCTTGAGGAGAGGGATGTCCATCCCCCAGTGAAACCTCCGGCTAAAGTATGGATGGTCCGGGTTATTGGCTTGTTTCCTCGGTCTTCTCTTTCATTCCTTCTTCTACCTATCTCACATTGATTCTCCTTCTAGTCATTTTGCTTCCTTTAACCTTTTTGGGGATTGTGCCTTCTCCTTTTGGGTCTCTCTAGGTGGCCACAAATCTAGCTAACTTGCAGCTTAGATAAGTTCTTAAATGGCATCTCGAAGATCGTAGCAATTCTCAATTTTGTGGCCATAGCTGTTATGGTACTCATAGTAAACCAATTTGTCTGTTGTTGGCTTATTCCGTATTTGTCACGACCCAACTTGGGAGCATGACTAGGACATGGAGGATTCGGTCATCACGGAAGTCTCTGGTAATGTGACTGACCAGCATGCATAAAATAACAAAATAAAGTTCAAAATCCTAAAATATTTTCAAAGCGTAAATCCTAAATGTACAATTTTGTAATAGCAATAATCTAGGCCAAAGCTAAACATAATTAATAAAATAACTGAAGGTAAAAAAATAATTAGACATAAGAATATGCACTTCGGATCTTGCCTACATGATTATTGGAGCACTACTATGACTACATGAATCTATAATAAGCTTTCCTCAGAAGCGAAGCTCACCAAAAGATGCTATAACACTACTAAGGAGAATCCTATGATGCAACTGAACTTGTAGCTATATCTATAAAGGAGAAAAAGAGGGTGAGTTCATCAAAACTAAATAACAGGTCTCCACTCACAACCTGCATGGGACAAAAAAAATAATACATAAATATACATACAACTAGTACAAAATATTTTAATATTTAAATTCATATCATTGTACTAAAAATAATAATTCAATTGAATTCATAACAACAACTAGTAGAAAAACAAGAGCTAAACTGAGTGTAATATTGTACTAAGTTGATAACTGAAATTGATGGGCAACTAGTTAGGTCCCATAAGCGGGTACTACACTAGATTTCTTATTGTAACTAGGGTTAAGCTAGTCCTCTGGCGGACCATTTGGAACCAATTAATTTACTATTTGTTTCTCACTAATTATTGGCTAAAAACTAATATTCAACATATTTTGTTGTTCATGTTGTTCATACTAAACTGGGTTCATGTAATTTTCTAACTATTAAAATAATTCTAACACATACATATAATAAGTATGGTCCCATGAGTTTTCTAAAATAATAATTTTTCATGATAACTACAAAAACAATAATTTTCTAAGATTGTTATAATCCATGAAAGCATGTTTCTTGGCATAAATCATTCTAAAAATTCATAAAAAGAATTCATAGTACTTAGAAAGTATTAATAATAACTGAAAGTACAGGCATGAGCTTAAATCCACTTAGTTGGTAAGGAAGTGCTCTTCCATGATAACTTGACCTTGGGAAGTAGGAATGACACCGATAACTGTCAAAGAGTATAATGCAAACATCAACAATTGACAATAACCCTGAGAACAAAATTTGGAGTGATAAGGAGGAAGAATATCATGAGGAAAGCATGCCTGATAATGCCCTAAGTCATAAACTTGATAAAAAGAGGAAGAAATCCGATTTAAATTCATGTAAATTACTTACCGAAAGTTTATAGAGGAGGAAGAATGGAAGAGAAATGTGTGAGGGGACACAGAGAGCATTCGCAGTGGTTAGGGTGTCTAACTTGAGCCTAAGGATGGGCTTATATAGCATGTAAGGCGTTTTAATGAAACTGCATCGTTTTGATATATACTAATATCGAGCCTACCGCTATAGCGGTCTTAGTTGCTATAGCAATTGACATGGGGAAAAAGCCAACTACGCACATACCTGATAGCTATAGTAGTCATGACCGCTATGGCGTCTCTAAAGACCAAAGTCTTACTAACCTAACAGTCTAACCGCCATAGGTTTATAACTACTATAGCAGTCCTTCCCATAGCCTTCACGGCTATAGTTGTCTCAGAGGATCCTGCTTTTGCACTTTTTCATGTTTTCATGAGCCTAGGGCCTTTCTAGCAACACTAGTAGGTCCGGAAGAACCCTAAAGCCAGGTTAGACTTATCTTGGGACACGTAGACCTGGGACATCACAATATAGGCTTTAGCTTTGGTACCGTTTTCATGCTATGAATTTCTCCACATATCTTAACTAAAGAGACCTTCAAAAGATGAAGTTGGTGAATCACGCTCCTCGAGGAGCTCAGTCCTTCTCCTTGCCTTCTTATCTCGTTTCAGGCTGATGGTCTGCCCGTCTTTTGGTTACCTTCAAGGTATCTACCAGGTTTATGTACGTTTGACCGCAGTTGAAGTTCTTCCATGGTCAGTGGTTCTTCTGTCAAGGGACCTTCAAAATCCCCCGGCTTGAGCCCATCGATCAGGGTGGGTTTATATTCTTGATTTGGAAGGCCTTTTGGTTAAATTACTCCAAGTAATCCTTCAACGGCTCATTTGTTGTTGTTGAAAACCAAGGAACCTAGTGGTGGACTTGGCCTTGGTTTTGCTTGAAGTGAATTGTGCCAGGAAACGATTGCTTAAGGCAAAAAGCTTTGAATAGAGCCTTGGGCAAGCTAGTTGAACCATTAAAGGGCAAACTTCTCTAGCGTGATTAGGAAAGCACGGCATTATTTGGGATTAGATGCTCTGTCTAAGAGCATTCAAGTTTTAAAGATGTCTAAATGTTCTTGTGGGTTTGAGCTTCCATTGTATTAAAGCATGTCGTAGGGCTTTCAGAGTAGTGGGGATGACGTACTTCATTATGTGATTGGCGAAAGGAGTCTCGTATTCTTCGAGTGGGTTGGGCTAGTTGTTACGAACTTAGATTCTTCCACCTCCTTTTTCTAGGTCGCATCCATGCGAGTCTCAGTTCGTGCATATTGTCATGCCTAATAGTGGTTGGATTGGCTTGGTTCTTCGACTTCGCGAGGTTCTACCTAGGGGCTGTGTTGGTTTGTTCCTTAGTTCTAGCTTGGCGTTAGGTTTCTTCTAAGGTTCTCAACCTTTCTTCTAACTCTTTTATTGTAGCGTCTCTTTTGCGAAGACAGGGTTCCATCTCCCTAGCTCTGAGGCCGTCTTGAGCTTGTCTCGCGTCATCCCATTTTTTTCTCTTGAGCTTGGCTTCCATATTCATCATCCTTATGTTTTTCTCACATAGCAAGTGAATAACTTCTTGATATGGAAAAGTAGATGATTCAAGAACTTCAGCTACCGATGTTGGCCTTCTTTTGGTCAAAATGTGGAGTGGCAACATTTGTATAGGGATGGCTTCTCCTGTGGTTATAGGGGGTTCTTCGATCACATGTGAAGCTGACTCTGAGGATGTTTGTCCATTTATGGGGTGAAGGGTTATGTCTTCAATGGATTTTCCTGAGCTTGGTTTTTGCCATATCACGATTGTTGTGTCGCGACTCGATTTGCATTGTGACCTGCACGTGAGGAATCCGTCCTCGTGTAAACCTCGTGATCACTGAGTCGTATTGTATGCATACTTTTCTAAAAGAAATCCTTTTCTAATATATATATATATACACACACATACACACACACTTGCAAATCTCCAAATCAAGCAATGCTAATAATCTCTGAACAAATCATTTCATGCGTCAACTATAAAACTATGGCTGTGATACAAAATAATTCTGAGTTGCCCTATTACAAAAGCCATGAACGCTATATCATTTTGAATACAATTAAATCATGGAAATCAAAATGCAAAATATGTATATATGTGGTCTTGGACCTTGCGTGCAACGTCATGAAGCACTCTACAAAATAATAGAAACTTCACACCGAGGTGAAGTTCACCCAAACTGAAGATGTACTATTGTTGAGGGGAAGGGGGTAGAGGATCCAAAGCTAATACTATATCTGTGAGGAAAAAGAAAGGGAAAAGGGGTAAGTTTTATCATAAATCTTAGGGAGTGGATCCTCACTCATAACCATATATGGGACAAGAAGAAGATACATAATAGTAATACAATATCCATATATCATTTCATTTAAATTACATGATAGCTACAAAGTCATAGTTTGCTGGAAACATAGAAAACATGTTATTTCTCAAAGAATTACAACAGAGACGACTAATCCATAACTCAGGTGGTGCTTAGTCCCTGGTGAACAAGAGCACTTAGCTAAGATCTTAACGGTCCTTGGCAAATTGCATTCCTGCGGATTGATCTAACTAAGGATAACTTGCCCCTGGCGGGCATTTGGTATATCAAGGTTAATGATTTAACTATCATTAACTCATAGCTCTATTTATCTATTATTCCCTAATCTAAAATCATACTAAGGTCTAAAAAGGGGATTTTATAGATTCTAAGTTTAACCATTCTTGCTCCTTATAAATGAAACATAACATTTCCTCATCAACCAAAACTGATTCTTCTCATCATGAATCAAGTTCAAACCATGGCATATATCATATAATAGCAATTATATGTCAAATATGGTCCCATGCATTTGATAATCGTAAATTTTCATGAGCAGTTCAAAGAAACATTTTTTAATTCTTGCACATTTTGTAAAAAGGAATCCGTATCATGTGAAAACTTAATTCTTGGTCTCTAAATACTTTATAATGCTAGAAAATAATAATATAATGATCAACATAGGGCTATGAGATCAAATCTATTCACTTGGAGGGGTAGATGTGAAGGACCAATACTAAGGGAGCTTTAAGGAGTGGGAATGGCACCACGTCTACCATAACAACCATAAACTCAAGATTACTCTATGGGTATCTCTAACAATCTCTAGATAACTCTAAATCCACTCTAATAACATTAGGAGAGTACTCCCACTTGACAACAATAAGAGACATAACAATACCCAACCTAAGAACATGAAAGAACGGAGAAGGAAGAAGAATAAACAACATTAAACTCACCTTGAAACTTGAAGGATGGAGATTATAATGGGGTTAGGAGTGAGGAGGGTATAAGGAAAGGAAATGGTGGTGGAGGGCAACGGTTTCGGGTTCTGATAGAAGAACCCGAGGGAAAGGTTTTTAAAGGGTGGGAGGTTCACTTATTCAAAATTGTGTCCTTTTGGTATTGTGTTGTCATCGACTATCCTCGCTAGCGTGCCTGTTGAAGGCCTCCTGGTTGTAGTGAACATTTATCATTGCAATGAACTTGACGGATACAAAGGGTGCAAGTTGACTCACCTGCTCGCTGCAATGGGTCTATTCTCATAATTCTGCAAAACTGACTAAAATCATGGTTTTTGCATTCGAGGCCTTCTAATGCTGGTGGGTCCTAGGGGACCCTAATTAAGGTCATATGGAACTTGTCTAGAGGTACGTGTACACAAGGTATTACATGTTGATTTCTGAATGATGATGGTGGGTTTGTATTGTAAGGATAATGGGTGGGCAATAGGTACGCTTGGCAGGCAAGCATAGGATCCTTAGCAATGGTGCCAACTGTTGCATTGGGTTACTGAGATGGCAATTCGGTTGAGGTATGTTTCCAAGAACTGGTCACGGTGACAATCCCAACGCCTAGGTGGGAACCTGCAAGGACTCCAATACTTAAGTCAACAAGGATCCAAGAAGGTTCTATTTTTGGTAATGGAATAAGATAGCATACCTTTTAGAGAAACCTTTCACCTATTTATACTGCTAGGGTTGTACTAGGCTTATATTTCTTGGAGTGAGTTGTCAATATTCTAGAAGATGGTGTCCTTTTGTACTATCAAGGACGATCGTTAGTGAGTCAGCATTTTTGTAGAAGGTTATGAGGATTCTAGAAGACCTTCTAGGACAAGGTCAAAATTAGTGCTTATCCAGATGTTTGTGGCTTTCAATCGAGTTTGGGTGTTAGGTTGGCCTTTCGACCTAAAGGTAAAGGAGTTCCTCGTAACATATTGTAAGTATAAACAAATTTTTTATAGACATCTAATCCTATATTGTTGCATAAGCAAAATGTTTGACTCGACATGATACTTTAAAAATCTTACAAATGAAAGTATATAATTAAATAATAGTATAAAATGCTATGTTAAACCAAAAATGATCTCTACTTTCTATTCCGTAGCAACAAAGAATATTACTAATAGTCAGTGTATTAATTGCCATTCCTGTGTGCCTATTAATCCAATTTTTTTTGTTATTTTTAACATAAACTTCAAGCATTTTTTAATTGTAGAAATTAAACTAAAATTATGAAAAGACCAAAATGTTCTAGCACGGTGTAGTGGTCATCTATGGTCTTAGAGTGAGGGTTTATAGGAGATTTTTTTTTACAATTTTATCCATTATTTTCAGCTGATTTTTTATTTTATAAACAAAATTTTAGGTGGGTGTAAGTGCTAGGGTCAAGAAAAACCCCCAATCTCTTCAAGGATTTATGGGAGAAATTACATATTGTTCCATCAACGAGGTTCTCACATTGGTTAAAGAATTCAAACTTGCATTCTTGTAAAGTATGAGTCAAATCTTTAACCAAATGTGCTAAGGCTGGGGCATTGTTATGAATTTGACAAAGAGAAAAACGATAAAAAAAAAAAAGGATTGAGAAGAGACCAAAAGTACTCGAGCTGTGTATAGATGTGTTGGGAGGTATTTGCACTTGTGGTGGCAAGAGAATGTCAGCCATACATAATTCAGAAGCAGATCATATGATCTGTAAAGGTCATCATGCACCTCGTCCACTCGAACCAGCGGCTCTTGCGCAATCTATAGACTTATTTGGGCTTGGTGGCCAACCTCACCCACCCCGCGGCAACAAAATACCACAAAAATATACCACAAATATATTCTTCATTAAAGAAAAACAACAACATAAACAAAACAGAAGATAGATAGAGATGCTTAGGTGTACTAGCACAACAGCTCACAGTTTTTTAGCGTCTCATGCTATTGTTACCGCACTTTCTTCAAGTCATGATCATAGATTATGGTTCCAATTGCTTCCCATAAGCCATAGATTCACTCGTGCCGTACGCAACCCATTGTTGTCCGTTATCAAATGGAAAAGAAAAGCCAATTCTAATCGTTCTGGAATGGCAACTTTCACAACACGCGCGGTAGCGCAGCCTCTCAAGAATGCTGATGAGCTCATTGACTCTGTCGAGACATTTATCTTCGACTGCGACGGTATCTCACTCATCTCATCCTAACTTGGCATGACATGAAAATCAATCCAGTGATCCATTTTGATTGAGTGATTTTTCAAACGAATTATTCCATACAAGTTTTTAGTATGATTCCAATTTCATAATTCATTATGTTTGTTGTATCATATCATATTATATCATATCATATCATTAGATGATGATAACCAATGCTTGGCTGGTTCAACTGATTCAGAACTTGTTCTATCTGAGTAAGGTTTGGAAGAAAAAGAGAGCTTTACTCCCATTATCCCATTCGACGCCGGTGTAATTCTGATAGGGTACTCAAGAAAACGCTATCGTTAGATGATATGTACATCCTCTTACTTTTGCCAGGATATGAAACATTTTCAATTGAGTCTTTATTATTATTATTATTATTATTATTATTATTATTATTTAGATTCAAATTATATGTCTTCTAAGGTTAGTGTTGTCTCAGTTAATCATTTCACCGATTTGAACAATTAGATGTTGTTTTGGAAAGAAAAAAAAATGAAAAACAAAACTCTGAGGAATCAGCATGAGAGTGGGTACATATGGGAGAGGGACTAAAGTGGGTGTTCGAGTTTTTCATCAAGCAGAAATAGTTTTAGCCTTAAGTGCATTTTTCGATTAGCTGATTTTGTTGTTTAGAAAATCTTATAATCAAAATACAGAGATCTTTAACTCAAAAAATAATAGAAAAAATGCTTAGAGCATTTTGCTCAGAAGCTATTTTTATGTAATTTTTTTTATAAAACCTTGTGATAAGGAGCCCCCTTGAAATAGCCACCCTTCCTTTTTCTTAACCTTTTTACTCTTTTGGATAAAACCCTTCTTTCTTCTTATTTTATGCTCTTGCATTCTTATTATCATTTGATACTTGTATGCTTATAGACTTTGGAGGCTTGATCCCTCTAAGTGGTCACTGTTGTTTCTTCTTCTCTTCACTGATATTTGATTGATGTAATGCTTCCTTCATATTGTACTTTCCTTTTCCATTAAAACTTAATTTGTAGGAGTTATATGGAAAGGTGATAGCTTAATAGAAGGAGTCCCTGAAACGCTTGACATGCTTCGGTCAAAGGTTTGTGTGCTAATGTAGGCACTAGGCCTTTACCTGAAACTATGAATAGCAACTATCCTACAATTTTTCATTTTGGTAAGCAACAACTCTGAGATATGGGTCTGTTGGTTAACTTCTTTAGGGCAAAAGATTAGTTTTTGTCACCAACAACTCAACAAAGTCTAGGAAGCAATATGGAAAGAAGTTTGAAACACTTGGCCTGAATGTCAGTGAGGTTGGTCCACATTTTGTTCATTGCTTACCCTGTTTGTGAAGAGACTATCAATCAAATATCAGAAATTCATAATCTTTAACCAGCTACTGATTTTTTTCAGGAGGAAATTTTTGCATCATCGTTTGCTGCTGCTGCATATTTGAAATCCATTGATTTCCCTAAAGATAAAAAGGTAACATGTAACATCTTTTGCTTTGTAGTATGATTGAAACTAATATTAGATGTTTACTGACCGATGCTGGGAGCTCTTTTAACTTAATATTGATGACTTTGATTTCCCCATATTTTTGTTTAGCATTTGCTATCAACATTTGCTGAAATAAATTCAATCTACTAAAAATTATTTAACTTGGGCTCCTAAATTGTGTCATTTCAGCGCTGTACTATTTTCTGCCAGCATAAGGTTTCCTGTCTGTTACTTCTGTTGATAGAAAAGACATGTTATACTTGAAATAATTTCTGAAATGTGAAGTGTGTCCCTTAACTCACGTGCCTTTTGTAATGCTGCACCAGTAAGCAACAGTAATTTGAATCACGTATATTTGGTCTATAAGGGATATGTATGGTGAGGCACAGAGTAACCAGTGTGTAGACACACATATGGACGTGTAATAAAAGATTTCCCTATGATAGCAGGTTTAAAAGGTATACAGGAACACCTAGGAAAACTTAAGGAGAAACCAGTAACAGAGACCTTGCTAGAAATGTATTTGTTGAAAATTTGGTTTCAAATGGTGCCCAATGGGGTTGATCGATCCATATAGTTCATTCCACCATTTAAGACAAGGTTAGACTGTTCTCCTAATAGTGGAAAGGCACCTGCTGCTAATTGAGAATAACATAGGGCCTTAGGTGGGTTATATGACAGATTTTGAACCTAAAAAATTAATTGATTTTAGGGCCAACCAAGGGATAAGTATAGTGAACTGTATTTATCTGTAAACTCATATAGTAATTGCAATGCTGAACTTAATTCTTACATGGTTTATGTGCAGTACATTTCCTGAGCAATTTTATAGAATATTATCATCTTGTTATTTATGTTATGTTACACTTGAATGCTGTATCTTTCACAATCTTAACTATTCCTTGGAGCAGTTTATAAAATTGAAAGTAAAGGACTGATCGTTGAGCATGATTTAGGTTTATGTCATTGGGGAAGATGGCATCTTGAAAGAGCTTGAGCTTGCTGGATATCAGTACCTTGGTGGGCCAGTATGTATTGAGTTCTAATATGCAAAAGTTTTACTGCCAGCTAGTCTATATGCTTTTAATTATGATTACTTTGCAGTGTAATAACATATGAACTTCTTTAATAAGTTTGACTGCTAATATATGATAATGCACGGCATCTATATTCACTGTGTCATAACATAATATGCAATAATCTCACAGACAGTCAAAGGTCATTTCCTAAGAATGAGAGATCATACTTAAAGGCCAACTTAGTACAGCTCGCATATATTATGGATGAGGTGAAAGGTTCTTGTAGCTCAAACATTTCTCATTCTAATGAACAGGTGGACCTAGTCAATGTTGAGGTTTTGACACATCAATTAATGTCTTATGATTTGAACATTGACTATATTTTTCTAAACGTAATGCATGTATTAAATCTTTTCTAGTAGCAAGGAATTGCGCTTATGTATGATTCTCTCTCCCTCTCTGTGTATGCTGTTTCTTCAGGAAGACGGTAACAAAAAGATAGAGCTGAAACCAGGGTTTTTGATGGAGCACGACCATGATGTGAGTATTTTCTTCACTTCTTGATAATTGGAAATATTTTATTTATTATTATTCTGAGTTCCTATCGGAATATTGTGTTTATTATTAGGTTGGAGCGGTGGTTGTTGGGTTTGATCGCTATTTCAACTACTATAAAACCCAGTAAGATTTCACTGACACTGAAAACATAAATAGTACATGTGTGCACTCAAGTTACAGCAGACATGGAATCCTGTGATTGAAAAATTAAGAAGTCTTGGATGGCATAAATATTTATCTGCATGGATTAAGTGTCACTTTTTCCATTGTGTTGAAAGGTATGGAACACTCTGTATACGTGAAAACCCTGGATGCCTTTTCATTGCTACAAATCGAGATGCTGTTACACATCTCACAGATGCACAGGAATGGGCAGGTTTGTCCATCTTCCTTCTCACTATTGATTTTATTTTATGACATTGTATATCATCATCAAATGAGTTTTTTAATTTTTCATTTTCACACTAGGGTTTGAGAGTTATATTGCATTCATAGAATAGCAAATTGCTGGTTCCAAGCAAGCTGCATTACATAGGGAAATATGATAATGCAGTTGCTTATCATCCACGCTGATTTTAAAGTTGTATTCAAATAGTCAAAGCTGCAACGATATCTATTTGAATCAGGTGGGGGCTCTATGGTTGGTGCTATCAGTGGATCTACTCAACGGGAGCCACTAGTTGTTGGAAAACCCTCAACTTTTATGATGGACTATTTAGCCAACAAGTAAGTTTTCTATTGCCTTGTTTCCTATTCTTGATGCATGATTCGAACTGTGACATAAATAATCTGACTTGGCTGAATTGCATATTGTTGCGTAGCTCATACATGGCCTTCCTGATAAGCCAAGTGAAATGTTCATGCCGGAGGGTTTTTGGTTAGATATCTCTTGGTTAGATATTTCTTGACTAGTTGGCAAGGTTCCTTCATAGATTATTTATTTTAAGATAATTTTTTTTACCATTGAACTGTCCTATATATTATTAACAAGAGAGATAGACATTACTATACAGATTTCTTGCCACAATGGAATGATAGTATCTCACCTGCATATTTTTCAATGTATTTTTGCATCTAAATTCTCTGTGCCATTCTCCCTTTCTTCACTCAGGATTTGACACTCGTACATTTCCATAACATCATCCATATTTTTTGTCAAACCAATATATTCTGAAAATTTTATGGGAGAAAGGACAGGGAAATTCCAATAAGAATCATCATTTTATGCTCAAGAAATTTTCCCTTGGACTCCCTTGTTAGTCCATGATTTTATTTTAAAGGATTTGTCCCTTGATTCAGTTGTAATCTTATGGAACAACAGATTTGGCATCCTCAAGTCACAGATATGTATGGTTGGGGACAGATTGGACACTGATATTCTGTTTGGGCAAAACGGTGGCTGCAAAACTCTTCTTGTCCTTTCAGGGGTCACCACACTGGCGATGCTTCAGAGTCCTAACAACTCCATACAACCAGACTTCTATACCGGCAAAATTTCAGATTTTCTTTCTCTGAAAGCTGCAGCTGTATGATGACTTAACATCATCGTCCCCAAATCAAGGATGTGAAGGTCATGTGTTACTGTACGTAACTGAGACATTAAAAAAAAGCTCTTCTAATTTTTAAAATGAATCCATTTGATTCACTGTCAGTATTAACTTGGTTTACTCGAGATAAGACTTATTTTTCTAGCCGAAGGTAACACAGTCACCTTATACTACTTACTGCATGCTTGGTGCCAACAAAATCTCTAACCAGTAAGAAATGACAAGTTCATCAATTAGCCTTGAAAATGTACCCGTTAATAGAAGTATTAACGTAAAACCGAGTTGGTCAGTAGTTAATGAGTGAACATGTTGAATTTGTACGGATTTCTAGATCATCCAACTGGAAAGCACAAACTAGAGAACGCGTGAATGAAGGGCTAATTCGAAGTCCTCAAGAGTCAAGACAGGACAAATGAAATGGTAATTCAATACCTAAATTTCTGGTTAAAAACGGGGAGAGATAGGTATATGACGGCAATGAATAAAAAATGAAAGAACAAAAAGGCAAAATATATTCCACACCATTAATTACATTACTACAAGAATGCCCTCTTGGCATGCCACCCAAAATGATTATTAAAACAAGCACACATTTAATACTAATAGGAGGAACAAACATCCAATTCTCCAACAAATTAATGAATGAATAAATACGAATATATATAGAAGCTGTAGTTGCAAGAGGCACATGCAGTGTTGGATTGGCATGGCGCACGTGCAGTGTTGGATTGGCATGGCACACGAGTGTTGATACCAACCAACTATTAATCAATCTTGTCAATGCTTTTAAACTTGGAAAGGCCACGGCCAATCCTTCAAATCCTCTTCCCGCTGAACCTTTGCACTCCTCACAGCAACAATAGCACCCCGATTACCATTACCACCTTCAACATAAGCGTAGTACTTCAAGAAAAATGCAAGTGTCATGACCACCCACTCCAAGCAAAAGATCAAGATGCTAAGACCCCCAGCAAGCTTGAGGATGACAGAGCCATCCTCTTCTCTAACGTAGGACTTCAACTGTCCAAGAAAATCTGAAGTCCTTGTGAAAACAAGCACTGAAACTGAGCCTTGGAATATGGCAGTCAGCACCGTGAACACCATGTGTGCAGAGTACCAGCGGGTAATGCCTGCTGAGGCTGCAGCACAGCCTGAGACAGCACCAACAATGGTGAAGACGTGGAGGAGGATCAAGAAGAAGCCACAAAGGGAAGGTAATAGGCGAAGGGAGAGGGTGAGGAAGATGCAACTAGAGGCCGCACCCAGGAGGATGTAGTTGCAGAAAAGGAACACTTTGTGGATGTGGTAGTGCTGTGGGGTGACTGAGCCACTAATGTTATTGTTCATAGAGACGATACCCATTGGAATTTTGGCTGACTTGTGAAGTCAAAAAAGAGAGTATTGGAGAGAATGAAGTGAAATATGTGCTGTGCTCCTATGGCTGGCTATGGGGTTGTGGAGTTAGTTAGTTTGACTTGAGGGGTGACAGCGTGCATGTTAATATAGGAGAGGAGGATTCTGGGATTTGGAAGCCAAACGGTCGTATTTTATCTGCCTCGTGGACTGTGGGCTGCAAAGTGACCGTTGGGAAAGTAGACTAAGGCGCAAGCATGTTGTGTTGTAACGGGTAGTTTCTAACAGCTATTTTCTTTCTGCTTTTTTTCGTTTCTTGGGTTGGATCTTCATTTTCAATTGGAAATCTTATGGACTTTGTTTCATTTTTCAGTTTTAATAATCCTTTCTTTGGTGGGAATTGACTCCTCTAAAGTGAGAAAGTTAGTAAAGTGCAAACATGATGGATTAATTACTCTTAGATCAAAATAGAATTTTCTTTCACTAGATAAATGATATATATATATATTCCGATTACAAAGGAACTATTTCCGACTAGTCATTCTTTCTTCTTCCACCCTCTTGGAAGAAAAAACTTTTTCCTCTAGGACTTGTCTTCACCACAAAATCTCTAAATTGTGTACTTTTAAGTAGGTCCTGCATCACAATTTAATGGTCATAATACATTTTGGAGGAAACTAGAAATCCAAAACTTTTTCATTTTGCACTTGTGATGAGCCTTTAAACTAGAAAAATTTTCAAATTTTCACCTTGTATCTATCTTTGAAAATTAACATTGCGCCCAAGGCAAAATCCCTAATGAGGGAGGACATCGCAATACAAGACTTTAAAATTGGAGCAACTGCATAGAATTAGATGCTCCAAAAGGATAAATACAATTAGATACTACTATACAAAGGAAATAGGTATAGAAATTATGGTATGTGTCATCCGACAACTAAATCACTATGTGTTTACTCCGTGAAGGGTTGAATGGATTGATTGAACATGTACATTACAAGATGAATTTCATGCCATTGACACGTGAGTGAACAGATGGAAGCGTTTAAATTTGTGAAAATAGAAAAGTAAAAAAAAAGTAGGAGGAAATAGCAAGATATGATTGAATCCATGCATGAGCTAAGCAAGGCGCTCTCACGTACCGATCACGTTCCTCAATTTGGGTAAAAATCTCATTCTCATGTAAGTCTCGTGACCTCTCTTTCTCTCTATATGCATAGTTTAATCATAAAATACATTTATAAAATATAATTTTATCTCTAATATAAATCTCTAGCTCTTTGAATCAAGATCATCATAAATAATTTTATAATCAAACTCTAAATCTATCTCTTAATGCAAAATATGAGTTGCGATCTATACAAAGTAACCATGAAAACTGTAATCATGTAAATACAAAATATATCATGGTAACAAAATGCTAAACTATCTCTATGGTCCAGGACACCCAATGACATTGAAGCACTCTATATCAACAACAAAAGAATACTTCACTCCAAAGTGAAGCTTACCAACTGAAAAGATCTATTGGGGATAAGGTGGTGAGAGGTACTCGTAGGCTAATGTATCTGTAATGGAAAAATGAGAGAGGTGAGTTTCATCTAAAACTCAGTAGTGAGTTTTATCTAAAACTGCTGGATAGACCTTCTGTAACCCTTCATGGGACAACAATTAAGATGCATAAAATCATAATAATAATAGTAATAATCATGAAACAAGCTCTAAAATATTTCATATTTACATACATATTAATTCCAAAATCTACATTTCTCTGAAACATAATTGCTAGTACTCTAATAGAGAAATAAGGATCCTAGTTATGCACCATAAGTGACATAACAATTTCTCCTGGTTATGCATATCAACCATAGCATAACAAATTCTCTGATATCTGTGGTTTTTAAGAACCCAAATTGGACATCTAACTAGATTCCATTTCTACACTTTGAGATTGTTCCAAAGGACAACTTGGTACCAAGGTTAACGATCACTCTCAGTCGTTATGTTATACCCTAAGTACATGTGTCCATAAACAAACTCTGGACAACTCTAGGTTCCTTGGACCCACTCATGTAGCCGAGAAGGCCCCAAATCAGAAACCATGTTAAGCAGGTTCTACAAAATTGTATAGAATAGGTTCGCTGAACGAACTATACTCCCTGAGCGAACAAGCGAGCCCATCTAACCCTTTTTATACTAGACAATCTCACTGTAGCGAGTAAGAGCAGGTAGGCTCGCTGAGCGATGACCCTTGATATCAACACAGAGTAAAATGACACAATTTCACTAAAATGCCCCTTTCTCTATAAATGCAACCTAGGCTTGGGCTTCCCCTCCATAAACCCTAACCCTAACCCCTAAAGGAGCTATCCAACCCTTCCCCTCTCTCCTTCCACCATTTCTCTTCCACTCCAACATCAGTATTCATCCTCCAAAGATGAAAGGTAAGGGTTTTGTTAGTTTTTGTCATTTCTTTCCTTTCTATTTCATGTTCTAGGATATAAGTGTTGTTATTGTTCTCCATTATTGTCAAGTGAGGGTGCTCCCCCAATGTTGTTAGAGTTGATCTAGGGTTATTTGGAGATACCCATAGATAATTTATGAGTCTATGTTTCTTTATGTCAGTTGTTGGTGTCATTCTAAGCTCTCAAGGTCAAGTTGGTGGTACCCACATACTCCTGACCCAAACGGTGAGTGGGTTCAAACTCATAACCTTAGTTTCATCATTATAACTATGTTTTATGCATTATGTTTGTTATATATATGAAGTTGGAGACGAGACTAAGTATGGACTATGATTTTATGAGTTATGGTAAAGCTAGTAAATATTATAATTTTGACTATAGCATGAAAAACATAGTTTTAGAAAAGCATGGGACCTTGAATTAGACTGATGCATGTTATGAAAATGTTTTATATGCTCTTGGAACAATCATTGAGAAGAATGTATGATTTAAAGATGTTTATGAAAATGTCAAATATGTATTATGGATTTATGATATCGCCATGCTTTAAGACTTGAATTTTCAGAAATCGTTTTATTGAAATGTTAAGTTGAGCTATGTTGAATAAAACATGATTTAGCTTTATAAAGAAATATGTTTTTATGATTTTAGAGTTATTATGATTATAAACCTCAGTGTTTGAACTATGATTTTAGAATTATCAAGTGTATATAAATATGTCTGTTAAGATATGAATTTAGAACTTCAACGTTATGGTGCCAAGAGGTACAAACTGAGGATGATTCATAGCAACTACCATTTACATATTTTGTGGGCTTGAAATCAGAATGCCTATAAGTGGGTGACCCCTTGGGCATGATTTTCATAGTCACAATTATGCTAAAGTCAGATTGTTAGCGTTATATAAATCAAGAACTCTTAAAGTACTAAGAATTTAAGAGTTTTAAGATTGTAGTTAGGGGCTTTTGTTCACCAGGGAAGCACTCACCCTTCAGTTATGGATTTAGTTCAAACTAGTTTAGTTGGTAGAGATAAAAAAAACAGACTATGTAACACCCTAATAATTAACTCAACACGCCTAGGATGTATTTCAGTTTATTATTAGATATTACTCTTTGCTTCAGTTCTTTAATTATACTAAAAAAAAATACTTAACGAAAATATGAGCCAAATTTTTCTTTTTTGAAACATAACTAAAACGTGAGCCGCGCATAATATCAGCAATGAATAACGTAAAGTGGAACATATTAAGGAATAACATAAACAGAAATATCACATAGGTTCCATCACATGATCATTCATAAGCACACCTTAATTATATATAATAGATTACCCACCCAAAAGGCGAGTTAAGTTCGATACATCAACATAAAGGCAAATACATAAGAAAGGAAAATATAAAGGAAATCATACCCATCTAGTGCACCTAAGATAGATAACTTCAACACAAAAGAAGGTTATCCTAAACTAGTGGTGTGCGTGCACTAAAAACCCTCCAAGAACTCTATGGCGTTGGCCCTGAAAGGCAAAACATAACCAATCAACGAGCGAACTCCTTCGAGCGGGGTACGCGCGATGCTCCATCCTGTGGACGCATTGATGGCCTCCATGCCAACCTCGCAGAACAACCGTGTCCTCGCTACCCTCCCTCATCCATGGGAGAGTGGGCAGAGCTCTCAGAGTAGAAATGGGTAGGCGAGTCCTCCAATGGGTCTGTCTCTGAATGCCTCGAACGAGGGACATAGTATGGGAAGTCATGAACAGGAGATGTAGAGGGATACGTGTGTTGAATCCTCTCATTATGCGTGCGTGCTCGCTCGAAGACCATGTCATCGTCGTAGGGAGATGTCGAGAATCGGTAGCTAGGAACCGGGTGTGCGAATGGACGTCCCACGAACATGAACACTCTCGGCGCAACGTCCCTCAAAATGATACGAGCGGTGTCCGGATCAAAATGTACCTCCCAGGTGGAAGTGTCAATGAACACTACGAATGTCGCCATCGGAATTTGAAGGCGTGACTGAAAGAAAATGAGAGTGAGAATCTTACTAAGAATCTAATCCTCCTATCTAAGTGACCTAGGAAATAGTGAGCATACAAGGATTCATTTATTTATCCTCCTATCTAAGTGACCTAGGAAATAGTGAGCATACAAGGATTCATTTATTTAAGTTTTAAAACATCAATTATCGAGGCCCGTAAATTTTAACATGCGTCTTGTAATGCATCAT
This sequence comes from Dalbergia oliveri, assembly GCA_030441495.1. Lineage (NCBI taxonomy): Eukaryota > Viridiplantae > Streptophyta > Magnoliopsida > Fabales > Fabaceae > Dalbergia > Dalbergia oliveri. Next base: position 43,936,721 of record JAMLFY010000005.1, read on the forward strand.
ACATTAACATGTCATGCAAAACATAACCTTTTATCATACATCTCATCAATCATATCCTAAACACTATGGACAGAACCTGATTCATAAAAGGCATCTCTTGGTTCTTTAGGTGACTTAGCATTAGTTCATCATTATTTCTTGGGGCCACCTTATACTCTACCCTTTTGAGAGTACTTCTAGGTTATGAGCTCATATCTCACTAGTTGTTACTAGCATATACTTATCCCTTTTGATAAGTTAAAGTCCCAACTTAAAAGTATGGGCTAGGGGGCAAGAATCACCGATTCACCGCCTATAGTTTGATGGGTTCAAGGGATCATCTTCTCATGTTTCTTAGTCACCTTAAGTCTTAGCATGTTATATCATGATGCAATTCATAATTCATATTCATCATAACATTTTCTTATATCTCATGCATAAGCATCTTCAATATTTCCAAATGAACTATAACATGCAAGTCATGGAATTACTCATTAAAGTTCAAGTACTCATTTAACACTACACATCACATGAATTTATCATCCCAAAGCATCAAAGAACCATTATCTCTAATCATCACATAAATGTTCCCTTAAATAACCAACACTCCAAAATCGGGTAACTCTAATTGTCAACTTATTTTCTTATGCATCTAAGGGATTTATTATCATCATTACCACTAATTATATGGCTCAAGAATATTATTCAACAATGTTGGACAACATAGGCAGTAAAACAATTTTAAGGATTTACGATGTGCTAGAAGTTGCATTTTTCATCCTTTCTCATTATCGGCTTTTCCTATGATGCTAAAATTAATTACTAAACCATTTATGAGTCATTCTTACTTAACTAAACATGGTGAAACGTGATTCTCATAAATTTTAAAGGTGCTGGACAGAATGCATATTTCTTGTTCTCAAAAGTTCTAGAATTCTCATTTTCAATTCTTTTTAGCTACCAAGTTTGCCCAAAGCATCAAGAATAATTATCGCATCAAATAACAAGTCATCCAACACATATACATAATCTAAAACAGAATTTAAAAGTTCTGTAAACTTATAGACAAGGCTGAAACATAAAGAGTATCATAAGCATAAGACAAGGCATTTCTAGACAACACATATACTTCATAAAAAACCTCTTATTATGTGAATCAAAATGGTGAGTCTTGAGCACTAGATCCATTCCTTTTTAGTGATGGCATAATTGTAAACATGTAATGCAAGCCTCATTTTTAGTCTTTTTAAGTTGAATAACAAGAAAGATAAATATGCTATGCAAGGAAATATAAACATGAATGCAAAGACTTGAATATAAACATGAATGCAAGGACTTGAAAGTAAACATGAATGGACTTGAAAGTAAACAAGAATGCAAGTCTATTTCTTTATTTTAGTGCTCTAGGCCTCTTAGAGTATTTACTCTAAATCACATCTCAACTTTAAGGTTGAGATAGGTAGGCTTTGAGATTAGTTGTTAAGTGATAACTTGAAAATAAATATGCTAGACAAGGAAATATAAACATGAATGCAAGGACTTAAAAGTAAACATGAATGCAAGTCCATTTCTTTATTTTAGTGCTCTAGGCTCAAGATTACTACTTTAACAACATAACAATACCATTTAGTAAAACTTTCTTAAGCAAACTACTTAGCATAATCATCATACTTTATGAAAGGAAAACTCAAGCTCTAGAGGTTTCATTGTGATGAACTCATAGTCATCATCTAGAAACTCTCATCATCAAGCTATCATGAGAAACCTTTAAAGCCTTGAAGGCTGAAATGTTAAAGAAAGGAAAAAGGAAAAATCGAAAATGTTGTACCATAAAGAAGAACTCCAAACATCATTTTAAACCAAGAACAATACTCAATAAAGCAAGAAAATAACTTGGAATACAACTCCTTACCAAAGTTTGCTTGAGGGAAGGAAAGAAAGCTTAGTTTCTTGAGATGAAATGAGAGGAAAATCTTCTTGGAACTTTGAGAGGGGGTTTCGGCCAAAGGGAAAAAGAGAAGAAAGGAAGTCTTGTTTAGGAAATGGTGGAGGAAAGGAATCCTTTGAGCTTAGGGAAGAAAACTTGAAGTGTGCAAATGTGTGTAAAGGTTTCAATGAGCTTTCAAGCATGCATATTTATAGAGAAAATGAAACTCATGGATGGCCTTTGGGGGGGGAGGATGGCGACGGTCATTGAGGGAAAACAGAGAAGAAATATCTCCTTGATTGATATGGTTGTAGGTATGGTCAAGTATGGGTGAAAGTATGATCCAAGGTATGACTTAGACAAGGTTCTTTGTGTGTAATTTAAACAACATGTGATGAATTATGGGGGAGGATGGCTTCGGCCATGACAGCCCAAGGAGGAAGAAAATGTGTCTTCTAATTGTGTTTTAAAGGTGTGTTTAGATGTATCTTTGATTAGGCTTTTGATTAGGAATTTGTAAGTAAGTGTTTAGGTAAAGTAATGGGTAATTAAGGCTATCGAGACATGATTAAGAAGTTGTTCTTGCTTCATTTGTGAATAAAACTCAATTTATATATAAAACCTTTCACAAACACAATTCCTTAATTTAAGGAATTGGAGAGAAAATACTATTCAAGATTCCATGACATGACATCTTGATTCTTAAGACAAGATTAAGGTGTATCTAAGCAATCTTAGATTCTAATCAACCTTAATAAATTATTTTGACTCTAGATTAGTAATTAGAATTTACTAATATTTAATTAGAGCCTAATATTGTTTAGATTTTGCTAATCGCGTCATTAAACCCAAGATGCACAAAGCTAAGGGCAAAATGGTAATTTTCCTCAAAACCCGGGACCACCCGGGCTTAACAAGTGGCTAAACATAGCTTAAAAACATCATTTAAAACTTTTTGGTGAAATTCGAGTTCAAGTCAGCACATAGATCGGGGTTGAAAAGTCAGGGGCGTTTTGGTAATTTCGCATGTCGAAACTCAAAAATGAGATTCTTCTCTCTATTACCTCACATAACACATGTAATCCCCTATCATCATCAAAACATCCCCTTGAGGATGGGCCGGTGATCCTTATTTTTAGGGTAAAATGACCTCAGGAGCATTTTGGTCATTTGTACACTGGAGAAATCGAGGCGTTCCAGACTATGAGTTAACGGGTTATTCTGTTAACCTTAGTATACCAAGACCCACCAGGGGCAATTTTATTCTATTTCAGATTAGTCCGCTAGGAATGCGGTTCGCCGAGACGTTAAGATTACAACAGAAGCTCTTATTCGCCAAGGGTTAAGCACACCTTACAGCTATGATTTATAGTTGTTATAATATTTATGTATTTATTTGTTATGTTTAGCATACGTTTCTCGATACTCTACCGCACCTTAGTTAAAATGTTTTCATGATTAACTATGAATTTAGAAATGTTTTCTTTTTATGATGACCTGGAATGAAGAGTGTTTTCTTATATAGCTATGTACGTAAATATCAAATGGTTTATGTTTGCTGCATGTATATTACATTATGTATATTTATTGGTTGTCCCACGTGGGTGATGGGTAAGAATCCACTCACTGAGTCCATTGAGTCACCCATTTCCTTTCCTCCTCATAGTAGGTACAAATGTTGTTTAGACTTTTATTCAATAGATGTAGCGTTTCAGGAATGAGTCTTACCTTGCAGGAAGATATAGGTTAATAGTTATGTTAGAGTAGAGTACTCCAGGAGATGTGCAAGAGAATCTGAGTCATGCATTATTTTCAGATTATGTATTTAATTTCAAGTTAACAACATCTATGTATATGTTCACAAATTTCAAGGATGGATTTGAAATTGTAGATTTTGATTAGAATTATGTAACAAGTTAGAGATGAATTTATGACTTAGTTCAAGTGTTAAATTGATTTTCAAAGTATGATTAAAATGCTTTTCAGAGCTTTATATATCAAGTATTTCAGTTTTATGATTCCAGATATCAAGTTTTGAATAAAGATTGGGATAGAGAATTAAAAGTATGTTATTTTATGCATATAGAAAGACTTAGCGATCACGAGACTTACGTAGGGATAAGATTCCTCATGTGCTGGTCATGTTTCCAAGTTAGGTTGTGACACGTTAACTCGTTGTCTGTTTCTCTATAGCTAGTCTAGTCTCTAAATCATAAAAACCAATTACTTTCTTTAAACTCCATGTTGGGCTCTACTTGGAGTTAAAAGCTTATTATATAGAATATAGTACTCTGAAAATCATTATGGAAGTCATAAATTCTCTAAATAATCATATTCAAACTCTAACTCTTCATAAAAATTATTTTAACAACAATAATCCCATGAGTTTGCATTAAAACCTTTTTTTCATGCTCTTGTTGAAAATCATAATTGTCATAAACTTGATGAAATCAATAATAATCTCTAGTTTCTTTGAAATAGCCTCTAATTTATGCATTCATGCCAAACTCTAAAGAAAATAACTCTAATGATCAACATAGAAATCACAGGATTGAATCCACTCACTTAGAGGAAGGAACGTATAGTGTCAACACCAACTGGGCTCCATAGAGTGGGGATGACACCAATGTTTGCCATAACAACCATAAATCTTTAGATTAATCTCTAACAATCTTTAGTCTAGCTCTAACAATATTGGGGAGCACCCCCACTTGATAATAATGAGAAACAAAGACAACCCATACTCTAGGACATGAAAAGAAAGGGAAGAAGATAACAAAAACCCACAAAATCTCTTACCTTTGATCTTGGAGGAGAAGGATTTGAGTGGGATTGAGTGAGAAGTGATGGGGAGGGTGTTAGAGAGCTAGGGATTTCAGATTGAGGGAGGAAGACCCGAGTTTGGGGGTATATAAAGGGTAGAGGGTTGATTAACTCAAACAATGACGTTTCGTCCTTCATAGGATCGGGCACCACTATAGCGGTCTATGACCACATGACCACTATAGCAGTCTTGAACCGCTATGGACCATTATATGGCGTTTCTCAAACTCTGCCATCCTACACTCTTGATCGCTATAGTAGTATGAGCAATACCAGTTTCTATAAAAAGGTCTTTCATGCTTCTGGAGCTTTCCAGGCAACATGGGTGGGTCCCTTAAGGCCATACCGAACTTGTCTATAGACACATGTACATGAGGTATTATAGGCTTGGTACAAAGTTGATGAACAGCACATGATCTCCAGCCAAGATGTACACAATCGAAACAGATGTATTCACCATGGTTGCTTGCAATCATTGAGGTATTGATCATAGTAGAGGCTAGGGGACTTAACAGGAGAACGAATGTCACTGTTCATTACTTTTACCCGCAATGTAGGCTCCACGTTACTTCACATTTCACATGTAACCTCAGCCTAAAAACACAAGCACAAGCAATATTGGCATATTCTTCTAGTATTTAGCATCGATTAGATATGCTTCACACCTAGTATAAAATGACGTTTTATTTTAAAAATAAGAGATAAAGTGAATCATAATTGAAATCTTATTTTATTATCAAATATATGTCTAACTAATGCTCTAGATTTGCTTTCTTTTAATTCTTATAAGTGAGTGTTTTACTATTTTTTAACTTTGTAAACCGTTTTTCTTTCTAGTTCCAAAGATGGGTATGGCTTAAAAGATTCTTGATATGGAGGAGGAAGCTTGGAGATTGGAATGGGTAAGTATAGTACTCCTTTACTCTTTAATTGTTGATTTTATGTTATAGTTGTGGCTATGTGCACAAACTGGTTGATGAATCAGCAAATTATGTTTCGTGCTTGTCATTATGGGGGAAGAAAATGACACATTTTTCAAAGGTTATTATCGGGTTAATCAGCTTTTGGCATTGGTAACTTGATTGTTTGTTAATGTTTCAGAATACAGAAGTGTGCCAAGAGTTGCTGGACCAGTGGTTATCCTTCACAAATTCAAGTCAATGATTGTGTTCTACTCTTTGCTATAGTTCTTGCTTATTCTAAATTTTGAACTTTTCTTATTGAGGATCTCTTCCTCATGGAATGACGCTTACACTATTGTAGTTGCCAAAAATTAGAAAGAGGCCATGTTTTTAAAGTGTTGCCTATAATCAAAGAAGAGGCAACCCTTTAAAGTGCTGCCAATTTGTGTTACCTTTAATTGGACAACTAAAGGCGACACTTATGCTAAAATACCATTAGTGGAGCCTATAGTAAGAGAAGAGGCCACACTTTTAAAGTGTTCCCTTAGGTAGAAGCTGTGTTGCATTTGATACGAGATCAAAAAGCAACACTTACACTAAAAATCACCATTAGTGTTGCTTAAAGTTAGAGATTATGCAACATTTTTTAAGTGTTGCCTTATATGGAAATTGTGTTGCCTTTAACAAAAGTACAAAAGGCAGCACTTATGCTAAAATCATCACTAGTGTTGCCTTAAACTGAATTTGTGTTGCCTTTGATCAAAGAACAAAAAGGCAACACTTACGCGAAAAATACCATTAGTGGTTCCCCAGGCAGGATTTGTGTTGCCTTTAAAAAGAGAATAGGCGACGTTTCCAAAGTGTTGCTTTAGGGGAAATTTGTGTTGCCTGCTTAATGTTGCCTTTAATCAGAGAATAAATGGTCACTGTATACATTTTTCAACCGTGGGTATAGATTGATTGATGTCAGTATAGATGACTTCAACTCCAAATTCCGTCACCGATCTTCGCCGCTGTCGCCGTCGATGGAGGGCCACACTACTTTCATCATCGACATCCTCTGCTGTCGCCACTGGTTGTTTCCGGCGATCCTCTGATTTCCGCAACGGTCGCCGTCAACAGAATCAGAATAATCATGTGGTTCACATTCTCAAGAGTATATGACATCAGCATCAGTTAATCCGCAAAGTTTGTTTTCTTTGTTGGCACTGACTATACTCGTTATAGCTCCAACACGACCATCTGGAGCTGCTCTCCCCCATCGTTGATCCTATCGACGTTCGTGAAGAGGTGATTAATGGTGCGATCTTGCGCGCAGGAGAACAGCATGAGGAACTCGTTCCTCTTGCTGGAAGGATCCTGCTCCGACGAGAGGAACTTGTCGACGATTTCGGGAGCTTGTTAGCGGCGGACGAAGATTGTTGCGGAGGTTCCGGCAGATGAGGTTCATCTCGGAGAGCACCTTGCCGCGAGAATCGGTTTTTTCGATGATCTCGAGGTAGAGAATGAGAAGCTTCTGGATTGTGTGGCCTTTGGAAGGGACGGTTTCGCCGTTGAGGAGGAGAATGATTTCGTGAAGTTTCATTTTTTGGTGAAAGAAATGGTAGCCGTACAATTGTAAACAGAGCACACCCAGATGATCCACAAATTGATGTTATGAAGCATAATGTTTGGTGTGTCAAGGGCCTTATCCAAGTAAGTTAATTATAACTAATCAAATTAGTTTTCTTGCTGCTAGGGCTCATTTATCTACTGTAGCTGCTACCAGCACATGCTGATACTCCTCATGACAATTGACAGACACTTCACTTCTAAACTCATAAATATAGCATTTCATTATTTTTTTTTGCTGGGGAGAGGAAAGTCATGGTGTCAAATCTATTTATGGAAGTAGGCCCCTTATTATTAATTTTTTAATCAACTTCAGTACATTTTTTGTGCTGCTAAACCTAATAGCATCATTGTTATGACCAGAAAACTCGGTTTTTGTTGAATAGCGAGTTAAGTTGCCTTAATCATGAGTACTTTACAGAATTTAATCTTAATTTGGTTGGTATCTCTGGGTTCTGCATCAAATGGGATCAAGTGTTTTTTTCCCTTTCAATATAAAACTATAGGACTCAGATTTAAATGACTTATCTATAGACGTGGTTTATGATGCATATATATATATATATATATAATTGACTCCACCTACTAAGATAAGACTGTTCACATTGTTAATGTTGTTGCTGCTGCACAATTCACGACTATAGAATTCTTAAAGCTGCAAGTGCTGAAAGATTCAATTCCATCGGCTTCATTTATTTCTTCTCTAGCAACTTCTTTTGTTTGTAATTAGATAAGAATTTAACTTTTGAATGCTATATTGGGATCTTTATACCTCAAACTCGTGCTCTCCAGAAGATACAAGTGTAAAGCTTTTAAAAATGCTCCTTGGAAATCATGTTTTTCTTTGTTTTAGGTGTAAAACAAACACAAACACTAGCAAATGTTAGTTACTATTGGCTTTGAATCTATTTTCTTACATGAAAATTGGAACTTGAGATTATCACATCTAATTCTTTTGTTGGTCCTTACTTCTAATCCTTCTTCTATTCGGCTTTGTGAAAACTGAGTTTTCTTAGTTTACAACTTGATTATCTCCATTCTTATATCTATTTATACCTCTCTTCCTGACTACATGCAAGAGCACTTGACCTTTTACCTATTCAAAAAGCTGTTTAAGTTGTCAACTCTTGTGTTTTGAACACCAGCGTACCATGAATTGGAGCTTTTTCTTCACTTCTTTCTTTAAAACTTCGTGAACTATTTGGTGATAAAAATTGACCTTGAAGCTACTTCATATCTAAACAATCTTTGATATACGTAGGATGGCTGACTCAGATGTTGCAATTGGAAACAACTGACAGCCATTTCTTCGGGATTTTTAATGTTTTAAGTTCCTGAGGCATGTCAGGCAGCAAGCACTATATATACTAATACAGATTTATGGTTTATCTTCTATCCTTTTTCAGGGAATTGCAAGGAGGCTGGTGAAAGATGCTGTTCAAGAAGCAAAGAAGGTAGGAATGAGATTTTCAGACCATAAGAAAATTGACCATGGTGTTCGTCGCCATTTCCACGATGATATCACTGTGATTGTTGTGCTTATTGACTGTTTTGTGAGTAGGGCAAGCCATAGTGTTTCTGTTAGAGGTGGCGGTATCCACCTGCCTTCTAACACATTGGCACGTTGAACAACAACAACAGAGGCTGGTGCTGCCTGATTTAAGTTGTATCGTATCTTTTTTGACTTGCCGTATCGTTGCTTGTGTGAATACCAGGTATCTTTAAGTAGCAATGAGAGGAGCAGCACTTCAATTCTTTAAATATGAATGTAACATTTAGAATTCTGATACTCAATTTTAGGTTCTTTTCCAAAACTCTATGGAACAGAAAATATATATTTTCTGAATCATAAGAGTTGCCTTGGCACCATTTTCTGGTGTTGTGTGATTTGGGATGTAAATGTAATACAAGCCATCATCAGTGTTCCATTTGCATGTAACTGTTGCTGAGGAGAGGTGCAAAAGGGAGAGGAGGATCATTGTAAGAGGTAATGTTGCGGATGTTTTCATTTCTTGGTCAGATTTGATAGTGTCTCTGATAGGCCTAGCATATATAGACGTTGCTGCTCAAACAGGAATAGATACATGTCATGCACACCACGTGACAACTATGTTATCAAAAACTCCGGCCAGCATGTACACCTAAAGCCCGAGTTGTGATAAGCTTTTAAACTAGAAAGTTGAAGTTTTCATCTTGGATCTATCTTCGGAAATTAACCAAAAGAACAGGAATTTGCGGCCAGTGCAAAATCCCTAATGAGTGAGGGCATCGCAATACAAGACCTTAAAATTGGAGCAATACATAGAATTAGATGCTCTAAAAAGGTTAAATACAATTAGATACTACTATACAAATAACATAGGTACAGAAATTATGGTCCCTGTCATCCAACAGCTAAATTACAAGGCGTTAACTCCGTTACATAAACTTTAAGGCGGCAGAATATCATACTGGTTTGGAGGAATCCTGATTAGCGCCTGAGTTACAAATGGTGATACTTTACAAAAATATATACATTAGACCCAGATTACCATATTGCTACTACAATCAATAGGATGATATACGCGCCACTTCAAGAACTAAATAGCTAAATCCTATCTCCAAAAAATTATAAATGAAAAGCCATAACTAAAATTGGGGGAAACAACTGTTGTCAATATTCTTCAGTCGAACAACCGTCGCATGATTCCTTACAACTATGTCTGCCACTCCTACACTTGAGGTTTCAGAAATCTGACTTCATAAGCTTCATTCGAGGTTTTAAGAAAATACTGGCGAACGGTTTAGGCTGTTCTATATGAACATAATCCCTTGTCTTGAGAACCTGGCAATATGGTTGAAATTAAATTTGAACCAAATTATGAAGTCCATTAGAAAGATAAAATGCAGTGCATATGAGCCAGAATAATCCTCGAGAACATACCAGGGTCTCAAAAAACATCCTTGATGCTTCCTTACGTGTTTTACCAGCTAATATATTGTCAAGATGCAGATTCTGCCTTCCATTTAGATCATCCTTCTCAAACAAAGTCTGCAGATACTTGGCAACAGCCCTGTGGATAAATTTATTAGTTAGGTATTGAAATATAACATACATGGAACTGGAATCACTCCAACAGAATGTTACCCTACTCAAATGAGTTCCAAACAGAAGGTTCACTTCTAATATCCTAAACAATCGAGATAACAGTTTATACCGTTTCTATGTTTGTCAAGATAACAAATTGAACCATCTACTCACAACTTTAATTACTGGACTATTGAGCTAAACAGACCGTGTTAGAAAATGAAATGTTTAGGCACCATACAAGGCAACGGCTGGGAAAACTTTAGGAAAAAACTACTTGAAACTGCAGTGAGAGAAGGAACTCAGGATATAGCATGCGTATATAACCATAGGCATTACATAATTTATAATTGAAGGCCAGTTTAGATGAATAGCAACCAAACCACACAACATGGAAAAGATAGGTGCAGTTTTTTCTATGTAGAGAAAACCGAGTTACTAAAGCTTTGCATAAACAGACCTGGTCCAGAAGACCATCCACTATTTTCAAGGTGAGTTCCTTCAGCACATTGTATAAAATCATCATCATCGTCAATTATCTCATCATCACCAACATTCAGAAACCCTGTAAAAGTGAGACATTAAATTCAAACATATCACATTACCAAAAAAAAAACAATTCAAACATATCAAAGAAACATACAAAATAGCAGCAATAAAGAAACTCACTCTCCTGTTTCCAACAACCACTGCCTATAGTCATGGCATCTTAATGACTAATTTGCTTTTTCCCAGCTTAAAATGAGAGGAACCAGTGTCTAGTAACAATAACTTCTCACAATGACTATAGTATGAGTACAGGCAACTATGCGGTTGTAAATATGTTGTAAAAAATTAAGCATTTGTCTAAAATCAACAATGAAAAGGATTCAGACGCAAACCTGTATCATCAACAATCATGTCATTTTCCTGCACCATGTAGCCAAAAAACTTAATTAGGAATGCATTAGGAAACATCACGTGTTGAGCATGATCAACTTCAAGAGAAAACGCTGAAAATAGGGCAGGAATATACTAACCAACAAAAGAACAAAGTGAGAAGACAGAAAACTATTAAAAACATAACACACATTAGTTTTGTAACACTGGCAATTACTACTGTGAGGAAGTGCAGAAAGATGATACATGAAGACATTCACTTTAAAAATCAAATACCTCTCCAGCTTAAAATCCAAATTTTACCACCAAAGTTACAATTTGCCTCAGCTATTATACAGTAGCATTATGCAAGAAAAACAAAATCTTGAATTAAACATAGATTTCTGCCACTTAATTTCATTTCACATCGTACAATACTACAATGTCCTTCAGAAAGAACTCTTCAAATGTTTTGTCATGCATCAGATATGTTAATTGTGCCTAGTAAAAGAATAAGACAAATCCAACAAATAGGAAATATCACGAGACATAACATTTTTAAGGCAAATTCCAAAACTTACATCATTATGACCTGCAAAAGGACTCCTAACAGCTGAGTTTTCGGGGCAAACTGCACTCTGTATTCCAGCTTCCTGACAGATTGGATTTTCTTCATCATTCAGATAACTCTCTTTTTCATCCAAGCCAAGTGGTACAGACTCTGAACAATCTACTTTCGTATCTTCACCAAACATGCAACCAGATCTTGTGTCTTCACACTCCAAGCCAGAAGCAACAATCTGATCCTCATTTAAGCCTGCTGCCATGTTACCATTTGCCTGCGTAGGCAAGTCTCCATTAAAGGATATCTGGTTGCCAGTATTTTCATCAGTTCCCTTGGAGCCAGTAGCCAAGGATGCATATGAATTGTTAGCTTCCAATCCATCTTTTTGAACTTCTGTTCCAATTTCCAACCTACGCTCTTCATTTTCAATAGCACCTGCTTCAGTTCTATCACCTTTATCCTCAACAAATATGTCCTCTAGAATAGGGGATGTATTCAAATTCTGGTCGGATGGGATGCTCAATACATCTGTATGGACAGAACCAACAGGATCATTGGCTTTGTCCACAAGAGGGAGTGGTGCACTAAAATCATCTGGTATGCAAAGGCTATTTTCAACAACTTCAGTTAGGGACGAAGATTCATGCCCATGGCCAACAGAGTAATTTTCTGCTTCCGAAACCTCAATATTTCCTCCAGCATCGTTCATTTCAGCATTCAGAGAATCGTCAAGGTCCTTCACATGAGAAACAATATGCATCACTTCAGCAACTCCTTGGGGTTGGACTGCCATAGATTCCACATTCCTTTCCACTTCATGAACTTCAGTATTTGTTTTTTCAATGAAAGAACTATCTAAACCATCATCAAAAACCTTGATTCCAGTCAGATCAAATGTCTCATTTCGCAGAATACTCAAATCAGAAGACAAACCTGGAACAAAGTGAATTGACTTAGGTATGCTAGAAGGATATTTCATGAATATGGTAATGCTCTCTTTAAAATTAAGTAAATGAAAATTGTGTCATCAGAATAATTATGGTAATGTGCTCTGACTCATGTTTTTGAAAACCATTTGGTGACATCTAAAAAGGAACAGATATAAGTATGACCATCCGATAGATGTAGAAATTAACATTTGGTCGTCAATCCTATCCATCCAAACTTCAAGTGTGGACTTGTCGATCTTCATCATGGTTGTTTCTAAAATAATTTCTTTTTCTTTTTTGAAAAATACATGTTACGGAGACAAAAACGGAATACATCAGAAGCATGTTTTTATGACCAACAAATAATTTCACTTAGTAATGGATTTCCTCAAATCAAAATTAACATACCACCTAACTAGGTTGACTTGCAAAACTAGTTCCTGTCTGCATTTTCAATTTCCATTTCCTGAAAGCTACTTTCATTTTCATATTTCAAATTTTGGAAAACATGTTTGGTTTGTATAATTAAATCTTGTTTTCCAAAAATGAAAACAAAGAAAATACTTTTGGTTCACCCATTTACAATGAACTAGATTTTTAAATATAAAACTTTGACTTATATTTATTTTTACTAATGCAACATTATGAATATTAAACTCTTGAATGTCCAAAAATAATTCCATTGCACAAATTCCTTTTGAAATGATTTGCATAACCCATTCATTAAAAAAAATAATAGGATGTTGTTTGGGTATAGGTTTATCATAGACCCCCTAGTACTAAGGTATGCTTAAGGAAGGGGATGGCAATTTGAGATCTCAGAACACATGGATAGGGGGGACAGAATGGGGAATATTGACCTTCAGCAAAACAGAATGCCTAAGTAGCTGTGGCAAACAAGAGAGAAGGGGAATTCAGTTGAGGTGAGGTAAATGTGAAGGAATACTGGGGCAGGCGGTCATTCAGTGAGAATTTGGGGCCTTTGGGCAGTGAGGGGTAGACCCTCAAAGTTTTGCAATGTCTCTATCTTTTGGTTTCTTCTTCTTCTTAGAGTGAATCTGCTGTTTCTGTGGCTCTGATCTTTATATGGGAAGTTGGGAACTCTTCCTGTTTTCTGTCATCAAATATTGGGTTCCTATGGCATCAGAGCTCCCGACCTTGGAGCAGTGGTGCATTGCAAGATGGAAGGAAAAGCAGAAATCTTTAGTGAAAATGAAAATAGAACACGCCCTAACCAAACACACTCATAGCTTTTAGTGCTCATGGTTCATGAGCATAATTTCAGGGATTTTAGTTTATTTGAAAAGTAGACAAGACAGTTTGAGCAAATGCTCCAAATAATCAACAGCAAGGCATATACACAGCCACACACAACTCACCTGTGAATATTGATTCATGGAAAATTTCATCCTCCAGAAATAGTCTTTGAATCATTACAATTTCATGTTGAGTGCAAGGAGCTTTTTTCCTTATGCGACGTATGTCTTCAGTATTTGTCAACTGTTGGCGTATTGTACTTCAAAAGATGGAAGGAATCTATTAGTATTCCAATGCAAGAAAAAAGGAATATGGTATGCTATATATGGCAAAAAAAGGACCAAATGTGGCATGATAAATTTGATAATAAAATGAAAGAGGAACAAGTAAGAAAATACAAAATGGGTTCAAAAATGCATGTATCATTCCTCATGATATCCTTTAATAAATTTTTTTTGGGTGCATCCTTCAATAAATCTACAATCATTAAGAGTTATTCTACCCAACCCCATATGACAAGCTATTAATCCCAGATGGCAAACAAAAATGCTAAGCATATAGGGCACAAAACAATTAAGTAGACCTCTAAAAAATTAGGCCTGGTATCCTGCAGAGTAACCATCCATCATTGATTACATGGATTTTTAACATTATATATCAGAGATATAGGTACAAATAAGTACAACATAATGAATCAATTGACCAGGTTCTCCTCTGCAATTAAATAGATAAAAAGGAAAAAGAAAGATCAATTGCAAGAAAAAACAAAAAGATGAGAAAGAAAAGGAGGATAGATCTTTGAAAGGTTAAAAATCAGTGGGCAAAGACCAACATAAGTCAAACTAGATGGATCAGTAACTGAATGAAAAGGAAATAATAAAAACATACTCGCCATGTAGGACCATCATATCATCCATAAGCACCTTCCTCTTTACTGCACTAGTGCGTGGTCCAGAACGGAAGTGTTTTGTTGATGCTATTTCAGGGGCTGCTGGACTGGGTTTAACTTTTAAAACTGAAGATCTCCTACCAACTGAAGTGACAACAAATTCATTTCAGCCACAACCTTGTTATCAAGTAAAAGAAACACTGTAACTGAAAATATATAATGAAAATCATTTAGACCCACTGTTATACCTAATATGGAAGACAACAGATCATTGTCATCAGGAATGGACGCTGCAGTTCTCTTGGATTGAGGGCCCCCATATGATTCAACCAAATCCACACTCTGCACTGTAAGAGTACTTTCCGTGAGACTGCGCTTTTACCTGAGATGCCTTTTACTCTAGCAGCCACTGTCTGCCCATCAGATATACCCTGATTATCAGGAGTAGACCCCATCAGCAAATCATTTGCTTCACCATCATGTTGATATGCTAGGGAGAGCAATTTTTCAGGCTCAGGTATTTCAGAAGCAGCAGATTTGTTTATGCTTTCAGCTTTATCACTAAATATCTGACTCCCACATTGCACATCAGATTTCCCAAAATCCAGATTTCCTTTATATATGGATGGTTCTATAGTCTCTTGATAACCAAAAGCAGGATGTGAAACATCAGTTTCATGATACTTTTCACCTGCAAAAAGTACAAGCAACTGATTATCAATAAAATTGAATTCCACATGTTTGAATATATCCATAAAAAAGATTATATAAATACATAAACTAACTTGTTAAAAGAAAACATAATCAACTCAAGTTGAAAGAAAAAACAGCACTACTACTACAAAGTTAATTCTCCCACAAAGAGAAAAAGAAAATTCGATTTGGAAGCTAAGGAAGAAAATGACACACAATATGAAACCCATAGGTCAACACAATATCATGGAGATATTGTTGTTAATATAACAATAGGAAACATGCAATAAAGGAATGTAAAATTGGATTATAATAATAACAGAATTACCATTTCACTCTACAGTTGAAAAGTGATAGTTGTTAGACACTCATAGATTATCCAAGATAAACTGTTATATTAATACCTTCAACAGATGGCAGAGAAGGCTGGTTCAGATGAGAGTTGCATGATCGAAGGATTGACTCAGTGCGCTGCACAGCTCCATGAGAATCATGGTTTAAAGCTTCTGCTTCCATCAATTCTTCAGAGGCCTGAGCTTCGACATCAACAGCTTGTGGCCTACCAGGTGATCCTACAGAACTCGTAACAATGGATTTTTGAGCCTCATCAAATGGACAGGACTCTCCCTCATTTTTAGAAATTTCATGGTCATTCAGAACTTCATTCTTTGATGATGTTGGACCATCCTCCAAATGACCATCTGAATCTGGACCTCGAGATCCATCGAAGTTAGATAAGAGTTTACAAGAGAGGTCCTCTTGATCAGATGTAACACGAGAAAAACTAGGAGTTGCAACTTCATTTGCGCTAACTCCTGTAGAAACAACAACATCTATAACAGTTTGGTCCAAAGGAGCTGCAACTGGTTCATTGTCCATCAAAACTTCATCATGCAAGTCTTCCACCTTATCAGGTATATCAGAAGCACTGATCATCCCACTAGCACACACTGCTACCAATGTGGCCGGGTACTCTCTATTGGATGAGACCATCAAGGGTACTGATGTTGAACAATGATCATTAGGTATCAAATTTTCTTGATCTGTTGTCCTACATGCCAAATGTTCCTGTTCCTCTCTTTTGCCATCCAATTCAACCGTAACGCAGTCACTATTTTCATGGTGGGAATCTACACCAAATTGCTTCACATTATTTGGCAAGGAGCAATCAATCACATCGACCTCCCTTTGGTGAACAGCAGAAACGTTTTCTGTGCTCTTTATTGATGTGAAATCTTCAGAATTATGATAATCAGCGCCATTATTGCCCTGATCCATCTGAGCTCCAAACAAGTTTGGCTCTTCTAGTCCAGGAGTAGATGGACCTTCAGCATAATCAGTAACTTCAACAGCAGTGGGTATATCATCAATCTGCTCAAAACAGATCAATTCATTCATTGAAACCAGAAAAAAAAATTATAATCTATTGTTAACAGAACTAGAACATGGATCACCCACGCTCTCATTTCATCCACTCTCAAAGAAAGGAAAGAGTGAAAAATGAAGACGACAAGGAATAAAAGCAAACATTGATAGGCACACATATTTAAAATATTATACTAATGTTGCTTCCACCCTCTCTCACTTGAACTCTGTCTGAAGTCACACTTACTTCCTCTTTCTTTTCATCCCTTTGATGAGACACTTGAGAACTAGCACTGCAGTCATCATGCTCCAAAGTAGCAGCTTTGTCTGTTAACAAAACCTGAATTTGACAAATAAAGTCAAAAATCTCCAAAATCAAAATCGGAAGAATGATTCTACAGAGTCAATTGTCAATTCAAAGACAATTATCCTTAATAGATATACAGATGAAGATATTTTCTTTCATAAATGTGTCAATTCAATTCAGACATGAAAGAGCTCCAATAACAGCTAAAGGTTCCCACCTGTACTCATAAAAAAAATGGTAATCAAGGAAAAAGTAAATATCAAGTATATCAGGCCTACAAGAGGCTTGCAAATGTCAGATGCATATATCACAATATTATAATACACACCAATGTGGCAGATTCATGCTTCAAAGTCATAACCAGACAATAAAGCTGTAACATCCAAATCAGTATTCTGGTACCTTACAGTCACATGGATCACATTTTGGCAATCAGCTTCATACATAAGGAACTGAAAAAAAAAAGAGAAATTACCTCATCAAGGTCTAAACCAATTTGAGATGCATCGCCATCACCAAAGCGCTCTGCAAGACGTGTTTTCCATTCAACATTACTTAGTACAGATCTATCCATTGCAGATAAAAAATTCACCATCAAATGAGCTAAAGAGAGAAACAGAAAGAGGCAAAAGGAGCACTAACCATCCAGTCCAAACTGTGAAGTAGTGTAAACCACACCCTCCATAGTATCTTGTAATGTAATCTGCTCCCTAGTACTGACATGGTGATCAACATAGTTACTGCAAGTTCACAACAGATATACACTTCCGTTAATAGAGTGAATATATAATAAATCTACACATAATAAACAATTTAAATTAGAACAACTGCAAAAAAAACAGCTCAATCAAGTAAAACATGCTGCTGCAGTAAGCAACAGCTAGAGCTACAACTAATGACACGATCAAGTATGGAACTAACCCTTGAAATATGTCATTATCTGGTAGTTCAAAATCGTAAGATCAAAAGTCTCAGGTAAGGTGATGGAATGGTAAGGTGCAGTGGACTCTTCTGGTGGCAAATCAACTGCAGTGGAGCGAAAAGCTTGCTTTATCTTAAGCAAAGCCTCACTGCAGTCATCAAAAAGGTAATTTACCTTTCTTGAATATATCCTCACCACACCAAGCAGAAGATGGCTGGACAAACGGAGTGCAATTGGTACGTCGGGGAAAAGAATGGAATCTGTTTATTCATAAAATTGACTAATAAATAGTAATCTGAGACAATAAAATATGATCAAAATTAGACAGTAACAAATGCAGCATAGGCATTAATATGTACCAAGGAATATTATTTTTCCTCTGCACGCAATTCCCACCATAGGGATCACAACGGAATTCAAACTACTACAAAGATTGCACATCAGCATAAGCTAGCTCTTACTCATGTATAGCTATGTAACTAATCATTCACTCACTTTTTACAATCAGCCTCCAGATATTAATAAATTCAGAAGTCATCTACCTAGTGGGAAACAATTACCCAAACAAGGGTTAAGTTCTTCATTAGAACAACAGCTCTTAACTAGATCAATATGCTTCAAGAAAAATCCAACTTTAGGAATTTCATTAGAATTGAGGAGGGAAAGACTCTATGGTAATGAGCAATCTAAGCTGCACTTTGGAGTATTGCCATGAGCAAACTGCTTGTATATTGAGAATTCTTTCAGCCAAATGGGGGACAAGATGGTTTTTTTTTGGCTTTTTGCCTCTTTTATGCACAGTTCATGGTCTCTTTAAAGAGAGAATCCATATAATATATGCAAATGGATTTTAATGCTCTATCATTGAACAAGTTTCTCTGTCTGTTCTTTGTGTCTCTTTTGAGCCTCATTTTGCAAAAATTTATAATCCATTTGTTCCTTTGCACTGTCTTTTTCTTACCTCTTACGATGCATCATTATTTCTTCTTCTATCTAAGAGTCATATGGCATACCTAAAACTACTCAAGAGTTCTCTTTGATATGAGAACCCCCCACCCCTGGAAAAAATAGATTGTATATCTTGAGTATTCATATAAAACAAGGATTTGCAACAGAAGCAGCCGTTAACAAAGTGCCACAAGCATGCCTGGGGAACAGCTCTACCAACAAGTGACATAGGATAAATTGATAAAACTTGTCCAGTTGTCCTTGAATTCTTGAGAAAATACTTTACCCAATTAGACTGGATAACTACACAGAATACACTGGCCAAATCACCACTCCCTCCTTACCACTATGAAATTCCAGTAAAATTGTTACCATAAGCCTAATCATAAATAAGAAATGGGTGCGCAAAATGAAACTGATATAGGAAGTTGGCATACAATGCTGATATGTTCTACCATTTTGCTGAATAAGGAGTGTAACAGACAATATACTGATATGTTCACCATCAAACTATAAGGGTTTATCAGGTGACATCAAATGCTATTTCCCATCTTTTTCATTAGCCCAATATATCTACATACTAGTACCATGCAATCATTTATGAGATCTTAACACAAAAACAATGCCCCATTAGGTTTGAAGGAAGGCGCAAACAAAATACAACAAGCAATATAATCTCTCAATTTTCGCAATAACTGAGCCACAAACTTCTCATTCCAGGCCAAAGTTGCATTATCTTCTTAGGTGACGTAGCTATCATAACATCCACTGGTGTCTTGAGTACACACCATTAATTGTTACCACTTCATCATCTCAGTATTTAAAATGGAGGCAATAAATGATGATGTGTCAAAATACTCTCTTTTACACTTATGAGCTCATCTTGAAGTTTTGCTTCATTTGTAAGTCAAAGTCTCAACTAGAGATCTTCTCTCAGACATTCATTTTCTTTAACCTGGTCAACAACTCGCTAGTTCAAAACTAAGCTAAAACCACAAGAGTTTCTAAATTTGATCCACTGGGCCAGCGCATCATTAAATGAATTGAAGCGTTACCCCCATTACGGAAGCTAACCTTTTCAGGATATTAAATGATTGTAATAACTAACAGTATAAGAACAATCTGCTCATTCAATACCAAATCCAAAAGCATACACACACAGAAACCGAAGATTAAAGTAACTGACCAACAGAGACACCAATGTCGGTGTCAGCCACTTGATTCTTTCGCAGCTTCCTCTCCAAATGCGCAGCGATCCATATGGTCCCAAGTGGCCCTTTCTTCGCCAAAATAAACTGAGAGTAAAACATCTCTCTCCCTCTCTTAAGCTTTCTGCCACTTCACTTACAAAAAAAAAAAAAAAAACTCAATTCCAAAGCAACAAACACGAAGAAAACGAGCTTTCCTCAAATCCTCAATCCCCCATCGTCATACAAACACTGCAAACGACCCAACGAAAAAAAAACCTCGAAAGACCCGAAAAACACGAAACCCTAATTGCAACTCAGACACCGCGACGCAGCTCCGAAACTGCATATGGGGGTTCTAGAAGTGCTGGAAAATGCGTAGACACTGAGTAATTCAGCAGAATCTTCTCCTTCATGTGTGAAGAACTCGAAGATAAGGGGAATTTCGAAAACCCTAGGTGCGCTCTCTAAAAAGGGCTTAAATTAGGAACTGCAAGCAAAGGAAGAGGCTCTTCTCGTCTCGTGAGAAATAAAAAGAAAGAAACGCAGATGAGAAGAAGGGGAATTAGGGGAGAAAATTTGGATGCAGAACAAGTTGACGCTGTATTTTTTGAAACTGAAAAAGAAACGGGTGCTTATGATTCGGTGCTATAAAGAGCGGTTTTTTGGTATAGTGTTTTAATTTTTTCGTTTAAATAAATGTTCATTTCTTGGGAATAATAATACGGTAATAGTGCAGTGAAAGTTATCTTATGCAGTGCACTGTCAGCGTCTTATTGGTCAATATATGGACTGAAGACAGAGAGAAACCTGCACGTTCACTTGGCTGATCCAACATCTGTCTACTTTTACCTGTTTTTCAAGAAATCAATAAAAGGAAATGAATCCTTATTATTTTTTTTCTAAACCACAGGGTAATTCTGCTTCAAACCCAAGGACCAAATCAAAACCGATGAAGCCAAAATAACTATTATCAGTTGATCTATTCTCTCCTTGATCTTGTTTCTTCTTTTAAATAGATGGAAAAGTCATTTTAAAACTATTCCTCGTTTTTCAGTTTATTATCAATTATTTTTAATTCCATAAACAGTTATATAATTTTCTCCAAAATATCATATCTAAAAATGTCCTTTTTTATAAAAACAACAAAAAACTTTTTAAGAATAATAAAATATTAACATTTTTGTCTCATAGCGTATATTAAATTTTCTAAAATTTACTAAATTTGTCTCAATTACTTTGTTAAAATATTGGTGCAATTTGGTAACAAATGGTAAAGGTATACACCCAGAATTATATATATCCTTGACACGTGATAATATATTAATGATTAATTTTTATAATATCTATATATTATAATATTAATTTATATTTTAAATGATAAATATATTATCTCATGTAATGCTTCCGTAAATTAGATCTATACTAACGTCACTTTATTCTCTAGTATGTGACCTGACTAACTTACATAATTTTTAGAATAGTTAAGATAAAATGTAATCATTTGCTTTCAAAATATTGTCAATTTTGAATAAACATAGATATTAAGGAAGAAAATAAATGATATTAGTAATAGAGTAAAATATAGTGAATAGACTAATACAACCATACGTATTAATTAATATAACACAATATTTAAGGCTAATATTAGATGGGATGCTTTGAAAATGTGAAATTAATTAGAAATAGTATTGGAAAAACAAAATTAATACTTCCTGAAATGTGAAATTGATAAGTATTTTGAAATATGACGTTCTCTGAAAGTGGACAGATTTCTGAAAAGAAAGAGGTAACAAAATCTTACATAATGTGCTATGACAATCGACAATTATACACCTGTGCTTAGATGAGATGTCTTAATCTATACTATATATAAAAGGAATTTCTCCCTTTTGGTGTTGAATTTTAAATTTCCCAAAAGGCCTATAATATAGAAGTTAAGGAAAGTTAAAATAATTGAAAAAAGTTATAAAAAGTAATAAATTTTAAAAAAAGATATAATAAATAAATAAAATAATAATATATTTTAATTTTTTTAAAAAAATGTGAATTGATAGGCATATAAGTGTCTATCAATTCACTAGTAAGTTTTATGAAGATTCAAAAATTTTATTTGTACATATATAATCATCCTATCATTATTAGATAGGATAGATGAGTAAAAATGAGTAGATGTAACAAATATTCTCAATAACTAGCGACTCGAGACGGGCGTAGGTCTCAAAGCCTTTTTATTGGTGTTGATTCTTGAAGATGAAGCGAGAAATATGGGGATAATTTTAAGTCATTTTTATTTTTTGGAAATTATTATAATTAAAGATAAATATTACACATGACAATCAAACAAAAAAGAGTAAAACAAATGAGTATTAATTTCACACACTCTAAATATGGGGATAATTTAAGTCATTTTTTATTTTTGGAAATTATTATAATTAAAGCTAAATATTACACATGACAATCAAACAAAAAGAGTAAAACAAATGAATATTAATTTCACACACTCTAAATAATATATTTACACCAAAGTTATGTAACATGTTTTCTTGAAATGTCATTCTAACTACTCTTGATAGTACTCAGATTTAATTGAGAGGCCAAAAAGTGATCGACTATATGAAACATTCTTCATTATCCTGCATTATGTGCAAATAAAATATGATTAGTATATTTATTGTAAAATAAATTCAGCTGAAATTAATTAAAATTTACGTATATGTGCATCATTGAAAAATGAATGCTTTGGGATAATAATGATGAAACTTTATAAATCTTGACATGTGAAAAGAAGAACAATAACTCCTACTATTAACATATATTTTCTTATAGCTATTTACCAAAAAAGTTTTATATCACGCTCCTGACCAACTCCCAAGAAAGAGATAGTTAAAGTCAGGAGATTCAGCAAAATATTTATTTTATATAAAAAAAAGTAAGCATGACTCCAGTACACGTGTTTGGTCCTAATTGCTCTCCTCTTAATAGCATGACCTTTGCTTAATTTACATAAATAACATCTGAAGACTCACTTTCAGGGAGCTTTGATAGAAGGGATTGCAAGCTCTCAAGCTGGTCCCTAATATTGTAATTTTCCTTCTTATAGGATGCATAATGCTGGGTTTTTGGTCCAATGAGGCAATGAACTCCACTCAGAAATCATGCCATTGATATCATCAGTAAGTTTCACTGCTTCATTATATTCCTTCATCCATGAGTCTAAAGAAGATGTCATTGGCCTGAAAACATGTGAAAAAGAATGAAAACTCAATGTGAGAGTATAAGAAATGTGATGATTTCACCAAAGAAACAATCAACAGAAATATTAGTGGCATAAATATTTACATGATATAACTAACCATTGATAACATTTGCATGTGCCTAAATATTTACCTATTGAACTTTATTAAAAGAAAACACCAATAATAAAAGGAAGCACAATAAACGTGAGCGACCATCATTCCTCACTTCTGTTCATCCTCCATGTGCCTAAATATTAGTTCCTTTTCCTAATCCAGTCTCCCATTCATCTAGTTTATGCTTGGTCCTTTCCACTCCATCAATTGGAGGTAATGTCTACATAGGAAAAAAGGTCAGTTAACAATATTAGAGCAAGAAGATCAAGATCATCTAAACTTCACCTTATGCACTTAACATATTTAAGAGCAAGTGACAATTGTTGATCACAAAATCAAGGAAGCATATTGGCTAATATCCACGACTTTTTATTCAAGTTTATTATGCATTTTACAAAATGTAAAGAGTTAGTTATTTTATCAATGTTTATCAAACTTCACTCTCTATTTCATTAAAAAAAAAAAGGCACACTTCACTCACTCTCTGTAATGCAATATGCAGAAAATTAGGAGTAGACCTTTGACTGTATAATATGATCTCCTCGAATTAAGACTAAAGAGTTGGACACTGCAATCTTAAAAAATTAGTTAGCAATGGTCTCAACTTTGCTTGATCACATTAGCAAGTCACGCACCCAAAAGCCATCACGCACTACCACAAAAAGCCATCGACGCCTCTACCTTCACTGCGCTACCAAGGCACAATCATCGACTTTGGTGTGAAGCGGCGACCCCTCTACGCTGGATAGAAGTTGATGACCATTTAGTGGTCTGTGATTTTTTGCTAAAGTGCTGCATAACATGTTGAAGAGCAAATGAAGAAGCAAAGGGTTAAAAATAATAATATAACTATCCAAGGATAGATAGGATCTTATAAAAAGTTTTGAGAAAGGACATAACCCAATTCAATGAAAAGAAAATACATAATCCCCAGTGCAAACCCAATACACAACTCAAAATAGGAGAAACTCACACCTCAGGATACTCAACATGTTCCAGAATTCTGCACAATGGTTCCAAGCATTTACCTTTCTAGTGAAGTTAGAAACGAATGCACGGGAGCCTTGTGCATTACATATTCAATTCGATCTACGCAAACAAATTGATAGAGTAGATATTTATGTATACAAAAAATATAATCAGACGCAAGCATGTGAACAAAACCCAAATCAAAAGGAAAAGGAGAGATGAGTTTCCCTTTGTTTGTAGGCTCTCTGAATTTTTGGTTTGCAGATCCACACAAAAAAGCACTCTGAAAATCGCGTTTCATGTCCTAAGTGTCCCATCAATACAGCCAGAATAGAGTTTGTTCGATCCAAGTGGGAGTGCAATCCAAGTGATAACCTGTTACCAAAATTTTCAACTTAATTGCTCCAAAAATATTAAAGTTTAAGGGATTTACACATTTATAGCACTTCATATGTAATTTAGATACAAAGTTCCGTTTGAAAACAATTTGTTTTACACTTGTTTCATTATGATGCTGCTGGTATCAAATTAAATCAAATTTAATCACAATTAAAATATTAGACCCAATCACCTAAGTACCTTTTTGTGTTCATGAAGCTTTGATAATGTTGAGAGCCCATCACTAAAAGACCAACTATGAATCATTTCCAGAATGTGGGAGGGGTTGTTCTTGTTATTGGTCCTGATCTCCATGGAATGGGATAGAGAATCTGAATCGTGGTCATCATCACCTGCAAAAAACCAAGAATTTGAAGCCTGATGAGGAAATCTAAGGGCATGATTCTGGAAAAATAGAAACAAAGCAATAAAAGAAAAACTCAGAGAAGAAACTTACGGACAGAACAATCTTGCCAGTAGCTTCTCTATCGCCTCATCACTTTCAATTTACTCCTTGTCAAAGTTGTCAAACGCAACCTGTTCCTAAGGGCGCCGAAGAGGAAAGTGGCGATATCGTGTAATCATATGCATAGGAACAATCAAATAACAATAAGCTACCTTTTGGTCAGCATACAAACAACAAATCTCCTAAAAATATAAAAACTTGAAATCCTGGAAAAGTAAAAAAAAAAAAATCATGCAAGTCTTACCCATGATCTTCACTCTTGCCCTCTGAACCTTCCCATATGTCCCTTGAAAAAAACAAAGAGAGGATTAATGTAGGGGATTCTGAAATAGGGGATTCTCGTACCCATCACTTCCAATTTGATCCTCAACGGAGGTGGCATCAAACGCAACCTGTAGCACATAGTGGAAGCGGAAAGCGGCGGTGGTGGTGGAGAAATCATTGAGGAACTCTCCCTCGATGGTTTAGTGAGCATGGATGATTTAAGAATTGTGTTCGAGATGAGGATTGCGAAAGGGAATTTAGGTTTGATGGGGGTGTGTGTTGGGTGGTTTTAAGAGAACGTGGGCAGTTTTAGAATTGGGGATGAATTTTTTCTATTTATTTATGTTTTATAAAATTAAAAAAAAAAAACTCTTGCAGGCGAATCGGTATGTGTAAGTGGACTTGAAATCAAATATAAGCGGGCTTGAAATCAAATACTTCAAATATTAAGCGGCGGACTTGAAATCAAATTTAATTTTGATTAGAAGACACAAAAAAGGTGGTTATTTTTGGAATCCTCTTTATCTAATGGTATAGATGATATGGTCAATGTCTTAATATGACACCCACTTATGTGTTTATGAATACACTCATCCACTATTTTAGCTTTCTTTTTTTGGTTATAATATGTTTAACTTCATTCATCTTTTTGTAACTTCTCTCAACTACCTCTTTGTATTATTGGTATTTTGAAAAATATTAAATTTGGATACCAAAAAATAGTTAAAAGGGGTAATTCCCTTTTGTAGATTATTACATTATTGTATCAAGATTTACCCTTTGATTGTTTGTCGAGAAAAAGGAAGAGAAAACTTAGAAAGGAAATAGACAGTTATTGAGGTTTTTTCACTACTTGGATGAGAGGAGAAAATAGAGGAGAAAGAAAAGAGGCGGTACGGCCCACCCAAATATATTCTCCCCTCAACTGGCGAGACAACAAGACTGGAGGAGAGGTTTTTGATGAAAATTACTATTATATCCCCTTATATGAACAACTTCCTCAAAGTTTCCGGATTCCAAATAAACACTGTTGAGCTAAATGGGTGGTTATTTGATTTGTGGCAAATCCTATTGTCCTTTCTGCATCACTTTCACGGTTATTCAGCAAATCTTTAAAAAAAAAGAAATGTTTCACGATTCAAATTGCTCTTTTTTTTTTTTTAGTCTTTGCAATTTGGTGCTGGGCTAAAGTGGATAAGGTGTCTAGCAATGAGTTATTAATTTTAGAGTAACTATTTTCAAATAACTATGATAAATCTAAATTGGGGCTTTGATTGGTCTTTTATTTGTTTTTTTTTGGTACAAAAATTATAAATATTGATCCACCCTGTCATTAGAAGTTGTAGATGAGGAATTGTCAGACAACTACTTTTTTAGTTTTATTTGATTGTTTTTATTGGGTGTGTACCTTTTTGAGTTTTGATCAATATGATAAGTTAAGCCAGTTGCCCAATTTCTAGTCAAACTGGCTTAAAGTGTAAAATCAGTTTTATCATTTTGCAAAATGAAGTCCTACAGTCCACTAATTATTGTTTCCTTGTTTCCTGTTGTTTGTCCCTAGCCTTGTAATTGCATTATATTGTATTAAGGATAATAAGGTCATTTTGTGTTATTACATTTTCTTTCTTCTTACTTTTCTTTTAACCAATTGAAAGAAAGAAAACTCGAAAGATTTATTTCTCTTCACCCAAACAACAAGAGGGAAAGCAAAATTCTTTCTTACTATTCCTATCTCCATTCTCTTCTCATTATCTTCATATTTTCTTTGATCAACCAAGCAAAGGGAGTGAAGATAGTGATGAAGAAGCACTTTGAGTTTTGAATATTTACATTTTAATTGACCAGAGTGTTCATCACCAACAATAATGATTGATCCCTTTGATGTAGGAGCTCTTCTAAGGGGTAAATTTTTTGCCACAAGACCCTCTAGAGTAATAAAGTAAAAGAATGAGATAGTAATTCTAGTTGTTCGGCTTGTTTTATATATATATATATTCTGGTGCTGTTTTCCAGCCTTGTTTAATACTTCAATACAATCCCTGGCTTCTTTTCCTTACTTCTCTTCTGCTTGCCTTTTCCTTTTTTGCCTTTTTTTTTTTCCCTCCTTGTGGGGGAAGGGGGAGGGAGAAGAATACATCTTCCGAGTACGGAATAACACGGCTGGTGCGCCACATTTCACAAATAAAATGCAATACTAGCTCGGCAGGAACCTTGAGATTGAGAAAAATAAAAAACATTATGATCTTGCTGCCCCTTCAGTATCATCATCTTCTTTCTGGGTGCCCAATTTGACAATATCTTCGACCAATATTTTCCCATCTGTTTATGATGAAAAATGCAAATAGTAGCTATTACTCTGGCAGTTGAACTAATTTCATATTCAGGTGCTGTATACCACTTTCAAGCTAACATCCATCTTGGTATAGACATAAATTAGTAGTTAAGATAACACAATAACATAGTTTAGAATTGCTCTCTCAACTCACTGATTCAACTTTTTAAGGATTTATAACAACTCAGATGCAAGATGCACTTATTCACTTTAGCATCTACAAATATAAGTACAGAAGACTTTTCAAAAAACCCTGCAAACAATCATAACTGTGGTATGGACTTGAGGACTTCCATATTGTTTCTAGAGAGAATGACTCTCTTTTCAGGTTGTTGCAAGTTAATCATTAATATCCAGCTTCAGAAACTCACTTTGACAAATGAAGCTGTTGAGAATAGTATCGCAGGTATGCCGCTACTGCTATTATTATTCCTATTACTACAACTAATATAAGTATAAACTGTACATAGCCATATCAGTTGTTCTCTTGTACTACACGCAGTACACTGCCTTATTTGGTTATATATATATATAATTAGACATAAGTTGCAAGACACTTGCACATTTACACAAAAAAATGGGGAGTTTTTTTCTAGATCTTCTCATTATTCACAGAAGCTTTTCATGGAGGAGCTGATATAATCCTTAAAACTGTTTAAAGAATGAAAATTTGAGAGAGAGAGAGAGAGGAGGGGGGGGGGACGGAAAGGAAAAAAGAAGCTGATAGGGAACCTCATGTTTCATTAAGTGCTATTAGATTACTAAATGTTGGTTGCATTAAATGGAGGGGGCACAATGGTGATATTTATAACTGATATCTATTCAGTATGAGAAAAGGAGGAAAAGGTCGAAGTGAACTAACCACTATCCTTGGAAAGGTTGCTGATAAGTTCATGAATTTCTTCTTTGCCCAGAGTGTCCTTCAGATACATAGCAGCAGATACTACTTCCTCAGGTGTTACTTTCCCATCATAATCCCTGCCAAAACATGGTTAAACATTTCAATTTTTTATGACATTTAATATGAAGTCATGAAGATTTACAAGGGAAAAGGAACAAATGACTCTATCTTAGTTATGATGCTTACTAAATTCTTACATATTTTAAACATTTTGATCTATTAATGCTTGGGATGAATTCATTTCCAGCATGATAGATTCATTCCAGTTAAAGCATACAACTGCAACAGCTTTTTGGAGAAAAAACTTGTGGATATGTAAATACTAGTTATTTCATAGAATGTGAAAACATTTGACACAAGCAACACTGGGTTACCAACATCTTCTGCATCATCGAAAAACTCTAGATTGCTGATTACCAACAATCAGATCCCAGATCATTTTTCCTTCAACCACAAATAACCAACTTTTCTCACCTACTACTAGTCTAGAGCAAACCCAAGCCTTGCAAATCTTAATTATGTTGCCATTCTGATGCCAGTAATCTTATTCAATGTATCAAGGGAATGACATAGTGATTATACAAGGCAGTAACCAGTGCAGGCCAAAGTGAACTGAGATAGTATCTGACTGTTTATATTGGTTGATCCTGCCATGATGTTTATACCAGAAAGAGCTTGATTTACTAAAGAGAAGCAACTGAACAGGGATGTCAGGATCTAGTTCCATTGACACCCCCAATAGATCCTAATACTACACAAATCTGTAATGGATATCTGTTATCATTTATCAACTCCATGCCAATTGAAGAATGTCTGCAAATTGAATTAGCGTACAATAACTAGTTGCAATCAAAGTCACAGCTGTGAGTTCTTAAAATCTTCTCAGAACAAGTCACCAATAAAAAATAATAGCAATTTATTACTGTCATGATCCCGCTCTTCCAAAAGCATAAGCTATAGAGTAGAGTCAAATAAATGGTTTTATATCTACACGCACCCTCTTACGCAATAGTCCTTTGGGTTTGAAGCATGGACAATGCACAGATTCACCTAGCTTATGTTGAAATTCAACTTGCTTTATTTAGAAGAAAGAAGCTGGTAAGAATTGCATCAAAGTTTTCCCCATCTTTGACACTGTATAAATCATCTCTTCCAAAAGCTTAAGCTATTAGGAAAATGCAAATGAATGGTTTTAATCCTTAACAATTGAACCTTTTGATTTCCTTCACTTTGTAAAGTAAATGACAATGGAAAGAATGAAAAAGGAGTGGAAGTTGCCCTCCTAGGGTTCCAATTTGAGTTTGAGGTTACATTGGGGTCCCTTACTAGTCATTTTCTAATCCTTTTTAGCCAGTTTCCTTCAATCCCATTGAAGCAGTTGTACAAAGGCTTCCCCATATAAGTTATAACAATGGGCCCCATATAAGTTATAACAATGGGAACTGTCCCCCCTCCCCCAACAGTGGTGTCCATTTATGGATTCTGCTATTTCGCTAGTCTAATTGCCGTACATTAGAAAGTATCATATTTAATATTCATAATTTGCACAAAGAAAACAACATCAATTGATCATCGCATCAAAATATATAATACATCACAATAACACTCTCCTAGGCTAACATGAAACTATGAGAAAAACCTGTCTAGCAACCGCCAGCGGTCTCCAATTTTAGCATCAACATCATCAATTTCTTTTTCAAGTGTCTGGAGCATAGTATCAACCTGAGATGCATGTGTAGGTTCCCATTGCTGTTAGCTATTTCCAATTACAGAACATAATTCTGCTAATGATTAATAGATAATCTCTTCTTTGTTTTTCAACTATTATGTAGTGTCAAATAAAACTTGAGGATCAGGGATGGAATTACCCGGTCAGCAAGTGCTGAAGAAACTTTGTCACCAAAAGCTGCCTCCATAGCCCGATTACTGTCCTTCCTTGCCGCTTGATAGGCTTCCTTAGCTTTCTGCTCACCATCAGTACCTTCTTTCCCTACCATACTATTGTACAGATCTATCTGCACAGTAATAGGTTAGAGCTTATTTTTATATGCAAAAAAGCTGGCTTGATCAAATGATAAACAGCTACATGTTAGTTTTGAGGGGAGGCAAAAGTCTATTATCAGAGCAGCAGCCACAACAACAACGATGACGACGACAATGACATCAAGAAGCAAATTTCAAATAAGAAAATTCTTTTACAGGGAAAAAAAAAACTAAAAAGCATCAATTTCTAAGGTTCAAACAAAATGCATCTATTTATCTACCAAATCATTTTTTTAACAATGTTAAATTATATAATCATATTAACATTTTAAATTACAATAAGAAAGGAAAATTGTATAAAGTGTAAACAAACAAAAATTCAAGAAAGAAACTGCCATCTGAATTTTAAGACTTTGGATGACTAAGAACTATGTGCTATGTAGCATCCATTCCCAAAGGCAGAGACACATATCAATTCTATAATCTACATACCTCCTTTCTGACAAGCCTCAAGAATTCTTCACGTTCCCTGCTCACTGACTGAAAAAATTATCAGACAAATCAATCAGTCACATTCACCACTTCATAAAAACCTTAATAGTAAGAAAAACTTCTAAAAAAGAAAAAAAGAAATAGAGACTACTTACAGATGCCGATGCTAAAACAGCTAATGCGCGGCTGAGCTTGCACAGGTGCTCCTGTCTTTCCAATGCCTTTGCTTTACCTCTTCTCGTGATTGTTTAGTTTTTGAAAAAGACATCTCTTTCATAGCTAAATCACTTTCGCTATTAATGGATTCTGTCACTTTCGCCTGGTCCTCTTCCTCTTTCTCTTCCTCCTCCTATTTAATATATTGAACCATCAATCTCAAGTTAAAACAGCAAGTATACTGATAGCCTAGCAACTTAAACAACAAAATCAGTATACTATGAATGATTATTTAATGTTAATTGGATGACATTCATCTCTTACCTAATTTGATCACCAACGTGCTCCCAAAATTGAATTAACATTAGACTTCATTACGTATGCAAGTAACATAAATAAGATAATAATTTAAACTTGAACTCTATGTTCCTGACCTGATAATTATTGACAAAGTTATAGATAAAGTCATCATGGATAGAACAAAAAGGTATAAACAAAGCAAAGTTTTTAACAAGTCTATTTTAAAATTATGAGAGGAAAAATCGCCAATGCCATGGCTCCCTCCCAGGAATTAAATATCCCTAATAACAAAATAATAATGCATGAAAAATCCAACCTTAATTAGCTCCTCTTGCATTTCTAGAAATTCTAATTTCCTCTTTCTTTCTGAAACAGAATCTTCAGAAGGCAAACTTGACCCCAACAGTATCTACAACCTCATCTGGCAGAGAAGAGAGTGTAGCTTGAACAGCTTCCTCTGGCCTCACCTTTCCTGAAACAGAAAATGCTCTACAGAGGGAATGAGAGAACCACACCTTTACTGAAGGAAAATCCTCAAAACTTGACATTTTAACAGATAAATATTAAATACCTAGAAAGAATTAAGAGGGAAGATGGCACAGAATGGTTGAGAGACAAATCCAGCCAATCCTTAAGCTGCAGAGAGATAAAATAATTACATCCACCAAACATGAGATTTGTTTCAACCACAAGATAGTTTCTTTTGTGCAGCATTTAGAAATTTCTTCCACCTATATTATGTCAATGTCAACTTAGCCCACTTTATTTTCTATGAATTCATTGTTGGTGCTATTAGATCTTCTGAACTATACTAACACAAAATTTTTCTTCCATAAACATTGGTAGCTTTCTCCATCCATCTTGCATTTAAGAGTTACACCAGCAACCCTTAGTTTTTAAGGCTTTATTTTGGTTGCTCATCCAAAACAAGAGCATTTAGAGTCTCAGAAATGCACTAGACATATACCTCACATATATGGTTAAATTTGATTAGGTTCAATAATATGAAGGCTCTCAAAGAAGCAATTATGGGAGATGAAGGTTGTCAAAGTAACAATTGAAAATAGATAAAGTTTCTGGAAGATAATGGTTCTGAATTTAGCAATTATGACCAGTTCCTAGTTCAGAAATATTGCAAACATAGTAAATTAACACAAAATTGGCGATTTCAGAACTGTTGTTCAGTGCCACAAGTTCCATTCAATCATTTATGATTAACCTGTTGCCGCATTTCATCCACTGAAAGTAATCCAAGTAATCCTCGATCTCTACAGGCTTGACGAAGCTCTGCTTCTGAAAGAGACTCCACACCTTCTTCATGAATCAGTTTATCATCATTCTTGATCCTGCGAAAGCCAAACAATTCACATCTATTTACCCTCAAAACAGAATATGTTAAATTTAGTTTTTCAAAAATACTTTAGTTTTAAAAGCACGTGAAGCCTGGGTGATATGCTTAGCAGAATTTCCTTTTCCCCCTTCCTTTTATTCACTCTAAGGTGGGGTCATGTGTATTCCCTTCAAATTTTTGTTTGAAAGTAATGTTGTGTTAGTATGTACTGAACATTTATGGACAAGGCTTGAACTAGTTGGGTTACACTTGCAAGTTATAATTGACATAATTAATTAGCATAAATACATGCACGAACAGCCCAACTGATATGACGCTAACGCATCTCCTTCACAAATATTAAGATGAGGCTACGATCATTGTGCACAGAAACCTAGTTCATATAGACATATACTACTCCAAACCAGAATAGATAAGCTCACTTGAAAGGAAATATGGGAAAAATTTGATTTTTCTAATGTCACTGTACAGAAAAATGTTACAATATATAGATATCTTGCAATTATTACCTAATAATTGCCGCATATAATTTGCCTAATCATATCTATCATAATAAATGATAAATACAAAATAAATCTGTATAATATATAAACAGGTATGTACAATATATCTCAACACTCCTCCTCAAGCTGGTGCATGAATATCTATCATTCCAGCTTGCGTGTAAGTTCTTGAAACCGCTCGTGGGTAGACAATTGGTCAACACATTTGCCAATGTAGTCAGGAAGGAACATGCATTGTGGCTATAAGTCCACTATCCAGCTTCTCCTTGATGAAGTGTTGGTCAATTTCAATATGCTTCGTCCTATCATATTGGATAGGGTTATGAGTGATGTTGATAGCTGATTTATTGTCACATAACATCTTCCTAGGAGTCGCATATTTTATCTTCAAGTCATCCAAGATAATTTTCAACCAGGCAGCTCAGATTCCTTGTGCCATGGCTCGAAATTCTACTTCTACACTTGATCTAGCAACAACATTTTGCTTTTTGCTTCTCCAAGTAACCAAGTTTCCTCCCAAACATATAATATCTGGATGTTGATCTTCTGTCACTAATCCAGCCTGCATAATCAGCATCAGTGTAGACTTTTAAAGAGAGTTTGTCACCACTTTAAATAGTAGTCCCCTACAGGTGCGACCTTAAGATATTGTAATATTTTTTCTCTGCTTGCATGTGTCTCACTTTTGGATCATGTATGTATTGACTAACCACTCACAGCATATGCCAAGTCTAGCCTTGTATGAGGCTAAGCTTTCCCACCAATCTTTGGTATTGTGCTTTATCAACACAGGACTTTCCTTTTCATTTCCTATTTGGTGGTTTTGTTCAATGGGAACACTAGCAGCTTTGCACCCAAGCTTCGCAGTCTCCTTAAGTAGATTTAGGATATATTTCCTTCAAGAGGTAAAGATGGCCTGCTTAGAGTAGGCCACCTCTATTCAAAGGAAGTATTTCAATTTTCCTAGATTTTTCATTCCAAATTCCACAACTAATTTCTCCTCTAAAGCTTCTTCTCAACTGGATAATTCCTGAGACAATGATGTCGTCTACATATACTAGGAGAATCACAAGTTTTCCTCCAACTATGTTCAACGAAAAGAGTATGGTCTCCTTGATTCTCTTGTATCCAAGTGATACCATGGTTTTAGCAAATCTCCCAAACCATGTATGAGGGACTATTTCAACCCATACAAAGCCTTTTTGAGCCTACATACATAGTTTCTTCCATTGGTGACATCGTATCCAGAAGGAATTTCCATGTAAACTTCTTCTTCTAAGTTTCCATGTAAGAATGCATTCTTTACATTGAATTGATGCAAATCCCATCCAAAATATGCTACAAGAGAAAGCAAGACTTGACTATATTCATCTTTGCTATAAGGGCAAACGTCTCCTCATAGTCAATTCCATGTCTGTGTGTAGCCCTTTGCAACCAATCTTACTTTATATCGGTCTAATGTGCCGTTAAACCGACATTTCAAAGAGTATATCCACCTGCATCCGATTGGTCTTTTATCTCCCTCTCAACGATATCCCAAGCTCTATTCTTTTCTAATGCACTCATTTCCTTATTCATGGCTTGAATCCAATTCTCATCTTTTAATGCTTCTTGGATTAGTTTGGGATTTGGATGGAATCAATAGCTGTAATGAAACTTGTGCTAAGGAAAGATGTTTAGTGGAGACAAATTGAGGAATAGGATACTTGGCACTAGTCCTTTGTCCTTTTCTCAATGCAATAGGTAAATCATCTGGGTTAGGTTCAAACTCATTCAAAGATTCGTTTTGAGAAATAGGTAAATCATCTTGATTAGCTTCAAACTCATTCAAAGACTCATTATCAAGAATAGGAGAACTTGCACCTTACAGTATTTACCATAAGTTAAGACTCTTGGAACTATTCCTGGACCACTTTAGGTTGCCTTTTACTTTGGTACACCTGAAATGGTGATTTCCATTTGTTTGTAGATGGTTTAGGTGGTTTGGAGAAGGTGCTAACTCTTGAGAGGAGCCAAAGGTAGGCATCAATTCTTGAGGTGGCAGTGTCTCTATGGATGAAAGAGGAAAAAGGATGTTGGGATAACTGGCTTAAGCTCAGAAAGTTTCTCCCTTAAAGCTGAGGACTAAAGAATGACTCTTTTTCATTAAATGTAGCATTCATGGAAACAAAAAAACAATGAGTAGATGGGTGAAAACACTTGTATCCTTTCTTGTCTAGAGCATAGCCTAAGAAAACACATTTGACAGCTCTAGGATCAAGTTTGGAACGATATTGATGATGCACATGAACAAAGGGCACACAAGACCCAAGGCTCTAAACTTTGCATAATAGGTGCAAGAGGGAAAGTGAGACAATAGAAGTTGCACATGACTTACATTACCAAAAAGTCTTGAGGGTACTCTATTAATTAAATAACTGCAAGTTAAAACAGCTTCACCCAAGTATGACTTAGGAACAGACATTTGAAAAAGTAAAGACCTCGTGACTTCAAGCAAATGACGGTTTCCTCCTGCAACACCATTTTGCTGCGGAGTATCAACACATAAATTCATGAATAATGTCGTGTTCTTTAACAAAATTTGAAAAATGATGATTCACATATTCCTTACCATTATCTAAACGTAAACACTTGATAGATTTTCCAAATTCTGTTTGAATCAATTGATAAAATTGAACAAACAATTGAAAAACCATTGATTTCAACCAAGTAACTTTAGTGCAATCATCAATGAATGAAACAAACCATTTTTTTCAGTGATATTAGAAGTAGATGCAGGACCCAAACATCTAAATGAATTCCTGCAAAAGGTTCATGACTCCTACTAGAATGAGATGGAAACGAAGCACGATGATGTTTTGCAAGCTAACAAACATCACAATGAAATGATTCAACTAACTCTTTTGAAAATAGAGATGGAAACATAGATTTAAGTAAGGAGAAAGGAGGGTGACCAAGACGTTTGTGATATAACTAGATTTGGGAAGGCAGACTTAGAGCTTGATTGAAGACATGAAGCAAGCAACTTCTTATCAATACCACCTGCAGCCTGCACATTGAGGAGAAAGTACAACCCTCCATGTTCCTCAGCAACCCCGATCGTCTTCCTTGTGGCAAGGTCCTAAATGACACAATGAGTTTCAAAAAAAGTTATAGCACATTTTGAGTCTTTAATAAGTTTGTGAATAGAAATAAGATTATGTGTGAGTCGGGAAACATGAAGAACATTTTTTAGCTACAAGGAAGGGCCAAGAGCAATACTACCAATTCCTGCAACTATAGCATGAGATCCATCAGCTATAGTAATATGGTGTTTACCTGATAAGGGTAGGTAAGATAAAAATTTTGAGGAACAAAAGGTCATGTGGTTAGTTTCACTAGAGGCCATTAGACAAGGGCAGAGGGCAAAAGCCAGAAGGGTTACCGAGAGATTTAATTAGAGTTGTCGACCTAAAAATGGCTTGGTGTTGCCTGCTTCAGTCATATTAAAGAGTGAGTCTTCTTTCCAGGCTCTATTTTGGCGAAGCGGAGATTGGAAGTTGGCCAAAAGTGCCGGCGAGGGTCGACGTGAAAGGGCAGCTAGAGACGATGTTACACACGCCTACACATGCTTAGAATGTGGTGGCGTGTGGCTCTACGCGTAGAGGGAAGTAGTGGTGAGTCCAACGCAATTGAAGCTGAGACTTGGTGGCCTGGTTGATCTGAGGGTGGCGAGTCTGATGGTGGTGGTGGTGGATGGTCAGAAAGTCGCGAAAAGTCTGCCGACGGTGATGAAGTGATCTGACCAAGGGGAAAAAGAGGAAAAAATAGGGCAAAAAAGTTTATTTGAATATTACGGCAATGAAGGTTGGAGGCAACGGAATATGGTCATGCTCCCAGATTGGAGCTCTGATACCAACTGGAAAGGAAATATGGGAAAAATGGGAAAAATGAATTTGATTTTTCTAATGTCATACAAAAAAATGTTACAATATATAGGTATCTTGCAATTATTACCTAATAATTGCAATATACTAATTTGCCTAATCATATCAATCATAATAAATGATAAATATAAAATAAATCTGTATAATATATAAACAGATATGTACAATATATCTCAACAAGCTCTTAAAATACATGAGTGAATTCAAAGATACTTAAGACTAAACCCATCTAAGTTCTTTGACTATAAAAAAAAAGCACTCTCTCTCTCAAAAGAAACATTTGAACTTCCACAAATTTTGAGGATTGAACTCTAACCAAATGCTCCACACTAATGCAACAGAGGCACATCACCATGAGGTAATATATGATTTTTTAGTCCAATCATAAAATGACGAAGACAAGAATCCCAATCCCACCTAATCTTCCCATCAATTGACTTATGCATGATGAATTCATGATCAAACAAAAAAGCAAGTGAGAAGGCAGGCACCCATACCACGTTGCAACAAAGATAAGAAGTCTAAAGCCAAATGATTGAAAACAAATCCATATCTAAACTGGATATAAAGAGACTTCCAACAAGAAAGCATAAAATGAAATTTCCCTGACCCTAACCTGCATCACAAAATAAGCTATACATGCATCAGAACCAGAGTTTTCTCAAAAAGGAGAAGAGGAAAAAATGAATCTTACTGCTGTAATCTTTTGCGGAGCATATAACGCAAATATGCATCAGCTCCAAATGGGCTGATACCCATATATTTACACATATTTACCAAACGAGGCCTGCTCACCATTTTCACAACCAAAAAGCATGTTAATAATGACATATGGAATCCCAAATATGAGATTTATAATTGGAGAGCACAAATAGTGGAATATAAGCAATGGTAGAAGCACCAACCTGCTAATGTTATCCAATGTAAGTTCATCATTAAATAATTTGGCAAACCCTAAAATTTCATCATTTGAAACTTGGGCACCTGTTCTGACCTATTCCAATAGTATCATAATAAACACAGGCATAATACAAAAATAATATTGCCCCAAAGAGGACAGCCCAAATATAAAACAATGACAGTATGAAGAGCATAGCTGACCTTGTTCATAAATTCATCAAGATCTTCTGCTGTCTTCTTTATTTCTCCACTTCGTGAATTCTGAACCTCC
The DNA here is from genome assembly GCA_030441495.1 of Dalbergia oliveri. Taxonomy (NCBI): domain Eukaryota; kingdom Viridiplantae; phylum Streptophyta; class Magnoliopsida; order Fabales; family Fabaceae; genus Dalbergia; species Dalbergia oliveri. The sequence continues at coordinate 43,975,495 of JAMLFY010000005.1, forward strand.
TTTGCCATTTCTTTTACAGTTTCTTGAAGAAACTTGGCATATTCTATTCTTGCATTTAGCCTTCTTTTCAATGCCTCCTACAAGTTAAGCCTTCCAAAAATTGAGTGATAATAAAGCACAGCAGCAGTTAAGCATGCGTCATTTGATGAATAAAATAATAATCACCTGTTCTTTCAACTTGTCCTGGAAAGTGGATGGCAGCATGTTGGGGAACAGTTTCAGGAATACTGGCAACAATAACTCCATGAATGGAACTATGATAAATACAGCAAAGGGAACCAGCCTGAAAATATCAGCCGTTGTCCTAGTGAGTTGCTGTCTCTCCCTTCTAGAAAGACTCTTTCCACTGGCAAGTTTCAACAATAATCTGGAGCTTATCCTAATATCAGCCCAAAGTAGTTTGGTACCAAACCAGTAGTGTTTCAAGGTAGATATAAACTCATCCCTCCAGTGGCGAAGCTTTCTTGCCCAGTCATCCCTAGGTAATGGAAAATCAGAAAAGTCTTGTATACACATTTGCATCACACACAAAACAAAAGGTAGCAAACTTTAAACCTGCTCATTGACATAATAGCTCTGAAAGCTGGACCAATTCCTAGAATCTTAGCCCATAAGCTCTTTATAATATATTCAGCACTCTTATCAGATTCTTCCAATTGTTTTGCCTTGGCTTTTGCTTTTACAGTACTCAAGCCTTGAACAGCTTCATCACATGCCTCTGGTGAAGCTTCCTGTTTCTGTTTAGTATCTGACTGCTCATTCCCCCCTTACTGCTAGCCAATCCAGATTGATCAGCAGCAGCTGTGGAAATGTAATGGCCATATAGGGATGACCACCTGGATCTTGGAAGAGAATCAAAATCTATCTTCTCATTTCTAAACCAAAAATTTGAAACTCTAAAGGAATGATGCAATAGAAAATTTGATGCCACACGAGCTGCTAGATCATTGTTGTTGGCAGGAAACAAATTTCTTTTCAGTTTGTTATGTCCAGTAGTTCCAGGTGGACAGCAGGAGACTGACTCAAACCTTCCAAGTCATCAGACTCAAATGATTGGCCATGCGCAAGATTTGAGAATCCAAGAAAAAAACGAGTGGGTTGATTCAGGGGTTGAAAAAGAGGCTCCTCTTCTTTTGCAAAACCACTCTTGAAGCCATAACAACAAATTCCCCAGCCTTTTAAGTCAGTTCTCCCAAAATAATAAATTCTCTTATAACTTAAGGCTGCAATGCTTCAATAATATGAAGTGCAGAAATAAATCACCCGTAAATTGCAAGAAAAGTCCAATTATTTTCCCTGAACATTCCATAATTGGTCAACACAAGTGAAATGGAAAGAAATGATCGACTAAACATCTAATGAGGAGATTAAATATAGCCATAGAGCAATGCTACACACCCAAAATATATAGACAAAACTCAACTAGATTCATGGGTGATTGTTGGACAGAATAAAACAATAGAAAGTAAGAACCACTCATCTATCCAAAAATCAACAAGCATATCATTCTTTGGGAAGAAAAATTAGCTTCGTAGCATTTTTCGTAGTGATAGACTAATGGTACACGTGTTATACATATCATATACCTTAAGCACTCAACATCAGTTACACCAATTAGGTCGCAAATTCTTACCGAGGAAAATAAAAATTGAAAAAAAAAGGAAATGTCTTGGATTTTCACATGCAATTCAATTCGGCTTATAAACCAAGAAGCACAACTCTAGATATAATTCAATCGATGAAAAGAAGCATTTTGATAAGAAAGTAATAAAAAGTAAGAGCCAGATCATTTGTAGCCGGTTTTAATAGCTACAGACTAATGCTACACATTTTATATAATATAATACATTATCACATTCCTGAAGCACTCGCATCCTTCATTTTGACCAATCAACTAACAAATTCTTCCCATTTTCTTGAAAATAAAATAAAAAAAATAAAAAAATAATCATCTTGTTCCATTCTCGCATAGAAAAAAAAATCAGCTTATAAACTCTATATATAAATCAATCGAATGAAAACAAACAAGAGAGAATCACGGTCATACGTTGCGTTCGATAAGGAGGAGGTTCACAGTGAATTCAAGTATCGCACCACCTCGCCTCGCCTCACATCACATGTTTAGCTGCCTCAAAGATAAAGGCATCAGAAGCGTAGCCAGCCATAAAGAAGGATGGATTGGAGATGAGTCGATCGACTTCGAGAGATAATGGAAGGAATTGGAAAGAGAATGCGCGTGCTCTGCTCTGCTCTATAGCATAGCGATCGTGTCCATGTTCTTGTTTATGTGTGAAGAAGGGAAACAACAACAACGCCTCCTTTCCTTTGAGAGAAAGCCCATGAGATGAGATGAGATGAGATGGCCACTCCGACTCAGCAGAACAGAAACTGGAAGGAAGGAAGGAAGGAAGGAAAAACGAAAGAAGAGTCTGGGCGTTTTGACTTTTTAAGCCTTCCAATGATGATCTATCCGATTTATTATTATTGAATTTGACAACACTGCACTGCACGTGCTGTGTAATGCATGTTCATTTGTTAATTGTTAATGTTTTCTTAATCTAGTTAATGTTTATTTTATGCTGATTTTATATTTGTGAGTTATTTTAATTTTTAATTTTTAAAATGAATGAATTTAGTTATTGACATTATAAAATATGAATCATCTTAATCTCTTAATTTATTTTTATTTAATATTTTATCAATTAAATGATGATAGGTAATCTTAAATGATACCTTACCATACCTTATATTATTCAAAGTATAATAGAGTTTAAAAATATCCATTTTGATGTCTAAAATTATACAAAATAAGTCATTTAAATTTTCATTTCAAAACATAAAATGACTTATTTTGGTGTTTAACATCGCACAAATGAGTTATTATAAACTTCATTCTATAAACAAATGATATGTCAATATATCACTTAAAATTACCTATCATCATTTAATTGATGAAATGTTAAATAAAAGTAAATTGAAGGACTAACATGACACACATTTTGTAATATTAGAACTAATTGACTCATTTTAAAAATCAAGAATTAAAATAACTTATAAATATAAAATAAGGGACTAAAATAAACATTAATTTTTTTTAATCAGTTATCATATGTTAGTGTAGTGACATGATATTGATATGATTCTTTTTATTTATAGAAGATGGCACATCAGAAACCCGTGATGTAATTTTACACTTAGATATCTTCAAGTACATTTAATTTTTCGAATAATTGAAGACAATTTATACACAAACAAATAAAATTAAATATACTACAATTGCTACTTATTATCTATTTCAATTTATTTAGATATATATTTTATAATGTTTCACTTTATAGTTATAAGTTTTTAAACAATACAGTTACAAGAGACTATCTATTATAGAGCTAAAGCTAGCACCAAAAAGAAAAATTATAGAGTTAATACTCACTATTTCATTTTAAATACAAATAAAAATATGGATTGAATCAACACGCTAATCAACAATAAATTGCTCTCAATCAGTATATTCTCAATTCCCTTACGACCAAATATCGGTATATTCTCATTCCCCTCACAACATGGTATCGATATATTCTCATTTTCCTCATTACCATTTGCCAGTGTGAGTCACTGGTCCTCTTCTCCTATCTCCCCACTCACGTCTCCTATTATAAACTCGATGATAAAGGGATGGCCACCAAAGGGGCAATGTCAGAATTTTCATATGAACTTGGATGGAAGTGGCTTGAAATGAGATAGAGCTATTCCGGAGCAACCTTTTAAGAAGCCAAATATGGTTGTATACAACCTTCTTTAAATCTAAGTACTAACCCACCCATATCTAGAATTTCTTGAACCTTAACTAGTTTAATCTCTAAGGTAGATAAGATTATTGATAATCTAGATCACCACTAGATAAACTACCATTTTTTATAATTGGACTGTTTGATATGCATAAATAATAATACTAGGTAATATATATCATTTACTAAAATGCCCTTAAAAAATGTAATAACAATAATAAAAATAATAATCATTGTAAATGTAGATTAATCATTGTAATAACAATACTAAAAATTCTTATGATAATACTAATTGAATAGAATGAAAGAGATATATAAAAACAGTTAGTCGTTGTATGTAGGGCATTTAGCCTTTCACAATCAATCTAATCATTAAGGCTCAAGCACTTGGACTGAGGGTTTAATCATTATTATTCGTGTTTATCTTGAGGCGCAAGTAAGGATGACATTGAGACTCTTGGTAGTGGATTTATTGAGATTTAACTCAAAGTCTTGTTAGTTTTGATTGAAATTGCTTTGGTAAAAAAATCTCACATTGCTTAGAATTGGAATAGAAATGGATTGCCAAGGCTATAAATATGGATCCAAGTTCTCCATTTCAATTTGCACCAATTAAAAACACTTTAAGCTTGTATTTAACTTTTCTTTCCTCCTCTGTACTATTTTCTTTGAGTATAGTGAGGTGTAGTTTAGACATTTGCTTTGGAGAGTGTGGGTGTCCTGGGGGTATGAGTGTTTTGAGAGAAGTTTATGTATTGTAATAATTTTCACATAGTCATATTCTCTAGTTGTTGTTTGTTAGCGTCGTGGTTTGTCTTCGAATGTGGAGTTTTCCATGTTAAATTATTGTGTTATGGTTGTGTCATTTTTATTTCTCTATTTAGGGTGGTTCTCAAAAGGGGGAAGTGGCATTTTTCCCAAAAAGCGGTATCAGGAACTTTGATTCAGTGAGATTTATTCTTAGTATGCTTTGCAGTTCAGCTTAGTTTGATCTTCCACGTAGAAAGAATTTCTCCTTAGTGCTTGAGGATCATTCTTGATTGCTGTTGTTGGAAGGCAATGTGATACTATGAGAGTGCAATTTGCAAAGGTTTTGGTTAAGGAAAGACTTGGTATTTAAGCATATCCATTATGACCCACCTCTCTTTCTTGGGATTCTTCAGTTTACAATTGATTTACACTATTCTAGTATATAGTTACAACAATGTCAAATTTTTTAAGTGCTGTGGAATTTAACATAGAGAAATTTGATAGAAGAATTAGTTTTGGCTTATGGCAAATACAAGTCAAGGATATGTTGATGCAATGAAGTTTGTACAAGGCGTTGAAAAGGAAGATCGCTGCTATGTATGATGAAAAATGGGAAGAACTTGATTTGAGAGCGGCAAGTGCAATTTATTTGTGTTTGGCTAAGAATGTTCTTGCAAATCTCCAAGGAATATCGACAACTAAGGAATTTTGGGAGAAACTCAAAGGGTTATATCAGGCAAAGGGCATCTTAAATCGATTGTTGTTGAAGGAGCGAGTTTCAAAATCTATGCATGGATGATAGGGTGAAAGACTTGACCATCTTAGTGCTATCAATGGTATGGAGGTTATTGGAGTGAAGATTGATGGTGAAGATAATGCACTAAGACTCATATTGTCTCTTCCATCTTCCTATGGGCATATCAAACATGTTCTGATGTTGTTAGCTCTAAAACCCTTCAGAAAGCATTATTAATACAAAATGTTTTGAATGATAACAAAACCATTTTTGTAAAAATATTTTGTAGAAGGACTAATCATTTGCTTGAGCTTCCTGAGTATACAACAGGGTTCGCTCTTATTATCATACAACTTCATGAACATGAACAAGTGTTATTTTCACGAAACCAAGTGCAAACATGTTAAATCTCATTCAAAGAAATTTAGAACCTAAATAAAGTGAAAAATAATCCTTGAAATGGATACTTAGTATGGTAAGAGCATGAAAGGAAAATTATCAAGAACAAGGAACCAAGACTAGATCTTCAGAAAGTATCACACGACGTAGAAAGTGTCATTCAAGTGAAGATTTCAATCCAACTCCGAAGCAAATTGTGGTTACCATCTTCAATCATTATGATCGTGATATATCAATTACAATAAGCACTGATTGAAGCATAGAAGATCAAAAGAAAAGTCCAGAAATTGAAACGCACTTCAAAAAGCACGTTTATTATAAAATGATGCACTTTACAGAAATAGGAGGGCAAATTTGAAGTTCAAATTTAAAGTCAAACTTAGTTAGGGACTGATAATGACATTGCTTTTCAACTTGGTCAATTGCCCCAACTTCTAGAAGAAAAGTTCAGAAACTTCATTTAAAAAGCAAAAAGTAGTTTCTGAAGGTGGACTCAGAAACCTTTATCAGACTACGGCTTCTGAAACTGCAAAAAGTAACTTTGACATCCAGAGCTACTCTTTTAGACTTCATTTCCAAGACACAAAAAGAAGATCTACATGTGTCACGAGGAAAACAAATCAAGGGCAACGATCATAAATGAAAATCAAATATAAAAGGAGACTATGTGCTTACAACTTAAGACTTTTGATCATTACCTGTTCAGAACATGAAGAAATTTCTTCTCATCTTCTGTAAAACAATTACAACTTGTAATCAGTTTCCTCTTTGTAAAAATCTTTTTTCTTCATTCTTATTATATCATACTTTCTTCCTTGGAATAATAGAACGAAAGAAGTCACCCAAGTTTTTAGTTTATACACTAATTCATCTAGAGAAAACTTGATTGTTTGTTCATTTGAGTGAACCAACCCAAACATACTCTTTGTAACTCGATCTGGTAGTGATCATTGTGAGGTAGCTTGAAGAGGCTAGTTAAAGACTACTTGGAAGTGACAGGAGAGTAAGCTATTGGTCAGGTGAGATACCTTGGGAAGGCTACTAAAAGACTATTTGACTTTCTCGGGGTTGAGAAATGGTTGATTAGTAGAACTCAATGGTTATTGAGAACTAGATGTAGGCAGGTTAGCCGAACCAATATAAAAACTATTGTGCAGTATTTTCTATCTCCCTAAATTTCCTTTATATTCTATTTTGTGCTTATCATATTTTTTCTTCTGAAAGACCTTATTCAAACTTGTTTTCCATATCTCTTTTAGTTTAGAAAGTCTCTTTCTGATATATACTGACGTTATTTCCACTGCACTTCAAGTTCACACATGATAATATTTGTTTAAGTTTTTCAAAATCTAAATTGGAAAAAAAGCCAAAGCACGATTCAACCCCTTCTCGTGCACTTTTCTACCTACATTTGGCATCAGAGCTTATGCCTCTAAGGGGTTGAGCAATCTAATGACGCAGAGGTTAAAGATCTTGAGGAAATATGACATAGAATATCCACATTGTAAAAGGACACTCCATAAATTGACCACCATTCTTTGATGGTGGAGACAACGCGTATTAGAGAGATAGAATGGAGTTGTTCATCAAATACACGAGTCTTGACTTATGGGAGATCATTAAAGAAGGAGACTACATTCCTATAGAGGAAGTTCCAAGAACTGAAGATGCACTTTCCACTTCAGAAAGGTCCCAAGAGTTGGTAAATAAAACAACACAAGGCAAGAGTTCAATTGAACTCAAAGGCAAAATACATACTTACATGTGCACTAAGCAAAGCTGAATATGATAAAATTATTACTTGTGACATAGCTAAAGAAATATGGGACAAACTTCACATGCTGCATGAAGATCCTGTAAGTAAGAATGCGCACGAAAAGAGGGTTGAATCGTGCTTTGCCTTTTCTTTCCTGTTTAGCTTCAAAAAATTTAGTCAAAATACTATTAAGCTATGAGCTTTGAAGAGCGGAAACATCGTTAGTGGCTTTCAGAAAGTAAACTTTTTGAACTAAATATGAAATAAAAGTGTGAAAGAAAGTTTTTAAGAACTAACACAATAAACAGAACAGATACAAAAATAAAATAAGAGATGAAAGAGAAAAGATGCTGCACGAGAGTTTTATATTGGTTCGGCAACCTGCCTACATTCAGTTCTCAATAACCGTTGAGTTCTACTAAACCTTTCTCTCACCAAGAAAGAATAAGGATAGTCTTTACAATAGCCTTCCCAAGCTCTCACTAGTGACCAATAGACAACCCCTCCTGTTACTAACCAAGTAGTTATTCACCAACCTCTTCAAGCTGAACCAAGTAGTCTTTGACTAGCCTCTTCAAGTAAAACGAACAGTAAAGCACCTTGAATGTCATGTTGCAGGTAGTCTTTGACTAGTCTCTCCAAACTAAGCTACACCGATCACTCCTGGATCAAGGATACAAAGGTTTGTGTTTGGGTTTGTAATTCAAACTAACCTACACTTAAGTTTTCGTAAGATTTATAAAAGAACTTCTAGGAAACACTTGAATGACTTCTTTCTAAATATTCTTCTTCGGAAGATCGTATGAACACTAAAGAAATGTAGAAAGAAGATTTTTACAACCAAAGGAAATGATTACTAGATGTAATGAACTCTACAAGCAGATGAGAGAAATTTTTTCAGAGTTTTTGCTCTTTGTGCAGCGTCAATCTTATTTCTTTGAAAGCATATCATATCTATTTATAAATGATCTTTCTTGTGACCGTTGCCTTTAATCAGATCTCCAACTGACACGTATTGATCATCCATTTGTGTCTTGGAAAAGCAATATAGAAGAATAGTCTCTCTGTTTGCCAGGACTATTTGAGAAGCCGTTGCAAGATGAAGTTTCGATGCTACTTTAGAAATTACTCTTACTTTCTGAACGTGATTTCTGAACACTTTCTTGTATAAGCTCAGGTAGTTGACTATGGTGGCAAAAAAGATGACATGCTAGTTCAGTCACAAGGTTTTGACTTTTGAATTTCAAATTTTGAATTTCAAAAATTCCCTCCATTTCTTGTGAGGCAAGTATCACTATAAGTGAGTGTATGGTATTATTTCCTTGGTGATTCTTGAGTCTTCTTCTCTTCAATGATGGCTTGTTGATGAACAAAACATTGCGAGTGTGATGATTAAAGATAGTAGAACACTTTGGCTTTAGAGTTTGATGAATATCTTCATTAAGGTGTACTTTCTGAAGTCCCATCCTATTTTCTAAGTCCCAGACCTTGGTTTCTTGCTCTTGATATGATTTTCTTTAATCCGTAAGGCATGTATATGTACTTTTCATGATATAACATTCACTTTCTATTAAGTTTAATATCTTTATATAAGATAAATCATGTTTGCATATGCAAAGTGAAATTATTCTCATTTCAAATCCATGTTGTGCAATCTGGAAATACCTCTATGCTATTTCAAGAAACTCAAGGTAGTCATTAGTTGTTCTTCAAAATATTTTCTTTAAATTGGTTTTGTTGCTACTCAAAACATATTGCTTTGAAGCTTTCTAAAGGATTTTGGAGCTAACAGATACTAATCAAGTCAAGGAGACAAAAATCAGTATGTTGGTCTATCAATACGAAAGTTTAAAATGACTGAGCAAGAGAGTATTGATGACATGACCACCAAGTTCATGCACATTGTAAACCAACTCAAAGGTCTATGTAAGAAGTGCTTAAACTTTAAGATGCTTAGGAAGATCTTGAGAAGTCTTCTTAAGTGGCTTCCCAAGAGCACAGCTATTATAGAAGCTAAAGATCTTCAAATCCTTGGCTTGGATGCACTCTTTGGGTCACTCAAAACTCATGAGGTTGTGCTCTTTGAGGTTCATGGTAAAACTATGAAGAAGAGCAAATCCATGACCTTGATGTCCTTACACAAAAAGCAGACCAAAGGAAAAGTAATGAAAGTTGCTTAAACATTAGATGAAGAAGAAGATGAAGAAATGAAGAGGAAGATGGAGATGAGATCTCCATTCTCGTAAGGAAGATGTCCAAAGCTTTGATAAGAGGCATTTATGCCACTTATCTTGCTACCAAACCTTAGCTTTTTACATGATTTTTACTATGCTATTGGATTAATTAATTAGGATTTTGATTTATTCCTCATTGTGTAATTTTGGAAGAATTTTTGGCTTTTGCATTGATTTTGGTATAATTTGTAATATCACCCTATTACGTTTGACTTGTTTCTTTGAGTATGATTTTTTACACATGAGCTTTGGATCAAGTGCAAAGTATCAAGAACAAGGCTGGAGATTGTGGAAAGCTGGGAATAAAAGCCATAGAAGCTTGCTCTCGGGGTAGCGCAAGTCTTCATTTAGCACTGTAACGCTCGAGAGAGACAATCATGAAAATTTTGTACCACTCCCTTTGGTGAGTGCTCCAGCGCTCGTGCGATAGTCAGACTGATAACTCATTATCTATTTTTGGGCGCTCTTTAGTCCATTTTTAGAGAGTAGTATTTAAGGGATTGTTACAGACTTTTACCCTAGCTTTTGACTTACTTTAGGCTGCCACTTTTAGTTGCTATTATTCTCTCTCTCCATCTTCTTCTCTATTCTTCTATCTCTTAGGGATTCTATTTGTGAAGATGTTTTATCTTGGAGATTATCATAAGGATCATTGCTATTATTTTCAGGTTCTTTTTTATCCTCATTGTTGTAATTCTCAGAGATGGAGGAGTAGATTTCTTTACTAGTGTAAGGGTTTCTGGATGGATTTGGATGATGTTTGAGACCCCTTTTTGATATTAAACGCATTAGTTTTCTTAATGTTTTGGAGTTTCTATTCCTATAATTATTGTGGTGATTACTATAATCTTTATTGGGATAACTAAAATGGTAATTGTCGTTTAGGGAAATCCTTTGGGCATAAATTGATAGATCTATTGGTTTATGTTTGAGGGAGAACATTAGAGTTAACTTTTCGATTGATGGTTAGGCTATAGTAATTGGTTCATTAAATCAATATAATTTCTAATTAAATTAAGATCTCGTTTATTAGTTATTTGCATTGGTCGAATTCTAGAGATCAATCAATTAATAGTAGAATTACCAATAATTTATTACGAATAGCCACCAATGGGTTTAATATTTGGCCAATGATAATTAATTTCCAATCCTAGGAATACCTTACACTAGTGCCTTCTTTTACTATTGCTATTATCCTATTGCTATTATCTTTTAATTTAAATTGCTTAATTCTCATTCTTCAAAACCCGTAATTTTCCCAACTAAGTGTTGAAGCCTGCTTGAGAGACAAGCTAGGTTATGCTTTTTACTACATTTTTTGTGCAACTTAGCATCAAAATAAATTTCTAATTTGAGGAGGTAAGCAACAACCTTCGTTCAAGCTTAGAGAGCAGAACAAAGAAAAGAAAAGACATCAACTTCAGAAAGACAGGAAGGGTAGAGAAAGCTAAACGTGTTACCTATTACAACTTGGGAGAAGAACACTTCAAGGTTGATTTCCAAGCTTAAAGGTCCTTAAAAAAGTTTCCATCCAAGAAAAAAAGGATGCTGGCCACTTGGAGTGATTTAGAGGAGGAGAAAGAAGGTTTAGAAAGCCAGGGTGAGCTTAAAGATATAGCAAACTTATGCTTCATGATAGGCTACTCTTGAGAAGGAGAACCTGAGGTAAAGACAACCTCTAAATTTGATCTCTCTTATAATGAATTACTTGCTTTGTATGATGAATTGCTTGAGAACTCTAGATCCTATCTTCTCACTAACTTCTCAAAAAGAACCATTAGAAAGTGGTTGTAGAACTTGAAATGGCCAAGGCAAATATTGAGAATCTAAGTCTTGAGAAGAAAGAGATCAAAGGAGAAACGAAGTTTTTAAATGTTAAGCTCAAAGCTTTAAAAGTTGAAGCTCCTGGAAAAAAATCAGAAAACTCATAAATTAATTTTTGAACTTGAAAGGACTTCAGAACTTCTCAAATTTGATTTGGAAAAGATGGTAAATGGCTCCAATAATCTTGAGTTGATGCTTGGTGGCCAAAGGCTATATTTTCAAAAGACTAGGTTAGGATATGAGAGTGATATGGATGAGAAAAAAAAACAATCTCATCAAAGAAAGTAAAGAATAGAGTATCTTGTACTTTCTACCACAAGAAGGGTCATCCACCTGACAAATATTTTATGAGAAAAAAATGTATAAAATAGGTTGGGAAATATTTCCTAAGAAAAACCAACCCAAAAGGACCCAAGAAAGTCTGGGCACCTAAAGTAAAAACTATTTTTGTTGCAGGTGTATCTAGAACGCATATTGACAAAGAAAAAAGTAGTACATGGACAGTGACTACTCCAGACACATGTTTGGATCCAAGAAGTAGTTCAAAAACCTGAAGCCCAAGAACTCTGGATCAGTAAAATTCGCTGATGGAGGTAAAACCAAAGTTCAGGTATAGAAAATGTTGGTAAGGATAATTCTCATCAAATTTCTTATGTTTTTGTTAATGGTCTGGCTCACAATCTATTGACCATCAGCCATATTTGTGATCAAGGTTTTAATGTTTTATTTAATGTGCATGCTTGTAAAATTGTGAATCCCACTATTGGACAAGCTATTTTATCTGGTAAAAGACATGATAACCCTTATGTGTTATTCTTGGATAACCTTCTAGATCAAGATGTAAAATGTCTTGCATCCTTCATGGATAATAAGTGGCTGTGGCATAAGAAGCTTGGACATGCTCATTTGAAGCTTATTTTTAAGCTATCTCAAAAAGAGCTTATTAAAGGCCTGTCAAAGATCAGATTTGATAAGGATTCCACTTGTGATTTTTATGGGAAAGGTAAGCAAACTAAAGCTTCTTTCCATAGTAAAAATGTGGTGTCAACTACTAAGCAACTTGAGCTTTTACACATGGATTTCTTTGGACCAACCAAGACTACTAGTTTTACTAGAAAAAAAATATTACCTTGTCATAGTGGATAATTTCTCTAGATTTACATGAGTTATCTTTCTAGCTTCAAAGGATGAGATGACTGAAAGATTCAAAGTTTTTGCAAAACATGTTTGTATTGAAAAAAGATTCTCAAATTGCCTTTATTAGATCTGATCTTGGATGAGAATTTGAAAATTATGTTTTTGAAGAGCTTTGTGAAAAATATGGCATCTCTCATGAGTTCTCTACACCTATAACTCCCCAATAAAATGAGGTTGCTGAAAAGAAAGAATAGAAGCTTGCAAGAGGTGGCCAAAATCATGCTTTTAGATAGTGGTTTATCAAAAGATTTTTGAGCAGAGGCTGTAAACATCTCATACTATATTCAAAATAAAATATTTCTAAGGCCAATTCTCAATAAAACTCTTTATGAGCCATGGAAGGGTAGAAAACTCAACATATCATGTTTCCATATTTTTGTCTCATCTTGTTTTATTCTTAACACCAAGGATAAACTCGTAAAGTTTGATCCTAAATCTGATGATGAAATTTTTCTAGGATACTCTTCAGTCTCAAAAGCTTACATGGTGTACAACAAGAGAACATTATGTGTTGAAGAGACTATCCACATCAAATTTAAAAGGCTTAAGAAGGATTTTGCTGATGATCTGGGAGAGCTAAAAGAGAACCTTGAGAATTTGAACCTCAAGGAACCCTCAAAAAGCAAGTATATGAAAGCACAATCTTCAGAAAGTAAGCTTCAGAACATGAACAATTCAGAAAGCTTACTTAGAACTCCAAAGCCCTTAGAAAGTGACACTTCTGAGCATGAAGAAGAGCAATTTGAAGATAAAAGAGAAACTAAATAACATCAAGGTTATAGAAACTATAGAGGAGTTTTTGATCTAAATGCAGTTTCTAGAACAAAGTTGTAGGGGACATTTCCAAGGGTGTGAGAACTACATCTTCCCTTAGAAATATGTCTAACTGTGCTTTCATTTCCACCATCGAGCCTGATTGGTTTGAAGATACTTTGAATGATCAAAGTTGGGTGGATGTTATACAATAGAAGCTGGCCTAGTTTGAGAAAAGCAAAGTTTGGACACTTATGGAAAAACCCAAAGGAAAAACCATCATAGGAACCAAATGGGTGTTTAGAAACAAGCTTGATGAAGTTGGAAAGGTGATAAGAAACAAAGCAAGATTGGTTGCACAAGGTTATAATCAACAAAAGGGAATTGATTATGATGAAACCTTTGCACTAATAGCTACGTTTGAAGCCATAAGAATGCTACTTGCTTTTGTCATCTTCAAGGGATTCACTCTTTACCAAATGGATGTTAAGTTTGCAATTCTAAATGGATTCCTCTAGAGAAAGTTTATGTGAAGCGGCCTCCAGGTTTTGATATTAAAAACCTTCCCAACCATGTCTTTAAGTTAACAAAGACACTTTACGGTTTGAAACAAGCTCCTCGAGCTTGGTATGAAAGGCTAAGTACCTTTTTACTAAAGAATGTGTTCAAGAGAGGTAAAGTTGATACAACCCTATTTACTCTTGAGCAAAATAATCACTTTTTGATAGTTTAAATATATGTTGATGACATTATATTTGGCGCCACTGATAATTCTTTTTGTGAAAAGTTTTCAAAATTGATGTAAAGTGAATTTGAGATTAGTATGATGGGTGAACTCAAGTTTTTCCTTGGACTTAAAATAAAACAACAAAAAGAGGGAACCTTGATCCATTAAGAAAAGTACACAAAAGAGCTTTTGAAAAGATTCAATATGGTTTAACCCAAACCCATGAGCACTCCCATGCATCCATCTCAAGTCATTGATGTAGATGAGAATGGTGAAAATTTATCAGAAAGTAATTATAGAGGAATGACGCTTCACTTCTATATCTTACAGCTAGTAGACTAAACATTCAACTAAGTGTGAGAATTTGTATTAGATTTCAATCTAGCCCAAAGCAATCACACTTGAATGCTGTTAAAAGGATTTTGAGATATTTATTCAGTACTACTAATCTTGATTTATGGTATGAGAAAGGTACATCTTGTGAGATTATAGGTTACTATGTGTTGACTTGCTGGAGATAAAGTAGAAAGAAAAAGTACCGGTAGATGTTGCTATTTCTTTGGAAAGAGTCTTATTACTTGGTTATCCAAGAAGCAAAACACCATCGCTCTTTCTATAGCTGAAGCTGAATATGTAGCTACTGCAAATTGTTGCACCTAGATACTATGGATAAGGAACCAACTAGAAGATTATCACCTGAGGTATTCTAAAATCTCTATCTTTTGTGATAATACTAGTGCTATAAATCTTGCAAATAATCCTATACAACATTCTAGATCTAAGCACGTTGATGTTAAACATCATTTTGTTAGAGATCATGTTCAAAAGGGGGATGTTGAGTAAATGTTTATGAATACTAAAGACCAAGTGTCTGATATATTCACAAAACCATTAGCTGAAGATCATTTTGCTGCTTGAAAATGCTTTTGAACCTTAAAAGTTTTTAAATTTCATAGCATTCATGCATAAACATCTTTGGAGACTCCCATCAAGACTGTGAATTGAGACCCAAATAAAGACATTTATGCAAAGACAGAAAATCAGTTTGTAAGATTGAAAATCAGTTTGCAAGATTAGAAAGTCAGTGTAGAAGATTCAGAAAGAGGGTTAAAAGCTTAGAAAATAGGTCAAAAAGTCATGCATGCTCAGAATATGGAAGATTATTCATATATGAGGAAGCTGTATAGTTGTGAAGACTCATATAATGTCTACGCGGCTTAGAAAGTAGTTCCATGATTCAAAAACCGCTTTCTCTAGAAGATTTGAAAAAGGTGAGACAATTCTTGTAACAGCCTAATAAAACCGAACCATGCTTAACTCATGTTTTGCTCTTATTAGTTATTACTTCTTTGTAATACCCTGATTTTAAATAAAAAGATTAGAAAATTTTTTTCGAACCAAGAAGGGTGCCAGTTACCCTTACCTGTCGCTTCGGGTCCTAAATTTCGCTAAGTCTGGACCCTACACGCCCTTGGAGGGCTATATATTAGAGCTATTTTCTTGGGACCAAAAGTCCGGTAATTGTTCCCTAGAGAAAAATGAGTTGAAGAGAGATTTTTAATGAATTTTATGAAACCCGCAAGTACTTCATTTTTAGCTTGCAAGTTTATAAAATCGTAAGATTTCCCAGATTTGAACTAAAATCCAAAAATGAGATTTTGATTTGTTAGGATTTTGATTTTTCTAATATTTTATTTGAATCCAAATGAGGGGTATTCTCCTATTTACATTTATATTTTAAAGTTAATGGTTCCATTAACTTAAAATTAAGAAATGTAAATAAGTGAGTAGTGGGTAGTACAATCCAATACATACCAGTATTAGAGCATCTGGGCTTCTGGAGACCGCCCAGGCGGTCATATGACCGCCCAGGCGGTTAACAGGAAGTGAAGTCGTGTCTGGAGCTTCTGGAAACCGCCCAGGCGGAAGGACTCCCAGGCGGTGGGCAGAGAGCATAGTCGGTCCTGAAGGTTTCGGAGAGCCTCTGGAGACTGCCCAGGCGGTCAACGCGAATATAAAAACCCCATTTCGGGTCCAGGACACTCAAAAACGATTCTCTCCTCTCCCTCACGCAAAATATCAGTTCCTAACCCATTTTCACCCTCCAAACTCCATTTTGTTCCATTTCTTCAAGTTTAATTGCGAATCTGTCATCCTAAAGCTTAAAGGTACGTTGTTCTCTTGATTCTGCTTCTTTTTCCTCAAGTTCTTTGGAGTTATGGGGGGGGGGGTTCCCATGCTTCTCAAGGGAGAGAAGCTTTCCACCTTGCTAGAAAGGGATTCTTGTGGTTTTAAAGGTTAACCTAGTTCTCCTGCTTCCATGACAGATATTGTTGTCATTTCTTGTCCTAGGAGTTCTATTGGTGTGATTCCTCCTCTGTTCAATCCTCCAGGTGAGTGGGTTCGCATTCTAGCCTCTATGTTGTTCATTATACTTATTTTCATCAAAACTATAATCCACTACTCGGCTTTAGAGATTATTGTACAAGGATTTGAGATTTATATTGGATTATGTAGTTTGAATGGCCAGTTTTAGAGCATGAAATATGTTTTAGACAAAATGCATGGGACCATGTTTGTTACAATGGTTTTATATAGAATTGATGATATATGATTCTATTAGAGCTTGTTATGGATGTTTTCCTGATTCTGAACTGGTTTAATGTTTATGCTATGGTTTTATACCTAGATACGAGGTTTAGCGAAACGACTGAGATTATGGTTTAGACTCTATGATTTCAGAATATGATATCGAGTTTTCCTAATTT
This sequence comes from Dalbergia oliveri, assembly GCA_030441495.1. Classification (NCBI taxonomy): domain Eukaryota; kingdom Viridiplantae; phylum Streptophyta; class Magnoliopsida; order Fabales; family Fabaceae; genus Dalbergia; species Dalbergia oliveri. The sequence goes on from JAMLFY010000005.1 coordinate 43,992,424, forward strand.
ATGGTTGGAACTATGTTTAACAAGTTCATAGTTTGATTTAAAGAGTTTTGATGATTGAATGATGTTTTGATAATCAATAAAAGAGTTTGAGCGCGAGTTCCCATGAGATTCAGAATAGTTGACGGCTACATATTCTATGGATTGAAACCATAGTGTCTTCAACGGGTGATCCCTTGGGCACGGTTTCACAACCACTTGGTATGCTAAGGTCAAACTTTATGGTTACATGGATTCAGAGCTCTCAAAGTAATTAATGATTTTATGATTTTCAGAATTGTTTATTTTATGAGATTAAGCTTTAAACCCTAGGATAGAAGACTTCATGAAACACTGTGAAAAGGTTTAGAATGAGGAATTTCTGAAAGGACAGAGCTGAGTTAACGAGCTAAATCGTTAACCTTGGTACCAAGGCCCACGAGGGGCAATTTATCCAGAGAATAGATCAGTCCACGAGGGATGCCTGGTTCACGAGGAACCATTAAGATCTCAGTGAGGGTTCTTGTTCACGAGGAATGAGCACCCATGTAGTTCCTGATAGTCTGTTCCTTCTGGTAATTCTTTGAGAATGTTATGCTTCTATGGTTTTTAGTAAACTTATGGTTTTATTGCTATTATGAGACATAAATGTAAATGTTTTGTGAAGGCTGCATTAATGGTATTTATGCATTTTTCCTTCCCTATCCCATGTATGGTTGTGGGTGAGGATCTCCTCAAGAGTTTTGGTTACAAAACTCACCCTCTCTTATTTTTCCTATTTTACAGAAGAGACCTTATAGATTTACCCAGACTCCTCCTTCTTCTCGGCAATAGAGTATCATTGGTAAGCTTCACACGGGTGAAGCCCTCTATATATAGAATAGGGTGCTCAGTGTAGATGGCAGGATCCGGACCATAATACATGATATATGTTATGTATATGTGATTATGTTGGACTGTAATATATGATTTTACTACTTATAAAGTTTTTGTATATGATAAACTTTCTTTATACTTGTTGACCCTATGAATTCAGACTTAGAAAACGGGATATGAGATTGGATTTTGGAAAATTATGACTATATGTTTTAAAGAGGGTGATTTGTATGTAGAAAAGATTTTATGATCTAAATCATTTGATAATTTGCTGTGCATATAGAGGAATCCAGGTCACGAGGCTTACGTGGGAACTAGATTCTCACGTGGGGTGCCCAGGACGGGTCGTGACATTCTTACTCCTCGTTCCTCTTTTAAATTACTGTTACATGAAATTAATGGGAAATTTTTTTTTGAAACCACATATTCAAAATCAAGCATATAGCATGAATTGAAAGTTACGTATATTGATTCAAAATGATTCTCTGTCAAATCTCTTAGAGGAAAAACACAAATACATAATATACTAGCACACTTTAATATTAATGATAAGTACAATACACAAGTGGTTCAAGGGGATGGGTATTCCCACCCTTAATACAACTCTTAGTAGAACAACAAAACAAAGTACAACATTTAATACATCAAGGTTCCAAAGAAACATCACTAATACGGAAACATAACTAAGCTTCACTATAACTAGGTAGCAAGGCAGTGAATAGTCGGCGGCGGCGCATGACGAACGGTTCCATTACTCCTATAGTATGGTGGGTACGGAAAGGACTCCTAACGACCGAGCGCGAGGTACGAGAGGCGTGCTGCTCATCTGGATAGGTACTCCATCAACAACTGGGTGACTAGAGGCGTCACTATACAGGTCGTAGTCTATATGGATATCATGTCAGGAACGGACCTTACTCGTAAGACGACATCTCCTAGTTGTGCCAACCATCCTCCTCAAAGTTGTCGTTCCAGTTGTCAAAGTCTTATCCTATCAAATCCTCATATACTTCCATGGGTTTTTCCTGGATCTTCTTCCTCATCAGCATCATCCTGGTTAGGCTCAGGAGGAATCATCTGAAGAGGCTCAATGTCCAAAGGCTCCTCAAGGATCTCTACCTAGAGTTAGAAGATAGCTCTACCAGAGGTATGTGACGTGAGGGCTGTGAGGGTCTACATGTCAGAATCAGAAGAGTCGGAAATGATGTGGGGCCTACTAGATAAGGTCTGGCGATTTTCGTGTTCTCCTGGGGTCACCTTGATGATACAAACTGGAGAAAGAGGCCCTACCTCCCGGGGTCCAATTAGAATCAAAGTTAGAAGCTGCTTGGGGCGGACCATCATCGAATGTGTTCAAATCTAGAGATGACATAGTTGAAAGTGTGAGAAATCATAGATTTCTCAATAGGCAATTTTTATCTTATCATGACTATCATCGTGTACATCTCTAGGCCACTTCGATTTTATTAATTGAAAGAAAGTATGGGTAGTTAAAATTTCATTATGCTTTATTTTCGAAAACGTTCATATTCTAAAGTGAAATGTCTTTTAAACTCTTTCATTAACAAGGATAATAAATTTAAATAGATATCATAATCATAGCAATTACTTAACTAAATGCAGGAATGTAACAATGCATGTATTCTTTAACTTGATACGGTCCTTCATTCCTGAGTGCACCAACACTAATGTCTTAATCCACCTCCGTGGTAATGAGCTCATACCGTGGCCATTGCCACAACTTGTTTGATGAAAAATCTCAACGGATGGGGTGAGGGGTTAGCAATGAGCTTCTCCCATTACTTTTATTCATACTCATATGCAATTCTTCTTGACATTCAACATTTCTCATATGAATCATCATGGTAATGTATTATCATTCAATACAGTACATACTATATGATCATTACTCAAGTCATATAAGGCATAACATTCACATCATAGCAGATATAGCACTTTGAAGCATTCATGCATATAATGAACCATTCATGATCATTCATAACATTTCATACACATTCAAGATCATAGGTCATAATCACGCATTATGTATGTCTCAAGTTCATGAAGTCTTGTTTAATTGAAACATAAGCTTATAGGTCAAGGGTTAAGTTCTCTTAGTCATTTCTGAGTGACAATTCTTAATTATGTGTAATTATGGATTATATACCTTTATGATATTTATATTAATCTGATAAGTTTTATTTAAATAATTTTTAACCCTCTTGAAAATGGTAATTACAGATTTGCCCTTAAAAAGTGCTACTTTTGATTTGTTAGAGTTTTACAGCTCATTACCAATTCTAGCATGTCTGAATGAAAAATTAATTTCTCCCTCTATATTTACTCTCTCAAGAAAATAAAACTATCCTCAGATTCTTGACTTAAAAACCTTTCTCTAAACGTGAATTTTGTAGAGAGATTCCAAGTGAAGTGTCTTTTATACCGTTACAAAGTTACCTTATTCCAGCAGTGTCCAGAAATTCAAATCATAACTTACTTCGTGATTCTGGAACAATGTGAATCTTTCCAGTGTATGTATTTTATATGTCTATGTTCCTTAGGATCTAAGCTTTCCAACAACACCAATTTCACATGTTTAACATATTTGTGGAAAGAGAAAACCTCAGTTTAGTGCTAAGAGGTTAGAAAACATCTTCAAAAAGGCTGAACTTTACAAAATTATATCTTTCTCTAAAAAATGAATTTTTCTGCTTTCTTTTGGAGAATATTCCTTAAAGGGTTAAACTTCAGGTATGATCTTTACAGAGGTTTAAATGGCACGGTTTTCAAATGTGACACGTTTTTAGCACCTATCTCGCAGAAACGTTTTTAAGCACTAGTATGTATGTGTGTACTTGCTTCTTTTTAATTTAGATAATGGATTCTCATTATTTTCAACATGGCCAGCATATATGTACATCAATACAGAGGCTTTGAACATACTATCACATATCTTAGAGCATATTTATCAAGGAAGAAAATAACATAACTTTTAGAGGGGTAGATGTGCAAGCTTTAAGCCTTTAGACCTAGAATGAGCTTTGACTTAAAACCTTCACATTCTCAAGATGAAAACCACCTACCAAGAAATGAAGAGGTGTTATGTGAGTCCTTTTGTAAGGTCATGAATAACCAGAAAAAGAAAAAAAGAAAAACTAGAAAAGAAATCCTTGCTCCAAGCTCCAAGCTCCAAGCTCCAAGCTTAAGTGTCTTGTTTGTAATGTAAGCTTGTGTGTGTCTTGGAGAGTGTTTACAAAGGTGAGTAGAGGTATTCCTTATAAGGCAGTATAAGGACTTGGGACTGAAGATATGAATGTATAAGAAAGAGGTTTAAGAGAAAATTTGCAAAAGGTTAGAGGACTTAAAGTTTAGAAGTGATTAGAAGATAACAAGGAACACAAATGAACCCATCATGCCTCCTTTTATAGACCCCCTTGGCCGAAATGCATTAGGGTCTATTTGGAGAATTTTATTCTCCCAATTAGTTCATTTAGTTAGCCACTTAGCTAGGGTAATGGGGAATTAAAACTTGGTTAGGTTTGATAGTTGATCTTTATACTACAAAAACACTACCCTAAGGCTAGTTTTTATGCCTAAAGACATCTTATCACAAGTGACTCCTTTCAACCCTTTCATCTAGACCTCCAAGAAAACCTCAAATTAGATTTCTCCTATCCCAAAATGGGGGCTAAAGTTTGGCCATGCAGAAAAATAATGAGGAGAATCTTGTGCTTTTTGTTTTGATGTATAACTTGGTGTTATCTTGTAGTTAAATTAGTTTTAGTGTAAGTTATTTTGAAGAAACTTATGTGAGTTTTTTCTTTTACATCTTGGCTGAAAATGTGAGGATTAGAAAGGGTCTATTGGGTTTTAAGAGTTGTTCTCTAGAGAAACACATTATCCAATGGGTATTCGGTGTTTTTACCTCTTTTGGTAATGTTTTCTTTTACTAAAAATGGTTTAATCTATCTTTTAAACATATTTTATTCTTAATGAGGAATCTATCATGGATTAATTATATTAAACCCTCATCAGGTTGGTAATCATTCTTATGAATAATTAATCATGTCTACTTTAATTATTTTAGGTATAATTCATTTTTAAGATCATTACCATTTATAGTAAACTACTTGTTAAGCTTATTTTATTATTATTCTGGGAATCCTATGCTATTTACTTTGATCTAATCCATGATTAGTATATTAATCCTTGATTAGTTTTAATTAAACCACTTAATCATGATTTAATTGATCTTTGATCATTGTTTGGTCTTTATATTGACTATTGTATGTTTTAGTTGACTCTTTCATGATTTTGTTGACTTTCACAAATCTTTGACTTTTTGGGTTGATTTTGACTTCGTGGTTGACTTTTGATCTAAGAGTTTAACTTTTGTCTTTGACCATTGACCTTGACTTTTATTGACCCTTGGTCAATACTTAACCTTTTATGTTGACTTGCCCTTGTTCAAGTGAAAGCTTAACAGTTTCAAACAAAACGTTTACTCGGGTCATTACGAGTGAACCTTCATTTAGGATGAAAAATAATTTCCCTCACGTTACACGTCGCATATAACCTTTTTCATCTTCAACCTTATACACCTTCATCGTAACCAAAACCATTTCACTTTCTCTCACAAACCTTCCTTCTCTGGCCTTCACCGTTTCTCAAAACCCTACCTTTTTCTATCAATCCTCTTTATTTATACCTACAATGGTAGAAGAAAAGCAACTTGATTGCATTTGATTATGTCTTATCGAAAATTAGGTTGTTGTGCATAACGTATTAAAGCTAATTCCCCGTTTTTATCAATATTATTAGTATCTCTAGTATATCTATAAGCATTGTTATTTTTTTTATTAGTAAAAGTAAAAATAACTATATGTTTGACTTTTCTGGAATGAATTCCATATTTCTCTTCCTCATTTTTTACTTCTAGTTGTTCTAATTCGTCAATTAGTTTTCCTTACTCTAACAAGTAAGCAAGTAAACTACCTTGGTAATAAATAAGGAATTTAAAACAGAACTGGGGACTAGAGGCCTCTCCAAATTAGAGGATAAAGTTTGTGATTTGTGATTCAACAACCAAACCAGTTGTTAAGCTGGGTAGGATAGGCAATCAACATGATTGGTCCCGTCCCAAAGTCTTTACTTGATCCAAGATGTACTTTTTCCTCTTTTCTTTTCATAATAGGTATTTCATATACAGAGTTAAGTAAACAAATTTTCATGTGATTCAGTTAAAAAAAATGGCCTTTAGCTGCCTAAGAACCATGTATCTTACTTATAACCAACTTTGAATTGAAAGTTATTAAAACAGGAGCAAGTACAATACCAGATAAGTAAAGTGCTACCTTACTTTTGATATCCTCACTCATCTGGTGCTTCTTGCACCCCTGACTTTGGTGATTGGTACATAGTAGCTATGCTATTAGAGAGTACGCATTCCCGAATATAGATCTTAGGAAACAAAGGAAAACCTTACTTATACTTCAGGTTCGATCAAGAACCTAGCAGGTCTGTTCAAGTATTCAAGTACATGGTGGCATTTTGGCGTCAAGCGTCTATAGGCTTATCAGCCATGAAGTAAGCATAAGCGAGAACAGGCTAAAAGGACGGTTATAAGGCATTTAGAGGACCCGTTGGGGGTAGTATGGGATACATAGTAGGTGAGAAATCACCCGTTTGGTGAATATGCGCCAATCAACTTTTACCTCTTATATCTTATATTTATAGAATTATAGAATTCTATTTTTAATATTATTAATATTAAAAAAATAAAGAATTGCCCAATTCACTGCACCTACCTATCCCTAATCACATTGGAATGTTTGCTTGGCCGTCTATTATAACACCCTAATATTTAACCCAATATGCCTAGGACGTATTGCGATTAATTATTAGTTATTACTCTTTGATTTATTCTTTTAAATTCACTTTATCAAAATACTTAGTGGAAAATATGGGTAAAATTTTTCTTTTTGAAACAAAAACAAAACGTGAGTCATACGCGCGTGCTACCTAAACCGAATGCTAAGAGCCATCAAAGTAAACAGAAACATGCACGTACACAACATTCATGATCATATAACAAGCTTTATACTACACAGCATGAAATAACATAGTTCTTAATACACATAAATTAAATGGACGGAGTCACACCCATAGCTGAGCTTCGATACATAACCAATGGAAAGAAATACATCAAATACAGTAAATACATGGAATCTCAAAATACTAGATACCATGCTACCGTTTCCCTCCCTCAGCCTAAGAGTGCTCTACCAAAAGTCATCCTTATCAAAAAGATATAGCAAAAAGGAATTCTCGTGACAACTCGGCACTAGAGGGGTCCTCCATCACAATCTACTGGGGCTGGTCCTCCTCGGGGTGGTATATACCCAATGAACTAGGTGAGCTCCTCGGGCGTATGTAGGCGAAGGGGGATGAACATGACCTCCCTGGCGTGGACGCATCTCTGGAAGTCGTGCCAGCCTCCGTGTGTCACCGTGTCCTCACCACCCCTCCCGTGTCCATGGGGGCCGTGGGGAGATCCTCCGAGTAGATATGAGTGGGGGAGTCCTCGGATGGGTCGGTCTCTGAATGCTTTGAACGGGGAACATACTTGGAGTAGTCGCGCACGCCGAAGTCGAAGGGTGAGCATGACGAGTATGCTCATCGTGGGGTTGAGTACGAAAATCAAATCATCACCATAGGGGAAGTGGGGGTAAACCAGAAGCTGGAAACTAGAGAAGCGAAGGGGCATCCCATGTATGCAAAAATGCATATCGCATAACGACCCACGAAGTGGTAGGAGCGGTGCCCGGATCGTAATGCACCTCCTAAACTGGTGTATCAATAAAGATCACAAACGTGACCATGGTCCTCTGAAACGTGACGGAAAGAAAGGAAGATAGAGAGAGTGAGAATCTTGTTAAAGAAACTCAGTAGAGAAATCTCCTATCCTAGTGTCATCGTCTACGTCCCCAGGAACCTCGGTTTTCTAAAGAAATTGAACATGCATAAGGTTCAATTTTAAAGTTCTAAAGTGTAATTTTTACAGAGGCCCATTCCTTTTTAATATACGTCTTGGTCATGAATGCAGAATACTTCATTATGATTTGCATGTTCATGCTATAATCAAGAAATAAGTTAGAACACATAATCATGGCAACACATCACAACATAACTTATTTTAGGTGACTTAATCTTCTCATTTTCTTTTTCCTTGGGGGCCACCCTAATACTCTCCCTTTTGAGAGTTCTAGGTTATGAGCTCATACCTCACTAGTCGTTACTAGCATAACCTTATCCCTTTTGATAAATTGAATTCCCGACTTCAAGAGTACGGGTTAGGGGGCATTAAGGATCGTCTATCATAACCTTTAATTCTGGAGTCTATAGAGTCATTTCCTTTTGTGAATTACCTTTTAATCACCTATAGTTTGATGAGTCCAAAGGATCATATTCTTATGTTTTAAATCACCTTAAATCTTAGCATGTTATATCAAAATGCAATACATAATGCGTAAATATCATAGCTCTCCATATATTTCTAACATAAGCATTTCCAAAAGAAACTATAACATGCAAATGATGGATTCTATCTTTAGAGATCAAATACTAACATAGCATCAAATATCATATGAATTCATCATCTCAAATCATCAACGCATAAAGTCATTCTATCATACTTAAAGCACATATTTTTGCACATTTGGGGTTCTGGTAATCGATTACATATGATGGTAATCGATTACCAGAATCAAAACTTGTTCTAGACTCAAAAGATGGTCTAGTAATCGATTACTTGGCCTTCATAAAGTACCAGAACCTAAATTTTATCCTGGATACGAGGGACATCTAGGTAATCAATTATATAGGATGGTAATTGATTACTAAGGCTAAAAATTGTTTCCAAAATGAAGAACATCATGGTAATCGATTACATGACAGGAGTTAAAACTGGTTCTGGGCATGAGGACGCCTTGGTAATCGATTACCAGAACCTAAAATCCTTCAAATAACCATTCTGGTAATCGATTACCAAACCTACAGAATTGAGAAAACATGGTTTTTAACATATTCTAAGCTACTTTAACACCTTAAGACCACTTAAAACATCTTTCCAACATTCCTTTGAAAACATCTTCACATTTTTACAAATCAAGACCAACATTGTATCATGACTAAGGCACATCCCTTAGTCATGGTTAAAATTTCCATTTGGGGATACCAAGGCAAGTCTTTTGAGCTCTAGGAGTTTAAATGATGACATAAAGATAGACATGCTATGCAAGCTTCATTTTAGATCTTTACCATTATTAGGTGATGACTTGAAACATAAATATGCTAAACAGGAAATATAAATATGAATGCAAGTTCAGATTCTTTATTTTAGTGCTCTAGGCCTCTCAGTATTTACTCTAAATCACATCTCAGCTTTAAGGTTGAAATAGGTAGGCTTTGAGATTAATTATTAAGTGATAACTTGAAAAGTAAATATGATAGGCAAGGAAATATAAACATGAATGCAAGTCCATTTCTTTATTTTAGTGCTCTAGGCCTCTTAGAGTGTTTACTCTAAATCACATCTCAACTTTAAGGTTGAGATAGGTAGGTTTTGAGATTAATTATTAAGTATAACTTGAAAAGTAAATATGCTTGGCAAGAAAATATAAATATGAATGCAAGTCCATTTCTTTATCTTGCTAGAGCTCATTTCAAGACTTTAAAGGATAAATTTTCAACCCCCAATCAATCTTAACCAAATGGAAATGAGTTTTAGAGTCCTTGTCAACATGGTTCTATGGACCTCATTTGTCTGGACTCATCATCAAACTCAAGGAAAAACCAACAAAGACAACCAAAAACCTTCTTATTTTCATCATTCTTTCAAAACCAAAGATGAAGCCAACCTTAAGCTCTAGAGGTCTACACATGGTGGTCTTAAAGTCAACACAAAGATCTCTCATCATCAAGCTATAGTTTTTCAATCATCCAACAACAACAAACCAAAGAGGGAGAAAGAAAAGGAAAAATCAAAACTGAAAAAGAAGAAAAACAAGAAGAGGAGCAACTCAACCACTTCATCAACTAAAAACTCATCCATTTCATGCATCATTAAATCCAAAAAAAAAAACATAAGAGGAAGAATAAAGAAAGAGAACTCAAACAACTCCCTACCAAGAATAATTTCTTTTTCAAAGAAAGAAGCTTTGTCTTGAGATAAGATGAAGAGAACAAATCCTTCTTGAAGCTTGAGAATGGATTCAACCAAAGGGAGGAAAAGGAAAGAAAGGTTTGTTCTTGGATTCTTGAACTTGGGAATGGAATGGTTATGTGTTTAAAGAAAGGCTTATGATGTTTGAATGGTGGTTTGTGTTTAGGAAATGGTGGAGGATGGGGTTTCTTTGGAAGAATGAAGTAGAAGTAGAAGAAGAACTCTTAGAACTCAAAGAAAGGAAACCTTGAAGCTTTGCACAAGTGAGCAAAACATTACAAGCTTGTCTTGGTGTCTATTTATAGAAGAATTACAACACATGAAGGTGCAAATGGTGGAGGAGACCGGCCTTGGGAGGGAAAAGAGAGAAACATATCTCTTATAAGGTATGATTTTGGACATAGTTCAAAGCATGGTGAAGTATGACTCAAAGTATGGTGAAGTATGGCCTAAAGCATGGTTCTTTGTGTGCAAAAATAAATCAACATGTGATGAATAATGGGGGGAGGGGAGTGGCTTCAGCCATGCAGCCAAGGGGAGGAAGATTTTGTCATGTAATTGTGATTTAGAGGTGTGTTTAGGTGTATCATTGATTAGGCTTTTGATTAGAAGTTTGCAAGTAAGTGTTTAGGTAAGGTAATGGATAATTAAGGGTGTCAAGACATGATTAAGGAGTTGGTCTTGCTTCATTAGTGAAATAAAACTCATTTTTTTATAAAAATTATTCACAAACACAATTCCTTGATTTAAGGAATTGAAGAGAAATACTATTTAAGATTCCATGACATGACATCTTGATTTTAAGACAAAGATTAAGGTGTATCTAAGCAATCTTAAGTTCTAATTAATCTAACAATGGATTTTCTGCCTGGCTAACTTCATGAAGGCCTCTAGTAGTTATGGCTGCCCTGGAACCAAATTGCTGAAAATTTGCAGCCATATTCTCAATCAAAACACGGCCTCTACAAGTCTTATCTAGGAGTGCCCCTCCACTAGCAGCATCTACCACACATCTATCAGCAGTTATCAACCCCTCATAAAAGTATTGAAGAAGGAGTTGCTCGAATCTGATGATTAGGGCAGCTTGCACAAAGGAGCTTGAAGCGTTCCCAATATTCATGTAAGTCTCATCAGTCTGCGGATTCCAGAGATCTCTTTCTGATAGAAGCCACTCTAGAGGTGGGAAAATACCTCTATAAGAAAAGCCTCTTCATCCCCATCCAGCTATTTACAATCCCATTTGGCAGATTAAAGAACCATTTTTTCAACACCTCTAGGGAGAAGGGGAATGCTCTAAGTTTAACATCATCCACCTCCACCCCATTGGATCTCATGCAGAACACACCATATGAAGCTTCTTCAAGTGCTGGTGGGGGTAGATAGCCCATGAAACTTGGGCAGAGCATGAACCATATACCCCTTAAGCTTAAAATAATTGTCAAGCCTAGGGTAAGTAATGGCCATGGGCATGGGTGAAATTAGGAGCGGTGAGCTCCCTGAGTGTCTTGTTCCTATCTCCCATGTCACCTGTATTTCCTGAAACACTAAACAGAGGATCAGAACGCTTAGATGGTTCCACTTGTTGACGCTTTGCTTGTCTGATTTTTCTCAAAATTTTCTCAATTTCATAATCAAGAGGTATTAAATTTTCAAGAGACGGGAACGCCTCATACAAAGGAACAATTTTTTTTATTTTCATTTTTTTTGTAGAAAATAAAAACGGTAATTAAATAAATGAAAATAAAATAAAATAAAAACTGGAAAATAAATAAATAAATAAATAAACAACTAAGTTTTAATGCCTCCCAGGACGGCGGCAGTAGTCAAGTTGATGGCAGACTGTTACGATTCGAGACCCTGGATCTTGGATCCTACGTAGCAGCTCGGGTTGTCAAAGGCCAGGACCTTTCTGGCTTATTGACCCAGGGTGGTCGATCACTAGGGCCCACTTAGGCCACCCCTGGATCCTCCTACAATAGTCCAAACGCAAGATACTCTGAGGAGCAGAGGGCATAAGGAAAGGCTACTTTAAGGTTAGTTTGAGGACCCTCTCGGAGAAGCTAAATAGACATAGCCTCGAGGTTGGAGAAAGTGCGAGATAAGCGCGTTGTGAGCACGGAACATGGTACAAGTTCTAGAAGAATATCCCTAAGAGTATTTCGTACATGTCAACTCAACTCTAAGATTTCCTATTTTGACCGTATTCAAGTAGTATAAATAAGAAAATGGAAATCTTTTATGGTAAGATAATTTCATTCCAATTGTCTATTTCTTTTTTGTCACTCTCGTCCTGACTTTGGCGTTAAAGTGCCTTTGCAGGTGCCCACCTCCAACGCTCAGACCACTGTAAGGAAGAATCAACCTGGACCCCACCGTTCGTCAAGAATCTCAAAATGTGACAGTACGTTACACACTCCATCCATTAATCACATCCAATAGTAATAAGGTGGGTGTTCAAATAACACTATTTCTTCTCTAACCTATACCTCACTAATGATAATTTAGAATAAATTTTAAGAATGTCCATCGATATTCAAATTCGGTGCTGAGATAGATATACATATTTGTACTGCATGCATTAACTATTAGAGCAATGACCAAAACAAATTGCTTCATTTTTTTAGTATTATATGTACATATATAGAAAGTGATTATAGAAGTGAATTCTAATTTAGATAAACTCATGAAAAGTTTTTATTCTAGCCATTATCACTTGTCACTTGTGTTTTCTCTCTCTATTAATATTCACTCCTATGTCCACTTAAGAGTGATCAGTTAATTGAAATAAAGTAATGGTATCTTAATTGAAATATAGTCACTCACTTACCTAAGAATCAATAAATATGAGATATCTTTCTGACTTAGTTTTCCATTGTGTAACACTTTTCTAACAATATTTAACTGTGCAGGTACCCAGGAAGAGGCAGCAGAGGCATATGACGCCGCAGCCATCAAATTCCGAGGACTGAACGCGGTTACAACACCTTGCCCATTGGTGGTGCCGCCAAGGGCTTGAAGGCCATGGAGCACGTGGTACTCAGTGTGGATGGCCACACTAGAACAGACGACGACGATAATAGCATGAGCTCTCACCCAACAGAAGGAATCAGCAACTATGGAGCAACCACAAATGCCGCCTATCATGGATGGCCTACAATCGCATTCCAACAACCCCATCACATGCATTGCCATTATGGACAAAGGCTTTGGTGCAAGCAAGAGCAAGATTCTGATCATGTGCTTCACAATTTTCAAGGCATTCACCAAATTCAATTATGGGGTACCCACTATTTCTTTCAGTCCATTTCTGGGTTGCATGATATCATAAGCATGGATTCTGCTTCCATGGATAATAGCTCTGGATCTACCTCTCTGGTTTATGGTGCGGATGGTAACTGATATGGTGGAGGTGGTAGTGGGGGCTGTGTTTCCTATGGGTGCTACTACTACTGTTTGTTACTTCCAATGATGGTAACGAATACCAAAGCAGCAGTTTTGTTGATAATGAGGTGAGGGCATTTGGTTATGAAAGTGTTTTTGGCTCTACTACTTGATCCTTATCATCATGCTCATGCAAGGAACTACTCGTATTATCTTTCACAACAGCATATGTCGATCATGCAGCAGTCTAGTAGGCTAGCACATATGACCAAGGCTCCACGTGCAATACTTGGGTTCCAAGTGCAATTCCAACTCCTGCACCAAGGTCTACCAATATGGCACTTTGCCATGTAGCTCCACCATTCACATTACTCCATGAATAGTTAAGGAGTACAAAATTAAAGGGTCGCCAAGCTGAAAGCTGAATATTATTAATGATGTATACATCCGTTATATCGACTAATTTCTAGTCTTTTAGCCCTAACTATGCTTCTTGTTCGAAGGAGCAATTAAAGCATTTGGAACACGAAGAACAATTATATGCTAAATTGTCAAAATGCTCTTTGAAATTGATTACTTGGGACGGGGGGTTGCAATGGAAAGGAACAAAATTAATGCCATCACTAATTGGCTAACACCAGTTAGTATGAAACAATGACGGGATTTCAAGGTCTTACATGCTATTATAGAAAGTTTATTCAAGGGCGAGCATGCTAATTATATGCCAAATTGTCAAAAATGCTCTTTAAAATTGATTACTCGGGACATACCATCAATGACTCCGGGGTTGCAATGGAAAGCAACAAAATTAATGCCATTGCTTATTGGCCAACACCTGTCAGTATGAAACAATTGAAGGGATTTCTGCGTCTTACATCCTATTACATAAGGTTTATTCAAGGGCAAGCATCCTAATGACAGATTTAAGACCACTTTTAGAGCCCAGCAAGACCACTATGAATGGTTAGTCATGCCATTTGGTCTCACCAATGCACTGACCACTTTCCAAAACTTGATGAATGATTTATCCCAAGGCATGCAAAGGAAGTTTGTGTTGGAATTTTTTTAAGACATCCTCGTCTAACATGCTAGTTGGAAAGAGCACTTAAGGCACTAGGAATAGGAAGTACAATTATATGCCAAATTGTCAAAATGATATTCGAAATTGATTACTTGCAACATACCATCAATAGCTCCAGGGATGCAATGAACAAGAACAAAATTAATGACATCCCTGATTGGCCAACACCTATTAGTTTGAAACAATTAAAGGGATTTCTAGGTCTTACAGGCTATTAAAGAAGGTTTATCTAAGGGTATGCTAGCTTGGTAAGTCCTCCATCGGATTTGTTGAGGAAAGATTCTTTATGTTGGACACCAACGACTAAAGAAGCCTTTGAGAACCTGAAGCAAAAGTATAGTACGCAGATTGTACACCACCAAATGCAATTATAGTCTTTGAAATACTATATTAGTCATGAGCACATGTGAGCAAAAGATGCATTTTCCTTTATGGCCTCTAAATATTATACGCCACCCGAAATTCAATCCTACAATACATAACGCATTACGAAATTGTACCACACCCGTGTAATTTTGGATTGCCTAAGCATGCATCAATCTGGATTACTGCACTAACACCAGTACCATAGGTAAAAAGAATAGCATAGAATGATACTAGCTTATGGTCAATGAGGAACATATGTTCCACTTGAAAATTAACAAGTTTACAGAATCATAGGCCTGATTGGATCAGCATCCGTCACTTTCGATGTCTTGGATTGCTTGGTAACCGTTGGCTCAATACCTAACCATTTTTGGATGAATTTAAAAACCCTTTCATCTCGTAATATTTCACGGTGAGCAACAGCTATTCCCACCCTTTCAGTGGCTTCAAGTCCATCAGCCTAATCAAACCACAAAAAAGAACGACTATATCATTAAACCTTCATAATTGATTTTGACTACATGACACAATTTTAAGCATTAGTCATTGTTGTCGGAAGATAAATTTTGGAACTTCTATTAAGGAAGCATCACGTTTCAAACTTCAAACGATATATCTGTCTCTATTTGGCATGTTACATGCATTCAGCACGTTACCCTAAGTGTTGTATAACTTAGCATTACAGCTGTGTCCAAAGCAGTTATGAAAATTTAAAGTTTTCGACATGGCTACAGTTGAGTGTATATGCAGAAAAACATAAAGATCAAAGAAAGTACCTTGGCTGATTCAGCAGGAACTGTTCCATCCCCATCCACATAAGAATATTCTGGCTGAAAACATAAGAGTAGTTTTCTTCATGGACATATATAAACATGCACATACATGCATTGACACGAGAGAGAGAGAGGGAGAGTCTCATATTAGAAAGAAATAAGAGAATTAGATCATTCTAGATACAAAAACAAAAAGAAAATACAGAGCCAAAATGGCTAAAAGTGAACTATGGTTATTAGATCTCTTAGCTTACTATCAGTAATAGAAATTCCTGTGAAACAAACATGACCAAAAAACAAATGCAAGGGCAAAGATATGCCCTGACTAAAAAAGAACACACTCCTCTCTAACTAGATACATGAAGGAACCACCAAAAAAACTGCCCACCCTAAAATCATGGCCTCCTTATCCTTGTTAAAACATTTGCAAGATAAAAACCAATTAAAAGAAATTGCTCCAAGGGAAAAGGGCATAAAGTGTTTACCAAGAAACCCAAATAGATTTGTTTGTGTGGATAAAAGTAGCTGCCTTACAATGCAAAATAAATGGACTATTTCCGAACTAAAGCAGCACAACACACATAAGGAAACAGAGCTGTCTGTGGTCTACAAATTGGCAGCATGTTATGTGTATTAAACCTATGAAATAACATTGTCCAAACAAAAGCCTTGATCTTAGGGAAAGTGCTAGATTTCTGAGTTCATTAAAGGAGGACCATGAATTGGAACAAAGAAAGGGACTTACAAGAAAACACATAAGATGACGCCAAAGTTCAAATTAACGTATTTGGATGGGGAAGAGAAAGATTACAATCAAGTAGGGGTCCATTTAGATAAATAGCTTATTTAAGCCTGAATGTGAAAGGAACTTCTAAAAAACAACTTGTGAATAAGTTATGTGTTTGGATACATAGTAGTAGAAGTGCTTGTTTTGAGTGTTCTTAAAAGTACATTTTGAAAAACTAGATACTTTAACTTTCAGAAAGCACTAAAAGTGACATTTTGGGAAGTAATAACCTGAGTTTAATTTCTATACATAGATAATGTAAAACTTTTTTACTGTCACTCAATCATGTATTGTCACATCAACAAAAAACGATTGAGTCTTACACCCATTACTTGAAAAGTTATACAAATGAGATGATTGATTGAATGTCAGTGCATCAAAATCAAACTCCTAATGTATATAGCCAAACATGACAAGAAGTTAAAAATATGAGTGTTAACTTCCAAAATGTTAAAAAGACACAAGTGGTGTTATCCAAACGGGCCCTAAAAGCATAAGGGACTTTTATTCACTGGTTTCTCTATCACAAGGTTCCTATCAAACTGTAAGTTCCATGAATCATCATGACTTCAAAGTAAAATTTATGGGAAACCATGCATGAATGGTAGATTATAGAGGTAAGGAAAAGACTCTAAGAAAGCAATGTCATGGAACATCCATCCCAAAAGCTTAAACTATTGGGTAGCATAAATTAATGGTTTTATATCTTAACAAGGAATATTCCCCATCCAATTGTCTTCCCAAAACTTGATAGGAGAATGATGCTCAATCCCAAAAAAACTGCAAATGATACTAATATTAACGTATTGAGTTTGATTGTAGCTTCATTATTTCATCAATTAAGACTGAGCTTGTACTACATGATATCATAGTTTCATGGTGAACAATATTGTACTGAATCGTATGATTTTATAGAATATCCAAAGTGAAACTTCTCTAGTCTCTAGTTGCTGATCTCAGTGAGAAACCAGTAGCCAGGAAGCAATTACACCAGATAGATCAAAGGACACACTCAAAAACAGAATTGAAGAAGAAAGGTTAGCCCCTCTTTGACCAGAGTATCCCACAGCCATTTTTGTGAAACTAATCCCTCAAGTACTACCAAAACTACTTACTAAATAGGAAGCCCTCAAAATGATTTCTTTTCCAGGCTTTAGAATTTAATCATCTGCTGGGAACGTGGCTCAGTTACCACTGTAACCAACCCAAGCTAGTTAACATTCATTTGAGAGAGTAACCTCCCATTCAATCCCACTCTCAAATCTTGCTTGCCTTTCTCTTCTCCTACCCTCCTCTCCTATAGTCACAGCCTAATGTCCCACAGTCCCACCCTTTCCCCTTCCATGCCTTCCTTTCTCTCCTCTTGCCACATCTCTTTTAATAAATGTAGTGATCAGTAAATATTCTTCCCTTCCTCCCTCACATTCCACATCCTAATGTCCTTGTTTGTACTTTGTTTTAACAGCCTTTAACATGAGCTTTGAGAGGGAGCCCAAATTCCTAAGAGTAAGAATTGATTAAAGTTCAAATCTAAAACAAAGGATTTCCTGGGTCTGAATTTTAAGATTAACACAATCAGTCAAGCCTCTCAGTAGAGATATAAAATGGTGCAGTATCAATAAACTACTTTTGGAAAATGAAGCTATCATAGTCTCATACTTTCATTAGTGACCTCCACATTTGACATATTAGAGATTTAAATGGCTCACCATGGTGTGGCATATTTCAGATAAGTCCTCTATTGGAGATTTCTCCGAACCATAACTGCAATAGGCACAGACATGAGCAATTAGCATAGAAACTTTTTAATATTGAGCTATGCATATTGCACATAAACTCTCACAAGAATGAACCCAATGTTTCAATCCCAAATCTCAGAGATAAGATTATCGTCTTATTTTTTTAGGCCAGATTATTCTTCTTAAGTGGACCAAAATTATGAAAAAGGGTTTTGGTATTTAATAGAGAAACAAGATAAGTCCATCTAATAGAGAAAGTTAGGAATATAAAATACCAATTATCGGGCATCATAAAATCTAGATGTTGTAAGAATGATAAGCACCTCAATATCAATTTTGTAAGTGACCAGTTTCTACCTCTTTCTCATCTCTCAGCCTAAATTTATTCTTCTGTTTTAAAGGAAGTAGCTCAAAGACATGCTTTACTTTTTCTAGAGCAATTCACTCACATACCAAACATCAAAAGGTGTGTCTAATGATGTCCCATAAATGTTATAGAAGCTGAACCCATCTGGCAATTTAGCATTACTAATAACATTACGAGTTCCAGCAGCCCATTCGAGGATAGCAGAGTTAAAAGGCAATGCTACCATTTCCCATCATAATTTAGCTGCAAAGAATAACAGTCATGAGTACTTGGCATAAGTAAATGGGAAGAACAGAAGAGAAATCTCTTTTCTTTTATAATTAAGAGAGAGAGAGAGAGATGACTTGTGTTGTATGGTTTTGAGTATAAAGATACTTAAAAGTGTGAATGAATTGCTTGAGAGAAATTACTCTCAGCACTAGAATATATATAAACAAAATGTACAAAAAGGATCACATAAATTTAGGGATACGATAAGATCTAATTTCAAATTTTAGGAAACTATCTAATCTAATCCTACAATAGATATATAAAATAACCATATTAGCACTCCTCCTCACGCTGGTGCATATATGTCATATGCATCAAGCTTTATATATGCAAGTTACCCTAGGACAATGAAGAGACTTAGTGAAATATCCGCCAACTAATCATGAGAATTCATGAATGATGTGGCAACTTCCCTGAGAAAATCTTTTCTCAAATGAGAAGACAATTGATTTATGTGTGCTTGGTGCGCTCATGAAGCACTGGATTAGAGGCATTGTGTAAGGTTGCCTAATTGTCACAAATGAGCTTCATGGTCCCCACAATACAAAAATTCAACTCCTAAATTAATTGTTTCCCAAATAAGTTCACATATTGCGAGGGCCATAGCTCAATATTCTGCTTCTACATTGGATCTTGCTACTATATGTTGTTTCTTACTCTTCCATGAGAAAAGGTTACTACCTATAAGAACACAATATCTTGATGTTGATCTCCTATCACTCAGAACCCTGCCCAATCAACATGTGAATAGCAACGATGTCTGTATGGCCTCTGTTCTCATACACTAACCCTTTATGGAGAACCCTTAATGTATCCCAAGATTCGAACCACAGTATCCCAATGACTATCACAAGGAGAGTTAAGAAATTGACTCACAACGCTTACTACAAAGGTGATGCCAGGTCTAGTTATACAGCTTCCCAACTAATCTTCAATATATGCCTGGGTCTGAATAGGACTCCCCCAATCTAGTAGAACCTTAACATTTGGATTCATAGGAGTGTCAACTAGTCTACAATCAGCCATCCAAGTTTCTTCCAAAATATCAAGGGCATATTTCCGTTGGGTGATGGCAACCCCACTCTCTAATTGCATCTAGCTGTCATTTTCGCCACTGATTGCAGCGCAACACTCGTCGAGTCCTCTGAACCTGATTCTAGGGTCTGTTTGCTCTTTTGGCTACTCTTTCAACTGTGGGTCTCTCTCACCCATTGTCTTGGGGCCTCTAGCACAGTTATGAAAGGCTTGAGTGTCTTCGTTTGCCTTCATAGGCACACCAACTATAATGTTCAAGAAGTTGAGTGGAAAGAATTATTTGGATTGGTAGGTTGCTATCCACGTTTGGTTTTTAGCTCAAGGACTCTCTGATCATTTAACAAAAAAGGCAATGTCAAGTCTAGTTATAGTGAGATCGTTCGGCTTCATAAGTAATCTTTGATATTTGCTTGAGGACTGAATAAGGCTCCCCCAAATCTGGTAGAAGCTTAACATTTGGGTCCATAAGAGTGTTAATTGGTCTAAAATCAGACATCCTAGTTTCTTCTAAAATATCAAGGGCATATTTCCGTTGGGTGATGGAAACCCCACTCCTTGACTAAGCTACTTCAATCCCAAGGAAATATCACAATTGTCCCAAATCCATTATCTAGAAATGCTTGAACAAGTGTTGTTTTAGGCCCTTGATTCCATCATAATCATCACTTGTAACACTATTGTCTACATACACAACCAGCTAAATACAATGACCAACAATAGAGTATCTATAAAACACCGAATAATATTCCTCACTATGGATCATACCAAACTGTTGAAGACCTTGCTGAATCTTCCAAACCATGCTCAAGGAGACTGCTTAAGACCATATAGAACCTTATGTAATTGAAAAACTAAGCTATTGATATTGGGTTCATTTTCTTCCAATCATCATCGCTGCTAATCCTTCTCTTTTCTCCTCACTATCCCTCTCCAAATGCCACATCATATTATTCTTGGCAATGGTGCAAAGCAAAAGCCACTAGCATTGGCCAAGCCACACCTCTTCCTTCACTATCCTTAAATTTTGTCCTTTTGATACTTGATTGTCCTTTTAATTTGGTTTCTATTAGCCAGCTCAAGGTCATAATAAGCGTGCTTAAGAACGTAGTTGTGGATGGTCTTACAAACCCATGTGGCCTTGGCGTGCTTGCTCCTCATTTGTGGCTCGATTTCGGAAAAGTGTTGGAACACCATGCTAGAGTGCAGGAACAGCCGCTCCCTGTGCATTGGGCGCTCCAACGGGTCCAAACATTTGGACCTCTAACAGGAGAAACAAATAGAGGAGAGAAACAGAGACTTCATAGAAGACGAAGTGGGGCGCATGAGCCGGTGAGACATGGCAATGGCCAGAGGAGACATGGTGGCCGATGGCGGCAGTAACAAAGTAGAGACAGAGGGTTCAACTAAGAGAGAGTTAGAGACGTCTAGACTCTAGAGTGAGAAAGAGAAACTTTGAGAGCTTTTATTGAAAAATGGGGTTGGAGTTGTTTTTTATTAAAGAAAATAAGAAAGGGGGTCTCTGTTAGTTTTATTTTTTTTGGAAAAAAAAATAACTCGGATTTTTTGGTTTGGTTATTTGTGGTACTGAGTTGGTTATTTTTGGTGTGGCAGTGTGTCATGTGTGGGTTTTCTTTTTCTTATTTTTGTGACTATGCTGTCACTGCTGTGCATGTACTGTGTGATGCATTGCGTGAGTTTTGTTTGTCTCTGTTTGAGGATTGAATTTATAAAATAAAAGGATATATATTTTTATTGATATTTTGTTGGTTAGTATTTGAGAAAAATGTCATCAAGGGATATATATTTTCTATTGTGATTAATTTTGCTTATTTGTGTTATTATATATCTATTTGTATGAATGTAACTGTCTATTATGGTATGAACTTACGTTCCGTGCTATGCTCTTATGTTCTTGTTCCCCCCTCTATTCCTAGGCAGGAGCTCACTCCTAACAACCTGAGCCAACTTATCTATACTTTAAATTGTACAGTCACATTTAATTCTAACTCCTTTGTCATACAGGTCCAGAGCACTGGGCAGACAATTGGAAGAGGATTTGGATCAAGTGGCCTCTACTACCTCCGACCATCCTCCTCTACCACATGTGTTGCTACCGAGTCTCCTAGTCTTCTCAATGAAACTCATATCTTTGATATATATTAAAATTTTAAGTTTGTTATTCATAAACCTGATATATCCTCAGTAGTTTAATAAGAGTATGATAACATTAGTTATATTTATTTGCACTAGCCTAAAATAACGTTAGTTATTTTTAATTTACCTATCTATTTTAAAAGTATTATAAATATTGATTATATATTTATCAAAACTTAAAGAATGCTACTAACTATGCCAGCAAATTACTTACTACTATATAATCATTTAAACCAAATTAAAGCTTAATAAAGTGAAATTCCTTGAACATTTCAAAGCATATATGCAAATACGTCTTACATTCATCAACCTAAAGAAAAGTTCAGACAGAATACCTCATTTTTCCTCAGTGCCTCTTCAAATAAAGATATACTTTGGATTGGTCCATAAGATTCCAAACTTACATTAATTTCCCCATCGTTGGTATGTTTTCGCCAAACTTGAATTTCTGGCTGCTTGTCCCATTCATATTCCGGATTTGCCAACATCTCATAAATTGATGGACACTCAACTAGCTAACATGGTAAGAAAGTTTATCTCAAACATCTTGGCGGCTTTACAAAATGTTACAAAAGTAGCATGACAAATGTGACTGTCAGAAAGTTGGATGCTGACCAAGCTTTGGGTCTCACAAATTATTAGATATGAGCAGCACACAACAACAAACCATTATGGGGGTTGACAAGCAGTTTCTTTGGTAAGAAGCCTCCAATGGCAAAGTTAGAATGGGTTTGTAGAGGGAAGCTCTCAGAGAGAGTGTTAAAGTATATATGTGGGGAATGATCTTAGCCAGTGGAGGCTCTGCAGCAGAGACATCTCCAGCACCCCCAAAGCTGTTCTGCCCTTTATGCAGCTCATATGATGTCCATCATTTCCAAAGAATTCAAAGCTTGGTCAACATCCAACTCATTACTTTGAAGTACTAGTTCATTTGAACTAAACTTTGGCCCCTTCCTTGGCAATGATGCCATGATTGAAAAATTGGCAAGTGTAATAGGAGATTTTTCCTGGGAAAAATATTATCTCACTATTCAATTCCAAGACACTGACTGAACGAATTAATTGAGACAAGAACTTACCAATTGATGCATAGTCCACCTTGATACAAAAAAATAGCTTTCAAAGCCATCAACAAATTGTAATCCAGTTAATAAAGAATCATTGATGCAACCAGGGGCTCCTGTTGATGAGGAATTCATATTCAAGCATGGATGGATAAGATATCATGTAAAATGAAAACCGACGTTACAAAAGAAAAGAATGCTATGCCTTTTACAATTGTGATATTCAAAGTATGGGAATTTTTCCAATGCACCAGCTGTGCATATCTCTGCCATTTTCATCACAACTATATATTTGTACTAGGGTCCATATTTAAAAAGGTAAGTGAAGAAAAGAGACTTGTTATTCTTAGGAACCAAACTTTGGAAGATGAACATGCTTTTGTATTCATTTCCATGCAGTCTGTGGGAAAATGTCGGATCAATGTCATAGGAAAGAACAGAGTGAACTACAGATAAAACTAAGGAGACAAATTCTTGAGTTTGAATGAGAAGGGCAGATAACTAGCCTTAGTAGTTTCACATCACAAATTTGGAGAATTGCATGATTATCAACAATTTAAGTACCATTAAGAATATGTCTATCTCATGAATTTCACATTGACTATCATATGCCCTTCATTATGGGTAGTTTCTAACTGAATGAGTGTCTATAGCAAAATCAGAATATTTGATATTGCAGTAATGCATGATATAACCCACATCAATAACTAAAAAGCTATGAAATGTTAAAGAAATATGAATTTAAATCCACACATCCAATTAAGCTTCCAATTTATTGTGCAAAGCCAAAGGTACATTCATTCTGTTACATTTGTGATAAAACGGTGCATTTCCTTCTTTCGTTTTTTCCAAGATACTTTTACATTCAGCAAACCTATGTTGTCAAGTTTTGCAATCAAGGGCTAACAGCATCTGAGTACCCCTGCTCTCTCCCCATCCTCATATATACTTGCAGGGTAGGTTGACAAATGGAAAAAAACACAAAAACAGAGGAATTACCTTGGAAAGGACAAGCCATGCAAATCCATTTATTCACATATTTGACAAAAACCTGCCAATGAACAACGTAAATAGCCACTAGTTAAGCTTTTCCAAGCACATGGGGGCCTCAAAATTTCTTCCCTAACTCAATAAATACTGTAGAAATAGCACAAGTGTTGTAAGCGCACATCATTGTGAAGTGACATGAAGCACAATGTCAATATTCCTCCCATTGAATGTGAAATTATATTAACTTTCCTTTCACCAGAGGCTTTGTAAGCAGTTTCCAACTTGGCTTTAAGACCTTCCATTAATTTGTCAATTCTGCCAACAACAAAAATAAGCACCTGGTTGGGATTTACTTACTCATTAAACTCATTGATTGAACTTCTAATTACACAATTGGCGCCATTACCTATTGCTTTGCCTGAAATCATAACCATAACCAAACAATGTGGTTCCTTTCTTGTACCCACATCCAACAAGCATGTCAATCATATCATGAAAATGATACACCTCTGTCAAATGTATACATTTCGTAAACTGCAACGTTATATAACAGAAACGCTTAATTAGAGCACCCACAAGAAAAAAATAAAATAATAAAAAAAAAGTAAATTGAGTTTAAGAAAAAGGTGTGCTCATTACTGCTTAATTACCAAGGACAGATCTAAAATATCAATTGCATAGAGGCCATGATCATCTTCAGGGACGACAATTTCAGATTTCTTGTCTAGTGATTCCGTGTAACCTGAAAAGTTTGCATAATTTGACTCAGAAAGTAGAACGAGGAACTTATTCATCTAAGAATGAAGAAACTTGCCACATCACTAGCATTTTTAACAACTAATGGATCAATATAAATTACAGGGAGTCCTACTATACTTGCGTCTCTCTCTCCCTGAAATAATGACCGAAAACAAGAGAGTATCCTAATAATCTACTTCAGAGTACTCATAGTAATAATAAAAGTAATAATCTAGAAAATAGAAGTGACAAAATTAGTTAGTACCTGTTTGGGGATTGTAAAGCGACCAAATCTTCTTTCTGAACTCCAAGTCAGCGAGGAAGAACCTGACCCAGACCCGAGTGGTGAACCCGAATTTCTTGGGCTTGGAGTTCAGAATGGAGCCTCCCATGCCTGACACTAGCAGGACCGGGTCGCGATCCTGAACCACATCATCGCTTCGCTCCCCAAAACACGGACACACACGCATGGCTTCTTCTCAAACTCTCAAGTGAAAGAAAGGAAAAGGATGGGGTGAATGAGCAATGAGCTGAGTATTTAGAGCCAAATAAGCACACGACTCCCCAGTAGTCACTATTCTTCTAGTACTTTTACATTTACTTGAGCAACATGTGTTCATATTATAGTAAATAAAATATTTTGTTCATAGTCATGCGTTGGTGGATGGTGATTGGTTCATTTGGTTGTGAGTTTTTGAGGTTTTTCTTGTTTGGGATTGAATCGATGGAGAAAAGAAAAGAGTGTGGTTGTGAGGAAAACAAAATTAACTCAAATATGGGTATACCATTTTATTACTATGGAGAGGATATTTTTTATTTTCGGTTGATGAAACATTCATTTTTATTATTATTATTATTATTATTATGAGATTTGATAAATAGATAGAGTGAATGAGAAGAGAAATATTTATGTATATCAAAAGTAAGGAAAATTATTTATTTTGATTTATTTATTAATTGATATATAAATTTTTTGAGTTATTATTATTTATCCTTTTTCTTATAATTTTAATATAATAATTAATTTATTAATTAATAAAATAAAATAAATATTTTATTTTATTTTAAGAACATATTTCTAATGAGGATTACTGTGACATTCTGGTAAGATGGTCGGTAAAAAAAATTTTATCGGGTGAGTTCGAGGAAAAATGTTGTCGAACTGAGGAACCAAACAATAAAAAAGTTGAATGTCAAAAGAGAGGAAAATATAAATTGAGAATTGTAATTGCATATACCAGACGGATACTAATGATACTAATAAAATATGCAGTAATGCAGCCACGTGCTTAGTGCTAATCCGACAAAAAACAAAAAGCATCCACGTGTTTTGTTACGCATTAAATAAGTTTTTCTCCTACTAAAATGAGCAAGCGTCTAAACAGGATATCCTTTAGGTGGTACCAGGCATCGACGGTATATTCTCATACTATTTTTTTTTTTTTTGTCAAAGCAAATTTGTTCTTCTAAAATTTCACATCAACAAATTGGTATATATAAAAAGAATTTTCAAATTGATTAATTATAAATTGAATAGTCGGATAAATTGATTTGTGAAAACAAATCTCAAATTGGTTAATATAAAAACTTCAAATTGGACAAATTAGTTAACTTCCAAAATTGAATAATTGGGGAAATTAGTTCAGCTTGATAAATTAGGCAAGAAGGACTAATTTTTCTAATAATTCAGGGACTAATTTGAAAGTTCTTTGGTAGGGACTAATTTGTTTGACTATTCAATTTGAATGATCAATTTAAGATTTTTTTTCAGGGCTTTCATTCGGGGCGAATTTAGTAGTTTTGTCTTCTTTTAACATGGACAAAGGAAAGCAAATAAAGGAAAAATTTATCTCAAAGAGCTAGCTTCCATCAGTCTCTAACGGTACAAGATGCATATCTCTCGGTGGTATTAACCAACCATATCCCTGTCTGTTGAAGTAGTGCCCAAGTTAGCAAGAAAGTCCACAGTAGAGTTATCTTCTCGGAGCACGTGTTGTAAGGAGCACTTTCAATTACATCGAATCAAATGCTTGATGTTATGAACTATCGTAAACATGAAAATAAAGCTTATCCTCTGAGTCACTAGGTGTAGAAAGAACATTTCTGAAACCATAGTCCCAAGCCATAGTTAATCTACTGCGGCAACTCAACATACAAATTATCCATGATACCAATAAAGCTCGAAAAGTCAAGCCCTAAGGAATCCGCAACACTCCATGCCCAGCTCTTATTACCTACAAAACTTGATACGTCTCTTATACCTTTAATAATTGATTTAGAAATTTTTTTGTTTTACAAAATTTACCATAAAATTGAAAATCTATATGCTATAGATCAAACCAAACATTCAATTAGACAAGTTATTGATTTAAAAGTTTGTTGGTTTAACCTATGCAAATAAAAACTAACAATTTGATCATTCTTATTGGTATCCAATTATTTAAAAATTTGTCACAAACAATTGGTTTAATATATGATGTTGCTACGACAAAGTGTAATGAGTCAACAAGTAATAAAAGAGTGAGTAAAGTATTGTTTCCAAATGAATTGCTTTAACTAATTACCACTTTTAAGAGAAACTATTTAAACAAGCTTAACAAAAATAACACGATAAAAAAAATAAAATAAAATAAAAATGTAAAAGAGGTATGAAAGATCATAAAGGAAAGAACATTAGGGATTTGACTTCACATAGTTGTTCTAATGATGATTTTTTTTTATGAGGTGTTCTAATGATGATTGATGGAGATGGATTCGTAATAATTAATATTCAATTCGTAGCATATCAATCTTTCATAGATTTTAGAACACAAGTGATCCATCAACTTAAACACCAAAACTAAAGGCATTATTAATATGTGAATCTCATTACAAAAACTCAAATTTATAAATTCTATTCATAGACAATTAGGAATTAAAGTTTTTATTGCATTATCTCAATTATGTAACTAGATTCCTCTATGTATACATAACTCTATAATCAATCTATGGGTCATGAATCCATAAATAGCATTAAATACAGATAATAGAAACTCAATTAAACAAGAAAATTCATAAATATAGGGAATCTCAAAAAATCATAGTCACACAACATAAGTTACATCATTATATCTAACATAAAGTATTTAGCCAACTAATACATTTAACAAGTACAACTCCAAGGCAGAATGTATATGCCAAATGTAAATCAAAAGGCAAAAGAGAGGAGAATGAATTCCAATTATGCATCTCTTCATCCTTGATGTAGCTGCCAAAACCATAGACGATCTTGATGTT
Organism: Dalbergia oliveri; assembly: GCA_030441495.1. Lineage (NCBI taxonomy): Eukaryota > Viridiplantae > Streptophyta > Magnoliopsida > Fabales > Fabaceae > Dalbergia > Dalbergia oliveri. The sequence continues at coordinate 44,020,520 of JAMLFY010000005.1, forward strand.
GCAAATGTATACCAAACGTCTACTGGAATTTCTAGATTTTTATATCCATGGAGTTCTACATTACTAATAATAATAATAATAATAATACAAACCAAAATTGAATAGTCAGATAAATTGATCTGTGAAAAATAAATTCTCAAATTGGTCCATATAAAAACTTCAAATAAGACAAATTGGTCCTTACAAAATTGAATAATCCACCAAATTAGTCCTTCCTGATAAGTTAGACAAGAAGGACTAATTTTGATAATTCAGGGACTAATTTGAAAGTTTTTTGGTAGGGACTAATTTGTTTGACTATTCAATTTTGAACTTAAACTTGAAATAAACTATAAGTACTAGAACAAAAAAAAAAAAAAAACTAATCAAAACCATGCCTGGTTTGTGAAGGATTCATTGAGCTTTGGACCAACATTAGACTCCATATGAAAAATATAAGACTAAATGTCCAAATTGGTCTCTAAGGAAAATATTGAGGGACAATTTATGAACAAAAAAAAGAGATAAATTGATTCATTCGTACATGTTCATACAATTATAATGTCCAGACATGTACAAAAAGATTAATGTCACGACCCAACTTGGGCACGTGGACTGGCACGTAGGAAATCTCATTTCCACGTAAGTCTAATAACCTGGATTCCTCTATATGCAAATGAATTACAAAACTTCAATCATAAAATCTTTTCTACATACAAATCACTTGTTTTTAAAACATATAGTCATAATTTTAAATTAGTCATATTCTATTTCTGAAGTCTGAATTCATGGGGTCAACAAGCATAAAGAAAGTCTATCATATACAAAACCTTCATAAGTAGTGAAATCATATAATAATCTAACATAACCATATATACATAACATATATCATGCACTATGGTCTCAAAATGCCATCATCTACACTAAGCACCTATTCTATATAGAAGGCTTCACTCGTGTGAAGCTTACCAATTGACACTTTAATGCCGTTCTGAAGGGAGGAGTCTGAGTAAAATCTCCACAGTTACTCTATTTATAAAAAAGAAAAAATAAGAGGGGTAAGTTTTGTAACTAAAACTCAGTAAGTGGATTCTAGACAAATCATACATGGACAGGGAAAGGAAAATACATAAATATCGTTAATGCAACATTAGAAATCATTTATGTTTATTGCACATAATACCAATACAATCATAAGTTTGCTAAAATCATAAAAGCATAATATTCTCAAAGAATTATAAGAAGGGAACGGACTATCAATAAATAAAAAACGGGTGCCCATTCCTCGTGAACAAGAGCCCTAACTGAGATCTAATGGTTCCTCATGAACCGCGTCCCTCGTAGGCCTTAGTACCAAGGTTAACGATTTCACTGTCGTTAACTTACAGCTTTATTTTTCAGAAATTCTTCATTTTAAACCAAGTTTTTCACAATATTTCATAAAGTCTTCTATCCTAGGGGTCAAAGCTTAATCTTATGAAACAAATAGTTCTAGAAATCATAAAATCATTAATTACTCTAAGAGCTTTGAATCCATATAACTCTATTAGTTTGACCTTAACATACCTGTGGTTGTGAAACGGTCCAAGGGGATCACTCGTTGAAGACACTATGGTTTCAATCCACAAATATGTACCGTCAACCGTTCCAAGTTATACATAGACTCATATTCTAACGCTCATTTATGTTTGAGTTTCTAAATTCAATCCAAATATCAAACTTTCATAGACTTGAGAATTCTAAAACCATAACAGCATTTCCAATAGTCACACAATTCTCAGGTAATCACATTCATAATTGGTTCAACATAAAAATCATGCTAACAACCATATATCTCAAAGTTGCAAGTTATCAACAATTCTACATAAAGCCATTTCAACAAATATGGTCCCATGCATTTTTCAAGAACACATTTTATGCTATTTGAAAATTACAGTTTCATAACAACAGAAATCTCAATTGTTGCAAATAAACTCTAAAATCATGGTTCCTTTTCTTGTTTTGTTGAAAATAACTATAATGATCAACATAGAGGTCATAGGCTTGAACCCGCTCACCTAGAGTGGTGGGAGATGTAGGAAAGGTACCAACTAGATCCTAGGAAACGGGTTGGCACCTGTATCTATTATTAAAGTAATAAACTCCTAGATTAACCTCTAACTACTCAAATCTAACTTCAATTCTACTAAAAGAACACTATAACACCTTTATGATAAACACCTCTTAAATCCCTAAGAACAAGAAGAAATTGAAGTGGAAAAGGGGTAAAATTAGAAGAACAACATACCTTAAAGTCTTATGAGTGAAAGATTGAAGTTAAAATTGAAAGACATGGAAGAAAATGGAGTTTTGATGATGAAAATGGGTTGGGAGCGAGGTCTCGCGTCTAGGGTGAAGGGGTCATGTTTTTTGATATATGAATGTTCTAGACCCCAAAATGAGAGTATTTATGTTTGCTGTTTGCAGCGTTCTCCAAAATATTTATATTTCTTAAAAATTTTAAAACATAAATGTAAAGAAGGAAATACCCTTCATTTGGATTCAAATAAAATATCATAAAAATAAAAATCCCAACAAATCAAAATCTAATTTTTGGGTTTTAATTAAATTAAGGAATTTCAAAGATTTTATAAACTTTTGGGATAAAAGGAAAGGTTTAAAGATTACATAAAATTAATTAAAAATCACTCTTTAACTTATTTTCCTCTACGGAATAATTACCGGGACTTTGATCCAGAAAATGGTTCTATTATATAGCCTAAGGGCGTGTAAGTCTAGATTTAGTGAAATTCAGACTTCAAGATGAGTGTAACTGACACCTTCCTGATTCAAAATTTTTTTTTGAACCTTTTTAAAACTAGGGTATGTCCTTTTTTTGAATTGTGAGGTACCAACATGATACTTTCAAATTCTAAGGGAATAATTTCTCCCTAATATATTTATGAGAGATCAATTTCAATATTTTATCAAAACATAAAATAATAAAATACTTTAAGGGCCTCTTCAAAACTTATTTTTCAAAACGATTTCAAGTCTTAAAATAAAAATGTTAAAAAATTGTTTGGATGTAGGGTGGCAAAAATGCCCACTAAATGGGGATCCCCATGGGGTCCATTTGAGGCCTTAAACTTATTTACCCTATGGGGATGAGGGCGAGGATGAACAGACCCAAAGGCAAATTTAAGGACGGGGACAAGGATCATCCTTCCCACCCGCATTAACCTCATATAGGTGAAAATACTAAAATATCTTCTAATAAAAAATAATATGTATAATCTATACTTTTATGATATTTCATATGTTTTCAAAAAATTAAAAAACAAAATCCTAACTCTTAAGGAGTGGCAATATGGGCCATACTTAATTAATGAAGTCTCTAATTTGAAAAGAAAAACCAACCCAAAGTTACCCAAAAAAATAATGCCAACGAAAGTAAGTTAACCCGTTAATACCTGAGCTTCCTTCTAATTTTGCTACCATTGAACTCTACAACGACTTACCAAGGGAGGAAACGTTCTGCGCCACTGTCAAAGCTCTAATGGAATTCAAATATATCATGTGATATAAACAACACATGAAATCCCTATGTCCCAAAGATCCTGAATATGACATGTGCAATAATAATTAAAAGATTGGGTTAGAGTTACCTGAAAGGATTGAGGACGAGTGTAATCTATCCATAGTGATCTCTTAACTTGACAATAGAACACAAATACAAGATATCAGATGAAACTCCAATAAAGGATTGTAAGAGATTTACTCATTCTGTTCCATAATAGGTTTTCCGTGTATGATATTAATGGAGCAACTAAGCACCCTATATTGGCTAGGAGGAGGTCTCTCTTGTATTGAGTAAAGTGTTTGGCTAAGCCACTCATCAGTGAAACCCATACATAAGGATCCAGAAACATACCATAATAAATAGTGATTAACAATAATTAGCCTAATAGCAACAATGATCACAAATCATTGGACTTACATAATAAACTCTAATTATTTTATGTGAACATCATATTTCGTCCATATTTTTTATTATTATATTTATTTTTGCATTTAAAAATGTCATCCAAGTCTTTTAGTCTAAATCTAAAACCAACCCATTTTAGTTTTTTTTTTCCAATCCACACTTTTGTTTATCTATTAACATAACACAAAATAGAAAAAAAGAAAGAAAGGGAAGATGAATGTAGAAACTAGGACAAAAATGAAAAAATCAGAGATAATGGGGATCAGAAGGCAATCGACATATAAGCAAAATAACAATAATTTGGGGTAAAATCCCTCAATCATTTCATAAGCATTGTTGATCATATCCAAAAAAATCAGTAAGGGACCAACAAATTTAATTCCCAAGTGTGTATAAATAAGACCAAAATTCAAGAGAAAAGGATGGAAAAACTAGCTAAAACACATACAAACACGAAATTTGGGCGGAGCCTCCACTCCATGAATAATGGGTCTCAGCCACCTTTGCCCTCCATCGTGGCCACGTGGACATCATTAGAGAGTTTGCCACTATAACACTCCTCCCTTTGCTGCCTTTTGTGCAGCTACCACCTTCATTGGTCCTGCCTTTTGTTCTTTTTAGAAATTAGGGATTTGGTTTTAATTTTTGGAACCATAATTCTATCTTTTTTATTCAACCTTGTTTTTTGGGGCAATATTGTTGGGTTGAGTTAAATCTTGGGCTTTGAATGCTTTGACTTTCTTTTGGTTTTTGAGTTTGGGTCATTTATTTGTTTGAATTCTGTTTCCTTTTGGGTTGGGTTTGTTTATATGTTTGTGGGAGTAGATTGTGGGCTACCTATTTTAGTCTTAGGATTCTAATGGTTTATTTTCTAGAAAATAAATATGCAAAAAATCTTTTGTTCATGCAACAGTCAATGGTTGTGACTAAAAGCCAGTACTTCATTTACCACTTTTGAATTGTAAAGGGTTTAATGAGTAGTTTAGTGCTACCTTGAATCCTGTGCAAAAGGGATGCTTCTCTCTTAAATTCTTTTTCAATTAAAAATCTTTTCACAAATAAAATCAATCAACACATCCTTTGTTTTATTTAATTAAAATCCATCAAACACACAATTATTCTCTACAAGAATGACGTGATTTTGAGTTCCTCATTATCACATAGAATACGTGAGCTTAGCCAACAACTATCAAGTCAAAATTAACTTTTCTTTAAATTTTATTCTCTTTTTTATTCAATTTTCTTTTCTTTAATTTTCTTTTATTTTTGTATATAATTGTGACTTTAAAGGGGAAAATAAATATTATCAAGTTATAAATTAATTTGCATAATGAGCTCAGGTAACCGTTTTATATGGACGTATTAGGGGTGTAGTGTGATTAAGTTTCCACCCTTTCCTCGTCATAATCAGACTCCAGAACCCGTTTTTTCAGAAAGACTACTTTTCATCAAGTCAGAAGGTTTTCCAATTTTAGCAGCCATGATTAAAATTGGTGAATAATCAGTCATTTTTAAAATTGGCTGTAATTCTTGTCGCAGTACCTTCAGGAACATTATGACATTTGACATCCAATTAATTTGGGTCCAAAATTAAATTTAACATTGATTTATATTAGCCCACAAAATTATTCTAACAATTTCTCACTTGGACAATATGAATCAAAATAATACAAAAAACATTACCTAACAATATTTGGGAGTAACAAGATATCAAAACCAATATAGCACTATCAACCAAATGGTCCAAAATGGGACAACAAGCACCTCAACAATATAGAAAATCATATTGAAGGAGTACTAACATCATACATGCAAGATACTCATTTCTCAGTAACCCAACAAAATGTAATACAAGGATAAATGGGATGCATAACAAAATTTACATAACAATATGCGATCCAAGTGTAATTCTCAATCAAATGGCCCAGCATCCACCCAAGATGCTAAATGAGATCTAACAAATCGTAGCATAATAACAAAATGAGACTAGGTTTATGTCATGCCTAACTAGGGAATGTGATCGCACGTGACGGATCCCATCCCCACGTGGCTAATGACCTCTAAGACTCTATATGTATAAAATAACATACTTTTTATTCTTAAAACATAACTTCATCTAAATCTTTATTTAAAACTTGATATTCTGAATCATAAAACTAAAATACTTGATATATGAAACTTTGAAAACATTTTAATCATATTCTAAAAATAAATTCAACATGTGAATTGAATCATAAATTCATCAGTGTACCTTGTATGAAATTTTAATCAAACTCTACAAGTTCAAATTCATACTTGTAACTGAAAAATATACATAACTTCCAAATACTAAAATTAAATACATAATTGAAAAATAATACATGGTTAGAATCCTTTATATCTACTAGAGCACTCTACTCTAACAAGACTCTAAACTAAGCCTTACTCCAAAGTAAGACTCACCATGAGAACAATTGCGTCTCCCAAATGGGAGGTTTAACAACATTTGTACTTACAACTATAAGGATGAAAGGAGAGGGGGGTCGATAGATCAGTGAGTGAGCTCCCACCTATCACCCATACGGGATAACTAAGGAATATACAATATACAATATACATGCAACAATCATAAACCATTGGATATTTATATGTATAACTATATAGAAAGATATCTTGTGTTTATTAATTCATAAGAAGCATAATAATTCTGGAAAACATAAATAATAGTACCCTAATAAGAAACATGGATCTAGATTATGCATTACATAACAATATATATTAGGTTATGCATGTCAACTATTACATAACTAATTTTCTGCTCTATGATCCCTCAAGGATCTAAATTAGACACCTAACTAGGTTTCATCTCTACTCTATAAGATCGCCTCTAAGGACAACTTGGTACCATCATTTTCCAAGCCGTTAACTCACTATTTGTTTCTTTATAGCTCCTGTCTATCTCTAAATCATAAAAACTAATTATTTTTCTAAAACTTTGTTCTAAACTCTTCTTTGGGTTTAAAACTCTATCATACAATTACTCTACTCTTGAAATCACAAAATCTTTGGATATATATAAAATCATTTAAATATGAAAACTTTTGAAACTCAAAACTCTGGACTCATATAACTTTAACAACCCGACTTTAGCATAACTATGACTGTGAAATCATGCCCAAGGATCACCCGCTTGCAAGGTTCCGATTTCTAGCCCACAAAATATGTACCTAGTAGCTGCTACGAATCATATTGAATTCCATACTTCTGAGTATTATAAAAACTAGATTTCTAAAATCTCATTTCTAAGCTAACATCTTTTCATAACTTGATAATTCTAATATCATACTTTGAAATGGAAAGGTTCATAATCATAAAACTTTGACATTATAATAGCATATTTATTCATGAAACTAAATCATACTCTGTTTGATATTCTTGCTAAAATATCTTAACTGATACTAAAATCATATTTGAAATCTTAAATCTTGAAGCATAAAAATATCATAAACTCTTAAGACATGTTTGTTAAAATAACAATTTGTTAAATCATACATTCTTGTAATAAAACTCTTACGCTTACACATAAAACATTTCCATAACATATAACATATCAATCATGGTCCCATGGTTTTCTAAACACATTTTCATGCCTACTCAAAATTACAATCTTTGGCTAGCTTGTCATACTTGTAAAATCATACATATATAATCATACTTTCATATCTAGTTTCATATTTAACAAATATCATGCAAAAACATACTCATAATACTTAAAAGTAAGGCCAGGAGTTTGAACCCACAGTTTTAGAAGGGAGTATGTGAGCACCACCAACTTGACCTTGAGAGCTTGGAATATCACTAATAACTGCCATAGGGCAACACAAACTCATGATCAAACTCTAATCACCTCTAGATAACTCTAAAATAACTCTAACAATATTGGGAGAATATCCTCATTTGATAACAATAGGAGAAAACGATAACCCAAACTATAGAACATAAAAGGAATGGGGAGAATGGAGATATAATCCAACAACATATACATACCTTGATGATTGGGGATGATGAAATGGAGTAGATTAGAGAGAAGGAGAGAAAAATTGGGTTTGGAGGTGGAGAGCTTTGGTTTCTACCAAGGGAACCTGAAGGGAGGGTTTGTATAGGGCTATTGTGTAACATCCCAAATTTTCTTCATATAGTGTTGCTTTACTATAGCTTTTTATTTAGAACATATGAGGATTTTGCTTAAAGTGAAATAGATGTAGCCTTGGACTTAATTTTCTAAATAATTCAGATTCTATTATGTGTGCTAGATAGAATCTTTACTACTGTTACTAGACTTTGATTATGTTATATTGTTGTATTAAAGTTTTCCTTAATGTATCTTGAATGTGTTATATGTATTGTACCATATGAATTGATGTTAGTAGTGAAGTATGTTTCTATAAATGATAATTGTCTAAATTGTGAGAATTACTAATTAACAAATAGTAGTAATATGTTAAAAATAAATATTCTTTGTCATTTAAAAATTACTATGGATGGAAGAAAGTGTATTCCTGTGAAAGTGTAATTTGGAAAGGTTCTACCTAGAAAATACTTGGTATTTAAGCGTGTCCATTGTGATCTACTTATTCTTTCCTGGGAAATTACAGATGCATGGTTGACAGTTGGTATACAATATAAGTATAGGACTATAAATGAGAATAATCATAGAAGTTTCAAAAAAAAAATTCTCGTAAAATTTAGATTAAGGTTAATAATATTATGTTAGCTAACTATTGTTTAAAATAATAATGATATTAAAATTAAGGTAGAAGAATTAGAGTTTAGTAAGGTATTACATATTGGGTCATTAACCCAAAATTGTATTGTTTTGTCATATGCCTAACATTGGGCCCGCTCATCGGCACTCCTGAGGCTTATACTCGCTGCAAGTGACGGGGCTTGTAAGCTCACCTTCTAGCTTGGCTCTTCCACTCAGCGACCAAAATAGTTGTCACGAGGCTTTCCAAGAATTCTCCAGCGGCAGCACCCAAGCTACATCCATTGGCTCTTTACACATCCTGGGCTTTCCTTAGCAACACAAGTAGGTCCAGGAAACCTTAGAGCCATATGGAACTTGTCCATTGACATGTGTACATGGGTATTATAGTCTAAAATGTCCTAGAATGTAATATATTAACATAAGAGTGTACACAACAACAAATAATAACAACACAACAACAACAGTAACATCATCAACAACGTGCAGCAACAATAATAACAATATATGACAACATAAGCATCTAGCTAAGAAGCTTTTTGAGATTGAACAAAATATCTAGAATGGTAACAAATTGAAAATGTAAATATTTCAACAGTTTGTCATTATACTAATTATATCGATAATTTAACTACACATGCTTGATAGGTTGCATCCATGCACCCTTTTCCTACATAATTCTAAGCATATTGTATCAATTATGTGCTTAATTGGTTGACAATTGGTTGATTTATGTTTAGTTTACATTAGGCATTATTAAGTATAATAATGATTATTTGCACCATTTTGATGAATAAATATGTTTTAGAGCTTCCTGTGTTTTAAATCCTCCTTGTGAGTGTAATTTTCTTATAAGAACTTCCCATGTTGGTGTATTAAGATCATAGAGGTGCATGAGCTTGTAGTGATCAATTTAGGAGAATTTAGGAGTTAAATAGAAGAGTTCTTAAGCTCATTGAGCATATTCCAAAAAATATTGTAAAGAAAAATCTATATCTCTCTTTATAGAGATTGGATTAAGACAAATAAAGAGGTTTTGGAAAGCTCAAAAAGTCCTCTAAAACTTTCATGTTCACTCAAAATCCAGTTCTAAGATAATCTTAATAAAAATCAATTTACAAGACTAAAGTTCCTGATATTCTAATGCTGTCTAGTTTGAACCTCATTAGTATTTTGGCAATATCATGAGCTGCAATGTTCCATGAGGTGGCTTTGTGTAATACCCTAGGTTAAATAAAAAGGGTTAGAAATTTTTTTTAAAATTAAAGAGGGGTGTAGTTACCCTAGAGTGAATACGGGTCCTAAATTTCACTAAGTCTGGACTACACGCCCTTGGAGGGCTATATATAGAACTATTTCCTGGAATCAAAAGTCCAGGTAATTGTTCTTTGGAGGTAGACAAATTGAAGAGTGATTTTTAACGATTTTACAAACCTCTAGACATTTCGTTTTTAGCCCAAAAGTTTATAAAATGTAGGAAATTCCTGAATTTGAACTAAAACCCAAAAATTAGATTTTGATTTGTTGGGGTTTTAATTTTTTTGATATTTTATTTGAATCCAAATGAGGGGTGTTTTCTTATTTACATTTATGTTTTAAAATTAATGGAAAGTAAAGTAAATGATTAACTTAAATAAGTGAGTAGTGAGATAATCCAAGTCCAATACATACAAGTATTGGAGCATCTAAGCTTCTGACCGCCAGGCGGTCCTATGACCACCTAGGCGGTTAACGGGAGTAAAGTCGGCATCTAGAGTTCTGGAGCGCCAGGCGGTCATGTGACCACCCAGGCGTCGAGCCACCCGGTAAGACGAGAGTAAGTCGGTGCGTAGATGGGCTAGGCGGTCATATGACCGGGCGGTGACACGCAAGCATAAAAACGTCATTCGGGGTCCAGACACCAAAACGCATTTTCTCCCCAAACCTCAGAACCTTCACTTTCTCTCTTTCTTTCACCTCCAAACTTCATTACAACCCCATTCTTCCATTATCTTTCAATTCTAACTTTAATCCTTCAATCCTAAGGCTTTAAGGTATGTAGTTCTCTCAATTTTGCTCTATTTTCTTCAGTTCTTCCTTGACTTAGAGGTTTCTGTGCCTATGAGGGTAAAAGGAGCTTTTCCTCCATGTTAGAGATAAACTTAAGGTTTTTTTAGTGATTCTAGAGTTAATCAAAGGTTCTATCACTCCTATGATAGATCCTGGTGCCATCTCCACTCCAAGGAACCTTGTAAATCCTGAGCCTTCAACTTCTCCACCCAGGTGAGTGGGTTCACATTCTGCAATCTCTATTTCATGCATTAAAGTTATTTCATCGAAATATAGCCTAAACAATGAACTTTAGAGGCTTTCTTAGAAGTTGTAGAGAATTCTATTGTGTTCTATATCTCGAACCACAGGTTTTATCATGAAAACATGTTTTAATAACTCTATGTGGATGAAAGGTACTTTTGATGAAGCTGGAATGTGAAAACATAACTTGTTGAGCTATTACAATGATGATCTGATTTGTGGAATCATGGATTTTACTTGATTGGGTTTGAACCCTAGGGTAGATGCCATTGTTTTCAAAGTTTGGAAATGACTACTTTTGATTGGCTGGGCGGTAGCTCTGGGAACGCGGCTGTGTGTTACGGTAGGTTCGCTAACCTTGGTACCAAGTAGCCCAGGGCCATAGTATTAGAGAAGGGACCTAGTTAGGTACCCATTATTGTCACCTGGGGACGGTGATACGTAACACCCAGATGTGACCAAGAGATATTGTTATGCAATGCATAACCAAGAGCGGAGATTCCTGTTTCTCTATTGAGAATCCTGTTAAAGTATTTTATATGATAAGTGTTTTAGTACTCTTGCATATAATTCATTCTTATAACTATCCTGATTGGTTGAACGGTATTTATATCATTGTGATTTTATACATGCCCTTTAATGCTCCATGGGAGGGGGTTCCAGGGTGAGGACTCGCTCAGCTGGGTTTTGGTAACAAAACTCACCCCTCCTTTCCTTTCTCTATTTCCAATATGGCAGCTCTCCGGATTCTTCCACGCCACCTTCCTCCGCAACATTAGATTCCATTCCTGCCTATAGGTGAGGAGTTTGGGATTTTTGCTCTAGACATGCTCCGTGTGATGGGCGGGATTTCAGGGATCTAGAGCATGTTGTCTTTTTGCATAAGCATGTATATTAGAATGTTATTTTGGGACGTGTAAGCCTTTGACTTTTCATAGACACTTTGTACAATAAGGACTTTTTGTATATTTTATGTGAATATAGCGTTATACTTTGGAACGGATTATAAAAGCGTGTTTTATGATTATGGTGTTGGAAATAGGTGAATGATATTTATAAAAGAATAAAACTATATTATGAATTTTATGCATATAGAAATGATCCAGGACAGAAGGCTTACGTGGGAATGAGATTTCTCATGTGCGGTACGTGTCTAGAGTCGGGTCGTGACACTTTGGTGGTGTTGGAAAGCTTATTCAAAGGGCTACAATAGTTATTTCTAGTACCAAGGACAAATTCGGATATTTGAGGGGCCAAAATCACCAAATCAAGGAAGACGTCCATTCTTCCAGCAGCGACGCTCATTAAAGGGCCAAAATGACCAAATCAAGGAAGACGTCCATTCTTCCCAAGGTCCTGCGCTCAAATAACGCTCCAAGCACTCAACAACACCTGATTTTTTACTCATGTTGAGGCTCCAGATTCATTAAGCACTCCAGTGCCCATGCTACAATGCGTGGAAACAATTTGGCCTAATTTTAGGCCCGCTTAGCTTATTTTTGCGTATAGTATAAATATGATTAGCACATACTTAACTTACTTTTGACTCGATTGTTTTTAGCATTTGGCAGCCACTTTCTCTCTCTATCTCTCTCTCATCTTCTTCCCCATTCTTTCTCTCTTGGGGATTCCAGTACGTGAATTGCTTTGTTCTTAGAGATTGTGGCAAGGATCTTCGCTATTATTTTAGGTACACTTTTAGCTTCATTGTTGTAATCCTAGAAATAAAGAAGTAGATTTTCTTACTAGTATAGGGTTTATGAGTGGATTGGTATGATATTTGAGACCTCTTTTTATATTGAATGCATTAGTTTTATCAATGTTCTAGTTTATTCTTATAATTATTGTTACGATTGTTACAATTTTTAGAATAATCAAATTGACGATCATGGTTTAGGGAAACCCTTGGGCATAAATTGATGGATCCATTGGTTTATATTTGAAGGAGAACATTAGAATTTGTAGGTAGAAAAATGCATGAGAAGGGGGTTGAATTGTGTTTCACCTTTCTTTCCTTTTCATTTTCTGAAAGACTTAAATAATAACTATCAAGTATTAAACTTGAAATCCAGGGAAAAGTGTTAATTATGTCAACAAGTAACTTTATGAACTAAGATATATATTAAAAACACATAACAACAGATATTCTAGAAAACACAATATAATGAGCACAAAATAGTAAATAAAAAGAGTTAAGGGAAAAGAAGATATTGCACAAATATTTTTATACTAGTTTGGCCAACTTGCCTACATCCGGTTTCAACCATGATAGTTCCATTAATACCTTTGTGAAAGGAGAAAGTTGGATAGTCCTTCCTTAGCCTTCCTAAGCTCTTACCAATAACCAGTAAGTACACTATGCTGTCACAACGGAGTAGTCTTTCATCAACCTCTCTAAGCTAAACTTGTGACCAGTAAGTACACTTATCGTCACAACCTGAGTAGTCTTTAACCAGCCTCTTCAAGCTAACTCAGCGATCATCCTGGATTCAAAGTTCAAAGGTTTGTGTTTGGGTTTAACACTCAAACTAACCAACACTCAAGTTTTTGTAAGATGAACAACAACAAACTTAAAAACTGAATGACTTCTTTCTTTGATTCTTCCTAGGAAGCAAGTATAATATACTAATAACATAGAAAGAAGATTTTTATAAGGGAAGCTGATTTAAGAAAAATGAGACTTTACAAAGAATGAGGGAGAATTTTTTACGTCAGGCACTATCTAGTAAAAGTCTCTTATTGTTGTAAGCACAACATATTTATAGATGATATGCATTTATCACCATTGCCCTTGATTTGTTTTTCAAGTGACACATGTTGATTTTCTTTGTGTCTTGGAGATGTAGTCTAGAATAGTAGCTTGGTGCTATCAGAGTAGTGTGAAAAAAAGGTTTTTGAGGCAACTTCAGAAACTACTTTTTACTTTCTGAACAAGGTTTTTGAGCTTTTCCTTCTAAAAGCTAGAGCAATTGACCAATTTGGCAGAGGAGATGTCATGTTAGTCTATGACTAGGTTTGACTTTAAATTTGAATTTCAAATTTCCTTCTATTTTCTTGTAAAGTGTACCGTTTCACTATGAAACATGTTATTGAAGGTGTTTAAGTTTCTGAATATTCTTAATCTTTAGTCTTCGATAAGAGATTGTAGATTATAATATGATTGCAATCATAATGATTCAAGATTGTACTACACATTTGCTTTAGAGTTGGATTGGAATCTTCACTTGAAATATACTTTCTAAAGTTGCTTGCTACTTTTGAAGATTAGCCTTAGTTTTCCTATATATGAAAATTTTCTCTAATACGTTAGACATATATACGTTCATTCCATGATATAATTTTCACTTTCATTGAGTTCCAAGTCTCTTCAAACGAGATTAAACATGTTTGCATATGTTATGTGAAATATTTTCGCTTTAAGAACCGTGTTATGCTAACGTAACGACTTGTTTGTTACTTCAAGAAACTTAAGGGAAATATTAGTCCTTCAAAATATTTCCCCAAATTGGTTGAGTTATCACTCAAAATGTTTTGTATTAAAGCTTTTTGAAAGGTTCTAGAGCTAATAGAATTAACTTTTCGATTGGCGGTTAGGCTATAACAATTGGTATATTAAATAAGTATGATTTGAAATAAATTGAGATCCCGTTTGTTAGTTATTTGCATTATTCAAATTTTAGAGATCGATCGATAACTGGTAGAATTTTTAATTAATTCTTATAGCTACTAATAGGTTCAATATTTGGTCTGTGATAATTAGTTCCAATCCTAAGAATACATTGTATTAGTGCCTTAATTTGAATTCTTCTCAATTAATTTTCAATTGCTTTAATTTTAATTCTCCAAACCCCAATTTCTCAACTAAGTGATAAAGCTCCTTGAGATGACCTAGATTGTGCCATTTACTATATTTTTTATGCAACTTAGCATTCAACTAAATTTCTAATATGAAGATAGGCGACAACCTCCATAAAATTTTAAGCGATTCAGGAAAGACATTGATACTTAGTTGTGTAATTACTATTTTATCTCTATTTTTGTTTGTCCTTAATTTATTATAATTCTTTTTTTATTGTTCCCTTGTATGAGGCATTCCCTATTGGTGGTCCTCACAAGACCTCCTAGGTGATCTCTTCCTATGAATTTACATATTTCATGCATTTAGATGCATTCGATGAATTTACACAACCTAAACTCTATAATAAAATCATATCATAGCAACATTGGTAACTTTCAAAATTAATATTGATATCAATATGAAGGTGTGCCAATATTATTTCAATATTTAAAACATATCAACTCCAATAATACACACCTTATAGGACTAGAAATGTCATAAATATTCCTCATTTACAGCACAAGTATGTTAGATAATATTACTACTTTATTATGATTGGATCTCCTAGACAACATTTCTTTGGCTCGAATGACTTCATTCATTAAGAATTATGCAAAATATTTCATGTGCATCCGGTTTGACGACAAAATTGATGTACAAATCCAAACAAATCAAATTCCAGCATTTTGCAATTTGCATTCAATAAACCCTATGCTAAATCAAAAGTTTAAAGACAAAATATTATACCATAGGGCTTTAACAAGTTGCCATTCATTCCAACCATGATTTTCACCTAGATTTATTTAGGACATCAAAGCGAGAAAGATTTATTTATTATTCAGAAGTTATTGTTTGAAATAGAACTCAAAGAACATATTTTGCAAGGACCACAAAGAAATTGAATAAAATTAAACCATGATATGTTTGGGATTTAAGAAAAACAAACCATTCATGGTCCTTGGGTTCTTCCAAGTTCTTCTTTAGAAGAAACTAGTTTTAATTGAACACTCATCATTGTGTAAACAAAATCCCAAACTAATTCGATGTGTGCAAATATAAAAAAAAAAAGAAAAAAAAAA